>CM053582.1:190664806-190703153 GCA_028627135.1 Pseudochirops cupreus | reverse complement strand
ACAACTCTACAAGTCTCAGGATGGAAGAAGATGTCTACATTCAGAGAAAGATCTAGAAAGAACAGAGTTAAAGTGGGAGACTGAAGCAACCTACATGCTATCATTCTTTTTCATGTTTGGTTCTCTTTCTTTTTCCCCATTGTTCACTCCACTGGTTACAACCCTTCTATACAAACAGACTAATGTCCAATGTGAAAGTATCTGCAGATCCTATACTTGATTGCATGCCTCCATGGGGGAGGGGGGGAAGAGGGAGGGGAGAAAATTTGAAACTCAAGGGATTGTGGAACTGAATCTTGTAAACTAAAAGTAAATAAACAAGTCAATTAAAAAAAAAGATATGCAAAGTGCTTCATAGATGTTATCTCATTCGATATGAGTTGAGGGGTTCATTGACTTCTGTATGTTCATACAGCTGGGAAACATCTGAAGGATTCAAAGCCAGGTCCTCCTGACTCCATGTGTCGCTATTATTAGGCTATGCAGCCTTTGTCAGTGATCTCTGATAGATGTCAGAGACCAGGTGAGGTACAGCAGGTGTACTGCAGAGGGCAAATGTCCTCACTTGCAAAAGACAGAAGAGAACAGAGTATGCAAACTACAAGTCAATGGATTTGACAAAGTTTCTAGCTGAATTATAAAACATTATGAAGAGACGGTAACAAAAGAAGCAGTGCTCACAAAGAACTAGTATGAGTGTATCAAGAACAAGCCATGTCAATCTAACCTTTTTCAAATAATGTTGTTAGATCGAGGATATTGTATACTTGAGCTAGATTTTAGCAAAGGACTCACAAGGTTTCTCATGCCATTTTTATGGACAAGATGGAAAGACTTTGGGCTGGACAGCTATACAGTTCATCAGACTCAGAACTCCCTGGCTGGTTACAGAAATAGTCATTAATGGGTTCAAAGTCAATGAAGAAAGTCTCTAGTGCTCTAGGGAGCTGTGCTTAGGTTGTGCTATTTAACATTTTTATCAGTAACTTCAGTAAAGACATAAATGGCATGTTTGTCAAATTTACAAGAGACAAGGATGGGAGAGATGACAGAGGCAGGATCCAAAGAAGATATGCACATGCTTGGCCAAATTCAGTAAAATTAAATTTAATAATGATAAAAGTAAAGCCTTACATTTGGGTTAAACAAAACAAAATCTTTAAATATAAGATGGGGAAATTATAGGCAGCAGTTGGTATTAAAAAAAAAAGATCCGAACAGTATCAATGGATCACAAGTTCAATGAAATCAACAATGTGATATGGCAACTCAAAAAGCTATTGTGACCTGAGCTACATTAATAGAGGCATGGTATCCTGGTCTAGGGAGTTATAAGCCCTACTTTCTTCTGCCTTAGTCAGATTACATCTTACATCTTGTGTTCAGTTTGGGGTGTTATATTTTAAGAACAACACTGATAAACTGGAAAAGTATCCACAGAAGGGCAAGCAGGATGATAAGGACACCAAGAATTGACTCTAAGGTATCATTCTCCACAAATTATGATGGAACATAACAGAATTAAAGACTGTGTCAAGGAAAAGTACACAAATACTTTCCACCTTTTGGGAAATCTGAGATATTATATATAGTATAAAGGTATACATATAATATACAGTATAAAGGTATTATAATTCTGTCTTTCTAATCCTGGAAATCAGTTAATTCCAGTCTCTAGGTTGGAGAAGACACAATATTACTTCTTATACATCTATTGTCAATGACTGATTTATTTAGAGAATAGAGATGATCATGAGTTCAGAAAATGGTAATGGATTCAAAGCTATAAGCTACATCCCAGAAAAGGTCAGTTTCAGGTAGAGAGAACTCGATTCTATATCTTGAGACCACAACCTCCTTAGTGCTGGTAAGTCATTTCCCAAATGTTGGGGAAATATTCTTCTAATACTCTCCAAAAGGTAGCCTAGGTAAATGAGTGTGCATAACTCCATACAAATCCATCATTATTAACCAAAATACTTTTCAATGCACATGTTCCTACTGATGATAATATTTAGTAATGTATTTTGTATGGATAAATGGCATTATTTATACAGCCAACAGATGGCAACCAAGCATAAAATATTTTACTTGGGTCTTAAATGTCTCCAAAACGAAGCTGGGAAAATCCCTGTAACTTGGTATCCCAAGAGAAGCTTTAAGTTTCCCAGGACAATGCTGACACCAACAGCTGTGAAGAACAGAAGAGGAATGGCTGACCTTCCAACATTTTCCTACTGCCAGAGGAAATAACACTCCCTTTTCTAAAACCTGTGACTCATGTTCAGAGAAGGTTCTCAGAAAACAGTTCCCAACACGCCAAGCAGGACCCCAAGCACTCACCATGACTTCAGTATTACGCAGTACATTCTGATAGCCAGCTGGATGAAGTACAATTCCACTAGGATTGGTATAAACTCCATGGATGTGTAATACACTCAACTTTCTCTTCTCCTGAGCCCATTCTAGGACCTGTACAACATAAGTAGAGCTCAGTAGGGATAGTAAAGGCCACCATTTGTTCAGAGGTTATAATTGGAAAAGAGGTTGTTTTTTAAGGCTCGGCTTCCAGATATTTGCGTCTTTCCAGTTTCTTGACCTCTAAGGCAGTAATGTAGGGCCAAAGTTTCCTTTTTACATTTCCCTGCCTGGCTAAATACCAATAAATCTGGTATTTTAGGAATAACAATAGATGTGGAGATAAGAGACCTAGGTTTAAATCTTGGTTTTGCCACTTACTAGGTACAACTGGTCAAATCATTTCACTCCCTTGGGTCTCAGTTTACAAATCTGTAAAATGATAAGGTCAGATCAGAATAGTGGTATCAAAATGAAACTGAAATGGGGATTCATAAGGATACATATGGGTCCCTGTGGGCCACATACTGATGTAGACACAAGCATATTATATATATTAATACATTAAGACACTGGAATCAGATAAGAACTACATTTTCCTCTCATTTTGGGCTGTACTTTGGTGTGTTGTGGATCACATGTGGCCTGCATTTTTGACATCTCTGGACTAGATCTAAAAAAAAAATTATGATTTTAAGCTTAGCCCTAAGTACAAGTAAAATTTTGATGGTAACTTCAATTCTTGACTTTTATAGTACCATTCTCAGGAATACTACAGATCTCACAAACATAGGAACTATTTAAATCCAAAATGCCTACTTAAGTTTTTAAAAAATTGTATAAGATAAAGGAAATGTCTATAGAAAGCAGTTAATGTGAAAAAGACTTAGTGATTCTGGCCAACCAAAAGCTCAAGATGAATTAGCAGCATAATGTAATAAAGAGAAGAGCCACCTTGCCCTTTGAATATGGGTCAGGAAGAGGGTAGTGATTACAGCTGCCTGATCTGTCCTGATTGGACCACAAGAGGCACAGTGGGTCCAATCTGGGCACCACATCTTAGCAGGGACATAGAAAGAACATGTCTAGAAGAAGGTTACCAAGGTGGTGGGATTTGGGAGGAGTGGGTGGATACATAAAATGTCATGAAAAGATCAGTTGAAAGTATTGTGCGTGTTTAACCTGGACAAGGGAAGGTTAAAGGAGACAAGATGACTCTACAAATACTTGAGGGACTGTCATGTGGAAAAAGGATTTAGACTTATTATACCTGGGTCAAGAGGAAAGACCTAAGGATCAATATGTGGAATTTATAGGGACTTAATTTCAGCTCAATATAAGAAAAAACTTTTGAGCAATTAAAGTCATACAAAAATGGAATGGGAAGACTGGTATTAAGGTAGTAGGATAGTGAGTTCCTTTTAATTGGAGATATTTAGATGGAGATTGCATGATTTCATAATTAAGGTAGAAGAAAAATTTGCATGAAGATAATAATGGTCGGGGTGGCTAGGTGGCACAATGGATAGAGCACTGGCCCTGGAGTCAGGAGGACCTGAGTTCAAATTTGACCTCAGACACTTAAACCAAAACTAGCCATGTGACCTTGGGCAAGTCACTTAACCCCAATTGCTTTGCCTTCTCCCTCCAAAAAGAAAAAAAAAAGACAGTAAAGGTAACTGACAGTGTAGAATACTAGAAAAACATTTTATTTGGAGTCAGAGAACCTGGATCCAAATCCCAGTCCTGCTATTTACTATATAATGATATATAGTCACTCAGGCTTTTGGCCTAAATTTCTTCATCTCTAAAATAAAGGAGTTGGACTAATTTCCTAAGTCCCTTTCCTCTCTAAGTCTTTGGTTCTATGGCTCCAGGGTTCTTGTCTTCCAGACCCAGCCTCCAACCCCAATCCCATGAACTTTCTCCTCATGTTTGCCTCTTCAGAATCTTTATCTTCCTTCAAAGGTCACCAAAGATATGATTTCCCCCATGAAGTCTTCCCTAATCCTTACCACTGCCTCCTCCATTTACCATCAAATTTATGTGTACTTTGGAACCATTTTATTTTTGTCTTTGAAATCAGCGCCTTGAACATACAATATAAGTAGATGCTTGTATTGTACCATAATATTTAGAGATATCACACGAAACAGAAAATCTTTTTTTTAGGTATCAATTTGTCCTGCACTTGAGGATCTCTGGCACTATTATCTCTCCAAAGTGGCTGTTTCTTTTTAAAAACTCATTTACTAAGTCAGTAAACTACAAAAATGATGTTATATCTATAATTATAGCATATAATCAGCAAAAGCCACCATCAACTTGTCTATTTTGTTTTTAGCTGCCACAAAAGCCCCCCAGTGATTATATTAAAAGTCTGTTTGAGGGGAAGGGAGGTAAACAATAGTGATGTCCCCCAAAAGAGTACCATTGTAATATTTTTTCAAATTCAGACAAGAGAAAAAAAGTTCGGAAAAAAGCAGACAAGCAGGGTAGTTTTGAAAATAACATGTAGAATTATATACTTTTTTTAAAAAATTAAAATTAAATTTAATTAATTAAATTAAAATTCAAAAGTAAGAAATAGAGATTCAAGTCTCATATGGAATCTTTTTTTATGTGCTGCAATGTGCATGGAAATTTTTTTTTTATTACATGAAAGTGATAAGGGAAAAAGTGTAGGAAGAGAAGAGGGCTGAGCCCCAGGACACTGCTTACATGTGGCAGGTAGTGTGGTGACAAACCAGTGAAGGAGATGAAGAAGATATGATGAGAAGACAGTATCATGGAATCCAAGGGAAGAGAGAGCATAATGAAGCAAGAGTGGTAAAAAGTATTTAATGCTGCAGGAGGTAAAAGAAGGGTGAGGACTTAGAAAAGGCCATTGGATTTCACAAGATATCACTGGACCCCTTAGAGAATGCAGAGTCAGCAAAATGAAAGGTATAAAAATTAAACTGCTGGGCTGAAAAGTGGGTGGTGAGGAAATAGAAGCCTAAATTATTCTTTTAAGTTTAGCAGTGAAGGGAAAGAGAGATACAAAATTATAAGCTAAGGTACATGTAGCTGGGTCAAGGGAAGGGTGATTTTGGGGGTTTGTTTTATTGTTTATTTATGTTTGAAGGTACAAGCGAGAGTATCAAGATAACAGAAAAAGAGAATGACTGATGGAACAAGGACAAGGAAGAGACTCTGAAATTCTCTAATTTAGACATATTAGGTATAACCACTAAACTGGATTTGTATCCCTATTACTCAGCAAAATGTAGGGCACGTAATAAGCATTTAATAAATGCTGAATGACTGCGGTTCCTTAGGAAAACAAAATGAGAAAGTCACAGAATCAGATGTGGGATAAATGGGGTCTCAGGAACTCATTCAGTCAGCTTTCTGAATTCACAGAAATGTCATGGTACATTCTTATTTTCAAAACTTCTTAAGAACCATGGTTCCACGCCCTCTCTTGGTGGTTAAATTCTAGTGGCTAATTTAGGCGTACTCCTGCCAGAAGGTAAAAGAAAACTTTTTGTGTATTACCCAGAATATTATCACAAATTCTACCATATGACATGATTCATGTGATAAGTCAAAGTCTGGATGACCACTTGTTGGATATGTTATAGAAAGCATTCCAGTCCAAGGATGTGTTGAGACTACTTGAACCTCGAGGTCCCTTCTAACTCTTTAAGATTCTATGATGTCCCCATTTAGTTCCATCTTTCTACTTACGCATACTTACACAAACTTACATATTTACACATATTTCTATCTGACCTATTGTTATTCAATTTCTTTAATATTTCAAAGATGTATCATTTTGTCAGTATACATTCTCTCCACTGATGGCTTATTATTATTATTATTATTATTATTCAGTGGATTATCTTTGTGAGTTACTGTGATAGAAAAATTAGTGATGTTTGCTCCACTTCAAGACTTGGCTAAGTTGAAGCCCAATATGCGGGGCCCTGTTGGACCAAAACTCAAAGCCTTTTTACTTAGTTGGACCTATCAGAGCTTGTGGTCCATTGATATAGACTTTAAAAAGCCAGGGTTCCATGTCAGTCACAATGAGGCATGGCATCTCTGTGGACGGTTAATTTATTATAAATTTTAAATAATCTGTCTTGTGGCATATGAGGCACTTAATATATATTTTGGAGTTAAATCCTTGGAGCTGATTCTAATTCAGTGTCATGCTCACCTAGTATTTAAATATTGAATGATAAAAATCCCACTACAATTCAAAAAGATTTATTGTAATATTCAGATAATGTAGACTGAGGTGTCCAGATGCTATCTCTTCATCTTTGCAGAAGTACCACTGCTGGATACATTATTAAAGAAATGGGTATTTGTCAATTATCAAGAAACAACCCTTTGCCACAGAGAGCAATACTTTACTACGCTTTAGTCTTTACCTTTTTCTCATCAGTAAGGTCCAGCGACTCAAGTTGTTTTCCTTGGTCTGCAGCATATAATTCTAGGAGATTATCAAAGTTTGTGGTTAATACCAAGGCTCCATTCTCCATCAGGTGGAGGACTGACTGAAGCAATTGTTTTCCTGAATCTTCCATCTTTGACTCCAAATCATCAAATACTTCATATAAACAGTCCTTGAAAAATGTGGAACGGACATTGCTGGTACGCTGTAGAAGGATTAAAAAAAAAGAATGGATAATAATAGATTAAGTCTATGTTGGCAAGTGACTTGTTAACATTGTAATATTTCTCTAAAGAACACTTGTTATTTACACATAAGGCTTTTCACTTTAAATCTCTAAATGATCTAAGAATTTCAGAGTTGGAAAGGTCTTGAGAGAATATTTAGTCTAAGCCATACCTGAAAAAAGACACACTTTATAACATAACTGCCAAATTCTTAACCAGACTTTGCTTGCAAGATCTACAGTGAACAAGATTCTGCAACTTCTAAAGGTAGCCCATTCCATTTTTATTAGCTCCAATTGCTAAAAATTTTTTCCTAATATCAAACTTAAATTTGCTTCTTTGCAATTTCCAAGCACTTCTCCTAGTTCTATACTCTGGGGTCAACTAGAACAAGTCTAATCTCTCTTGTGTGACACTTTAGTTCTTTTAATTATTCCTCATATGACAAGAAGCCAAGGTTCTTCGTTGCCCCAGTTGCCCTTCTGTGAATACTTTATTAGCGTCTGTCCTAAAATGGGGTGTCCCGATTCCATTTGCTATCTTAGCTGCCAGAATATAATATTAACTCATAGTGAGGTTGTAGCTGGGGACCAGTATCCCCAGATGTTTTTGAACAAACTGTTTTCTAGCCATGTGTCCCCAGTCTTGTACTGGTGAAGCTGATTTTTTGTAACCAGGTATAAAAATTTGCACTTACTCCTACTAGATTTCATCTTACTGGATTCACTCCAGTGTTTTAACCTGTCAAGATAATTTTTGAACCTGGATTTCCTCATCAAGTGCATTATCTTTATCTACTTGGCATGATTTGGAATTTGATAAGCATGACATCTATCTCTTAATCCAAATCATTGATAAAATATGTTAAAACATAAGGTCAAATAAACATTCTTGGAGCCTTTTATTGGAAACCTCTTTTCAAACTAAAATCTAAGTATTAATAATTACTGTTTGGGCCTAGCCATTCAACCAAGTCTAAATCTACTTCATTGTGCTTTCATCTAGCCTACATCTTTCCATCCTTTCTTCAGAAACAGCATGAGACATCAAAAATTTTTTGTAGTAAACTGTATAGTATTCCCCTCATCTACCAGTTTAGTAATCCTGCCTCAAAAAGAGAAAAAGATCAGTCTGTTCTTAATGAAGCTATGTTTATTCTTTGTGATCACGACTTCCTTTTCTAGAGGGCCATTAATTATCCCTTTAATACTATGGTGCAGAGTTTTGGCACAGCTAGATGGTGCAGTGGATAGAGTGCCTGGCCTGGAGTCAGGAAGACTAATTCAAATCTGACCTCAGACACTTACTAGCTGTGTGACCCTGGCTAAGTCACTAAACCTGGTTTGCCTCAGTTTCCTCATCTATAAAATGAGCTGGAGAAGCAAATGGCAAACCACTCCAATATCTTTGCCAAGAAAATCCCAAATGGGGCCATGAAGAGTTGGACATGACTGAAAAAAAAAAGAATTTTTTTTGAAGACTTCATTCTTCTCCTTTTTGAAAAACTGGCACACAATTATTTGCCCTTTTCTGATTCTGCTATACCTTTTCCATCTGTCATCATCTTCTGAATATCACAAATGGTGGTTCAGTAATCATGTCCGTCATATATTTTAATACCCAAAGATGTAGTTCAGCTCAGCTTGGTACCTGAATCAGCAAGGGCAGCTAGAGAGTCTTTCACTAATTCTTTACTTATTCTGGGTATAAAATTCCCATTAGTTATATTTTTTTCTGTACTTTTCCAGGCCAGAGATAATTCTCCTTGGCAGAGAAAATAAGCAAAATAAAACATGAACAGTTCTGCCTTCTCTCAGGTCAGTTAATATCATCCTACCATACCAACAGCAGTCCTGCTTTTTCTTTGATCATCTTCTTATCTCCAACTAAAGACTCCTAAACTTTTAATAATAATAATAACAACAACAATAATAACCAAAGTTATGCAGTATTTGCAAAGTGCTTTACATATTACTTTATTTACATATTACCTCATTTGATCCTTAAATAATCTGGTCACATAGGTGCTATTATTCTCCCCACTCTGCAAGCAAAGAAACTGAGATCTCAGCAATCACATCAAAAGGTCCTGGGCCAACAGTACACAAGATGAGTGCCAGGTCTAGAGTCAGGAAGAGCTGAGTTCAAATGTGGCCTCAGACCAGTTGTGTGACCCTAGGCAAGTCATTTAACCTCTGTTTGCTTGTTTTTACATCTGAAAAATGGGAATAAAAATACCTACCTTCTAGGGTTGTTCTGAGTATCAAATGAGATAATATTTGTAAAGTGCTTAGCACAATATCTCGTACATAGTAGGTGCTTAATGAATGTGTGTTCCCTTCCCACCATCCCCTAGCTATGGGTGTCCCCCAAGACTCTGTTCTGAGTCCTCTTCTTTTTTCTTGATACTACCTCAATTGTTGCTCTCATCAGATTCTATGGGTTCAATAATCATCTTTGTACTGATGTTTCCTAGATGTACATATCCAGCCCTCTCTTCTCCCCTAAACTCCAGTCACTCATCACCAACTACATGAACTGCTATGGTTATCCTACAGGCATCTCAACATTTCCAAAACAGAACTGTCTTTCCCCCTCATATTCTTATGGTAATAAGAATAATAAAAGCTGGCATTTATATAATGTTTTAAGGTTTGCAAAGCGCCTTACATGTGGTACAATATGATTCTCACAACAACCTTGTGAGACAAGTAGTATTATGTGAGAGGTTAAGTGACTTGCTCAGGGTCACACAATTATAAAGTGTCTGTGACAAGATTTGAATTTAGGTCTTCATGACTCCAAGTCTGGTAATTTACTACACTGCCTCATTACTCTTTTGAACTTCCCTATTACTGGTGAAGGACGCACCTACCCTCCCAATCTGCTAGGTTTGGAAGCTCAGTGCCCTCCTTGACTCCTTATTTTTACCCCACATAGCCAATCAGTTGCCAAATCTTTGTATTTCTCTCTACAATATCTTGTGTATGTTTCCTTCTCTCCACTTATGTGGCATCTGAATTCAGGCCCTCATGTCTCACCTGGACTCTGGCCATCTAATTGGTCTCCCTACCCACTCCAGACCACCCTTCACTCAGTTGCCAAAGTAAAAGACCTAAAAAGTAGGTCTGACAATGTTACCTCCTATTCTAGCTCCACAGGTTCTTCATGATTCAAGATCAAGTACAAAGTTGTCTGGCACTTAAGGCTCTTCACAATCTGGCCTTTTCCTATTCCCCACCCATATTCCACACATGGCACAGTGAAACTCAACTACTTGGTTGTTCCTTGCCAAAGACACTTACTTCATATCCCAGGTCTGTCTCCGTGCCTTTGTACTGGCTGCCTCCCACGCCTGCAATGATCTTCCTCTTCATCTCTGCCTCTTCACATTCCTGTCTTCTTTCAAGACTCAACTCAAATGCCACTTTCAAAGAAGGGCTTCCCCTAGTCACTAAAACCTATCTCAGGCTCCCTATTTTCAATGTATACACAGATGAATTTACATATTTCTTTCTCACTAGCTTGTAAACTCCTTTAGGGCAAGGATTATTTTTGCCTTTCTATGTATCTCTAGTCCTAAGAAATGTACCTGGTACATACTAAGGGCTGAATTAATTTAATTGTCTCATTGACTGATTTCCAACTACCTAAAAATATGTTCAGATACCTGAAATCCTTTTTTTTAAAAAGTCTTCTCTTGACCTGCTCCATCCCATTACTGTACAATTATCTTCCTTCTCCTTAAAAAAGTTGTTTATATCTGAAGTCATTGCCTCCTCACTACCTACTGTCCCCTTAATCCCCTGCAATTATACTTCTGTTCCAAACATTTAAATGAAATTGATCTCTCAGAGGTTGCCAGTGACTGCAACTGCCAAATTTAATAGTTTACCCCTTGCCCAACCATTCTTATACTCCTGGACCTCTCAAGCAGCTGAACACGGATATTCACTATTCCCTTGACTTAAGACACTACATTCTCTTGGATATTCTATTTATCTGTTTCTTTTAATGTTTCATTATAGTCTTTTCTAACTTTTATGTATTCTCTTTTTGTCCTTGGTTCTCTTTTCCCTACTCTCCCTCGGTACATCTCTTCAACACTACTGCTTCAACCATTTTGTTGTTCATTCCTTTCAGTCATGTTTGTCTCTTCATGACCCCATGTAGGGTTTTCTTGGCAAAGATACTGGAGTGGTTTGCCATTTCATTCTCCAGCTCATTTTTTACATATCAGGAAACAGAGGCAAACAGGGTTAAGTGACTTGCCCAAGATCACACAGCTAATAAAAGTCTGGGGCCAAATTTGAACTCAGGTCTTCCTGACTCTAGGCACTCTATCCATTGTGTCACCTATATAGATGATTCCCACAGCTACATCTCCGGCTCTTTCCAGAACCACAACTCCAAATGTTTAAAGGACATCTTTCTCAACAGCATCTCATAGAATCAGAATTGGAAGAAGCCTCAGAAGCCACCTAGTCCTTATCTGTATCTCAAAGGGAGGCCCACCTACAACACATTAGACAGGTGGTCATCCAACCTTTGTTTAAAGACCTATAGCACGGGATCCACTATCTGTTGGGGCAAGTCATTCTACTTTTGGAGAACCCTGTTATGAAGTTTTTTTCTTTACATTAAATCAAAATCTTTGCAAGTAGGTCCCAAACTAACAATGTCCAAAACTAAGCTTACTCCCTTTTCCCAAAACCTGTTAGTCCTTTTTACTTTGCTATCTTTGTCAGCAGTAATGCCAGTCACTCAATTTCCCCAATTTGAAACACTGACTTTGCCCCTTGGACAATTTATTTTCCCACACTTCTTAGATTCAATCCGTTACCAAGGCCTCTTTTTTGGTGTAGGAACTCCTGCAACCAGTGGGGAACTTCTGCAAGTACAAACTAGTTTTGTTCTTGCTTTGTAGCTTATAGTCTCAGAAACGTGCCTGGGAAACTGAGGTTAAATAACTTGCCCAGGGTCACAGAGCCAGTTTGTGTCAGAGGCAGGATATGAATCTAGTTCTTCCTGACTCAGCAGCCACCTTGTCATACCAAAGCCTTCCTACCTTTCCAGTCTTCTTACACTTCACATCCTGTCACGTTCTCTTCAATTCAGTGACACTGGCCTTCTGGCTATTCCTGAAACAAGAGCACCCCCACATTCCAATTTGGGGCATTTTCACTGCTGTCCCCTAACCATGGAATGCTTTTCCTTCTCATCTCTGCCTCCTGGTTTCTCTGCCCTCCTTTAAGTCCCAACTAAAATCCAACTTTCTACAGGAAGCCTTTCCCAATCCCTCTTAATTCTAGTGTCTCCCCTCTGGCAATGATTTCTGATTTATTCTGTATTACAGCTCGTCTGTACATAGTTATCTGAACACTGACTCCCCCATTAGACTGTGTACTCCTTGAGAGCAGGAAGACTCTAACCTTTCTTTGCAACCTCAGTGCTTAGTATACTACCTGGGACATGGGAGGTAAGCATTTAGAGAGTGTCAGATTTGAAGCCTAGCTCTATTTCATACAACTTGTGTGACTCTGGGCAAAAGATATCATCTTTATGGGCCTCCATTTCCTTTTATGTAAAAGAGAGAACTGGAGAAAAAAAAAGAGAGAGAGAACTGGGGAAAAAAAACTGGAAAAAAAAAAGGACACGTAAGGTCCTTTTCAGTTTTAAATACAAGATCTTGTTTTATACAGATCTGGTCATTTCATTGCTCTGCTCACAACCCTTCAATGAATTCTTGTAAAGTTTTAATCTCTCCCTTTCTCCTCCCCCAAACTGATACAACTTTAGCATTCAAGACCTTCCACAATCTGGTATCATTATAGTTCTTCAGTCTTCCGAGGTAGTGGGTTTCCCTTCCTTACACATCTTTAAGTAGAGGATGGATAACCAAATGTTGGGCATATAAGAATGGGGATTCCTTTCATTTATGGGTTGGACTAGATAACTGTTCAGGTTCTTTTTAACTCTCAAATTCTGTGATTCAATACTATTCCCTTCCATATAATCTAGACTCTGGCTGAATCGTACTACTCACCATCTCCCAATATACTTCTTTTTATTTTTATTTTTGGCTTTTTTTTGGAGGGGAAGGGCAGGGCAATTGGAGTTAAGTGAGTTGCCCAGGGTCACACGGCTAGTGTTATGTGTCTAAGGCTGGATTTGAACTCAGGTCCTCCTGACTCCAGGGCTAGTGCTCTATTCACTGTGCCTCCTAGCTGCCCCTCCCCATATTTTCTTGATACTGAATTTCTCAGAAATAGATCAGTTGCCATGGTGTTACCTCAGCAGATTCAAAGGGAAATTTTTATTTGTCTAATCACTTTTTTCTTGGATTTTCAAAATTAAAAAACAAAACACCATCATTCTTTATGGAAAGGAAAAATGATCTATAGATAAGCTATAGTAAAGAGGTGAAATATTATCAAAGGTCACATGTTCAGCTGGTGACATGCAGCTATGAAATGAATTGAATTTTCTTATTTACTATCCCATTTCAACATAAGATCTTACCACAGAGTCAAGGCTAAGTGAAGTTTCAGTTAATGTATTCTTCCACTGTTGGTTATGTGCATCGATTTTTAAGCTCTCATTCAATGCATACAGTAACAAAGCACAGATGTTTTTGAAACACGGAAGTTGTACGTATGATTACTAAGAGGAAACAATGTCTATCCATGCTCTCTGATCAGAAAGAACAGTCTCCACAGCAGCAGTCAAGTGAGAATGGCTCTCATCTAACTTCATCAGACAAGCATGTAAATGACTCCTAAAAACACACATGACATTTTTGTTCTAAAACAAACACTTCCTGTGTAAGTTTCATAGTCACAGTCTATTTGGACTCATCATATACAAGACACTGCTTATTCCTTTTATGCAATCTAGTTTTATTTCCCTGTAAAAGGTGATAGTACCCTGGTGCTAATCAGGTAAGACAGCAGGCTGTGGAATACCTGTTCTTGCTTCTAAGAGACAGAGAAGGTAAAGGCTAAAAACTAGAAATGAATGCTCTGATTCATCCATTCACAACTAATTACTACTTAGTCCAAATTTCCTTCCGTTGTGATTTCTGTGAGCATGAATACATAAGGAAAGGGGCCTTTTTTTGTAAGCTGGAATGATTTCTTCAGAATCAAATGTTTTTCCTCCCCTAAACCTGATGACACTGGAAATGATTTAATTTCCCACCAATGGCCTTTATATGAAGCCATTAGGAATACAAACACAGATGTTTAAATGGTCAAAGAAAAGGAACTACCAAACTCCTGCGCAACTTCTTTTTTTTAACATTTCCTCATTCATTTAATGTCACACTAAACCCAACTTTACATTTTCTTTAAACTTGCATTCTATCACCTATATTCTACTGGTCAATGTAAAAAAAATACTCCAAACAAACAAAAAACCCTGAGATTTTTCTTAAAATTTTTTTTCTCTATCTAGGCTAAAGATTTATTTAAGTTTTATATAAAGGCAGTCTACAAGTCCTTATTCACTTAGAAGGGGATCCTGGTTTTATTTGGATGTGTTTTCTTAGAAAAGTGGATTGAATATACTGATAGCGACTTTAAAAAGTAAGTTTCTCTCTTCACTCTCAAGTAGAATAAACCCATAGTTTAATGTTGCCAAAAGGGCACTTTAGTATGTTTCAGAAGATTACAGGAGAGAGAATCCACTATCTCCCCAAGCAATCTAATCTGTCAGAGAGCTATCTCAAACTAGAATGGACTGCCCTGGGAAATAGTGGGTTCTCCCTCAAACTGTGGGCCTTCAAGCCAAGGCTAGATGACCACTGGTCTAGGATATTATAGAGGGGGGTTTCTCTTCAGGAACAAACTGGCTTGAGGTCTCTTCCAAATCATATTCTTTAATACTATTGGGAGTGTCATTGCTAAGATGATATTGTGGATCCCAACTTAAAATGTCTTCCCTGATCTGATCAGTTACATTTCCTAAATTAACAACATACTGCTTCTTAAAAGCTTTGACTCACCATAGGCGATCAGTTGCCAAATCCAATAGTCTGTAACATCTTTCCTATTGTCCCCTTCTCTTTCCTGATACTGTTACTACCATCATGCAGGTGCTTACCATCCCATTCCTGGACTACTGTAATACTCTACCAGTTGATCTTACTGCCTCAAGTCTCTCCATTCCACTCCATCCATCACTCAATTGAAGTGATCTTCATAAAGTGCAAGTCTAACCATGTTCGGCTCTGTTTGGTTTATAAAGCCCTTCAGGACCTGTCATACCACCCCACATACTTGGTGATCCAGAGACACTAATATCTTAGCTGTTTCCTTGAAGAGGGCATTCCATCAGTCACTCGGATCGTTTTCCATGTCTGTCCCTCACACCTAGAACTCCCTCCTTCTTCATCTCTGCCTCTTGGCTTCGCTGGCTTCCTTCATGTCTTAGCCGAAGTCCTACCTTCTGCAAGAAGCCTTTCTCCATCTCCCTTAGGGCTGGTGCCTTTCCACAACTGGCTATCTTTAATTTATCTTATACATGTCTTGTTTGTATATAGTTGTTTGAGGTTGTCTCTTCATTAGAATGCAAGCTCCCTGATCTTTTCCTTTCATTGTAACCCCAGAGTGTAGCGTAATGACTTGAATATAGCAGGTATTTAATAAATTCTAGCTGATGGACTCTTTACAAACCTTAGTCTTTATATCATCTTAATGCCAGTAAAGCTTATCCTCATTTCAAAAAAGTTGCACAGTCAATGAATAATAAAGTAGGAGTAAATTACTTTATGTGCTTCTCTTTTAGGTTAAACTTAAAATCAACACAACTTCTCAGCAATAGGATTTTCAAAAAGGTTTTTCACTTGGCAACTAATTTTACAAGGAGAAAGGGACTGTATTTTCTGATCTATAAATCCATTTGACAAAGTGAAAAATAACACATTCCATATCTTTTGCTTCTTCCAGAGATTCCCCATGTCCACATAAGTGAGTCCTGATCATCAGGAAAGCAAGATAAAGGGACCCCCTGACTCATTTCTGGAGTCAGTCAACTTAGTGGTAGCCAAAACAAAATAAAACAAAAAAAGCAAATCGCATTACCTCTAAAGTTGTGAGGAGGTGCTCATTTAAACAGAAAAAAGCAAAACAAAAACCAAACATGGCTCTTCCTCACCTATAAAATGGTGAGAATCTCTCTATTTATATTAGGACTTCCTAAAAAGATTTTGGCTTGGGTAAAAAGTATACAGCTTACATTAAGAGTGTGGAAAAATCCATACAAATCATCACTACTACTGGAAAAACCCAAAGCACTCACTGTATTGATGCCAGTAGTAATCTTTGTATATAAAAAAACCACACATTCTCAAGACTAAGAAACCAAAATGGGGTCAAGATAAACTATATTATAGAAGTTCTATATGTAGCAACTTATTCAATAGTCTCAGAATCTCAGAGTTAGAAGGCACCAAAAGCCACCTAATCCAAATTACACCTGAGCAAGAATCACCTCTACAAAAGACAGCCAATCATTCTTTGTTTGGAGATCTCTGGTGAAGGGAATTCACTGCCTCCTGAAGCTAAACACCTCTGGTTCCCTCCTTGAGTTTCTTCACCACCTTAGTCATCTTCCTTTGGACAACCTCCAATTTATCAATGTCTTTCCAAAAATTTGAGGCCCAGAAATGAACAGATGTGGTCTGAAGAAGGGAGAATACATCAGAACTATCACCTCTCTAATTTTATACTATGCTTATTAATGAAACCTAAGATTACAACAGTTAATTTGGCTGGGTTATAGTATAAATTCCTATTGAACTCACAATTTACTTTAAACCATTAGATAATTTTCACATAAACTATCTAGTCATGCCTCCTACGTATTGTACTTCTAAAGCCGATTCTTTATCACGTAAAGGTAACACTTATATTTATTCTATCTAACTAGATTTGCCTCAACATTTTAGCTTCTTGATATCTTTAAGAATCAAGTGGTTATAGATGTGATTAAGCTTTCTCAGCTGCAACTGGACAGCTCTGCTCTATAGTGAGAGTACCACTAAGGGTTTTGAGAAATGCAGAATGCCCAAGCATAGGGACACTCACAGGAGACAGTTTCTGGATAAGGTCATGGGCAACATGGACAAGGTTCTTGTCTTCATGGAGACACTTCTGAAACTTTTTGCTTTCTTCATCTTCAAGGAGATCAAAATCAATAGCAGCATCTAGTAGGGCCTGAATTAGTCCCTTCCATGATTTCAGAGCTGGAACTTGAGGTGCAACTGCAGCACTGATGCCTGTTCCAATTACAAGCACAAGTTCCCGGGGTTTCTTGGATTTTAAACTTGGGAGCAGTTTCCTGTAGAAAAAAAACACATGAGAAATTTGTTTTCCTAATGCACTGATCTGAGAATGTTACTCCTCTAGGCAAAAATCCTCAGGAACTTTAAATGACTTGTTTATTTACTTTTAATTTACAAGATTCGGTTCCACATTCACTTGAGTTTCAGATTCTCTCCCCTCCCTTCCCCGCCCCCCCCCCCATGGTGGCATGCAGTCATGTACAGGATGTGCAAATACTTTCACATTGTACAGCTGTCTGGTCGTATAGAAGGGTTGTAACCAATGAGTGATCACTGGGAAAAAAAAAGCAAAACCAGACATGACAGAGAACGATAGCGTGTTTTGCTTCAGTCTCCATTTGAACTCTGTTCTTTCTAGATCTTTCTCCGAGTTCAGACATCTCCTCCCACCCTGAGGCTTAGGAACTTTAGCCCCAAGTACAAAATACAAATGCTTTCGGTACTTCAGGCCCTCCTCACTCGGGCTCCAATCTACCTGTTTTAACTGATTTTACGCTGTTCCCCTTCATGCCAAACCAGAGCGCTTAGCTGCCCCCAAGTACAGCCTGCATTCTGCTTAACTCTCAGGACGTGTCGGCCGTTTACCCAGCGCCTTTCCTATCTCTGCTGAAGTTCTTGGCCTTCGAGGCCCAGTTCAGGCACTACGCTCTCTGTGAGGTCTGTCCTAACTTACGTTATCCTCAAAGTGAAAGTGATTTCTCCCTCCTCAAATCTCCATAGGGAATTATGTTTGGCTCTCTCTTTTGCTCTTATCTCATTCTATCTTGCATTCTAGTATTCCTGCCCATGCTGCATGCCCCCACTAGGTTTATGCTCCTTTAGGGTTACAAAGCACTTTACGTATTTCATCTCATTTGATCATCCTGAAAGTCCCAAGAGGGAACACTACAAGTATTATTATCCTCACTTTACAGATGAGGGAATTAAGGTTCAGTGAGATTAAAGGATTTGTTTCTGGTCACAGAGCCACTAAGTGTCAGAAGCTGGCTCTGAATTAGTTTTCTCCTTACTCCAAGTTCATATTCTCTCCGCCATGCCAAGCTATGTCTGACATAATAATACCTTGATATTAAACACAATACATTTTTGTTGGACTTGAAAAGACCTCAGGCAGATAGAAAAAATGATCTACTAAGAATATGACTTTCACATAAGTTAAGATGATAAACATTAATTTTTAGAACATTTCACTCCAAAGTACATGAGGCAGACAGAGCTGAATATCAATAAGTGTCTGATAAAAAACATAGCAACAAAGACCCAGCTTAGGGAATTAAAAGTAATCCTCAAGTTGACTCTCTCCTTTATATTATTCATACTTTAGACAAAATAAACAGGGAAGATCTCAAAATTATAGTTCAGTAGAATAATATAGGTAGATATGGCTTTTAATAAACAAAAAAAAGTAACACCAAAGAAAAAATTAAGAAAAAAAAAACCCTGCCACCTAGTTCCTTATTAGACACCAGAGTGATAAAGTCATGGGGATTTTAACCCATATATATCATAAGTATTTTGAAGAAAAAAAAATTAACCTTAGGATAAAGATGAGAACAAATTTGCGTCCAGTGTATTTATGGAATCCAAAATGGAGGTTGGAAATGAAGTGGAGTTACTAAGGTTCTGGAGGAACTGAGGACCCACACATCTGCTCAAAGAATACGTGCTGTATAACAATACTTCTTTTCTAGGGAAAGCAGGTAGAATGCCTTGAAACACACAATAAACCAACTTATTAAACACAAGCATAACAGCTTTTTAGCCAGGACCCTAGTTACATTTACTGGAGGATCTCAAATATACAAGATTAAAAACTCTTTAAAGGCCAACTTGCCACTCAATTTTTGGTAAAGGCTCTTTTATCCAAGAGGTCTTCTCCTACATCTTTGCTTAAATTATAAGAAATGAATAGAATTAGAACAATGGCTACATATATAAGTTATAGAACTATAGATTTTGAGCTAGAAGGGACTTTGGAGACTAATCGAATCCTCTCTTACAGATGAGAGAGAACAGAGTGAGTTTAAGTATCTTACTCATGTTCATACAGCTAATAAGTACCAGAAGCAGGATTTTCTGACTCCTACTCCAGCTCTTTCTCTACTATCCCATACTGCACAGGGAGAGATGGAAGGATATCATGATATGGTCTGATAAATGAATTTCAGAGTTAAGGATAATGAAGGTGAGCAACTTGGTATTGAGATTAAGGATATGATCACTGCTATATGTGATAGAGTCAAGGGACAATGTGGGAGAAGGTTATGGAAGGAACTTCCATGGGAGGAGAGGAAAAAGACAAGAAGGAGTAAGTTGAATAATTATAAGAAAATCTTGTAGGTAATGTGGAGAGATATGTGCTAGTAAAGTAGGTAAGTGGTTGAATTTGAGGGTAAGAAATTATAGAGAAATTAAGAAAAATCTGAAGAACAATATCCAGGTCCATATGTGAGTAAAGATTCTAGGTTATAAGAGAACTATGTTGGAGGACAATTAAAGGAAAAGCAATGAGGATTATGGAATAGAACCTGAAGAGGTAGACTCAAGAATGATGAGGATAAAGTATTTGGCAAAAATAAGGCCACTAGAAGGTACAGTAGACAGAGTAGTGGGCCTATAATCAAGAAGACTTGAATTCAAATCTGGCCCCAGACACTTACCAGTTACACGACCCTAGGCAAGTCACTTCACCCTGTTTGCCTTGGTTTCCACATCTATAAAATGAACTAGAAATGGCAAACCATTCTAGTATCTTTGCCAAGAAAATCCCAAATGGAGTCTCGAAGAGTCTGACAGAACTGAGTAACAACAACAGAGAAGGCAAGGTAAATAAGAAAAGGTAAGTGGAAGAATCAGAGGGTTAAGCTAATTATACCATTAATTGGTGGGTTTTATTGTTGCTGTTGTGAAGTCAGTCTCATTCCACTCTTGGTAATTAACCCCACCAGTAGGTGAGTTGGGGCAAACAGCTGAAACTCCACACCTTTGCAGAAGAGGGCAGTCTTGCCTGCGTACACTACAATGAGATCAGAGGTTAGTGTAAGGCCAAGGGTAGGTGGATGTGGCCTTGTAAATTGTTGAGATGAAGGAAAGGGATGTGAATGGATGTCAAGTTATTAAGAAGTAATGAATGAATGTAAATGTTTTAGCTAGGTACTTAGGGTTGAGGAGGTAAATACCTTCAGGTAGATTCAAAAAACAAAATGAAAATCTCAACCATTATAGGGAATAAAAGAACCTGTGAAATTACAAGTGTTGTATTTCTGTTAAATGACTATTATATGTTCCAAACATAGGCTGATCTTGCTGGAGGAGAAGGTGAAGGGACTTGATGAATACCTCTCTATATTCTAAGATGTGAAGGAGAATAAAGGGTTCCTAAAGAAAACAGAAGTAAAATTTTGATGGGAAGAAGGGACCTAAAGGAAAAGAAAGAAGACTTGATCTTTATCAGAATGGAGTGAGTAGAAAGGGTTACAAAGAAGAGAAAGTGAATGAAAAGTACAGCTGTATAATTAGAGCTTAAAGACAGATTTGAGACTCTTCTTTCAGAAGAGAGAGTTGGATCTTCCGAAAAGAAAAAGTTGCTTGTGATACCAACAGTGACATAAAAGAGCAAGAGAAGCTATCAGGTGAGAGATGATCCAGTAAGAGTTACAGAAAAAAGAGGAGAGCAATAGTAGTTGGCGATTTCCTGTTTAGGGGTACTGAAACAGGTTATCTGTTAACCTGTTAATAATAGAAATGTCTGTTGTCTTCTTGGGGTACATACCCAAGAGAAAACAGAAAACCTCCCAAAACACTGATCTAAACAGATGATAATCCCTCAACTTTTGGCTGACTTATGTTGTCACAAATGATACTTCCAGAATGAATGTAAAAAGTATTGCCAATGATTATAAAACTTTTGGAAAGAAATCAAGCCCATGGGGCACAAGTTGTGTATTCAACACTGTTCCACTGAAAAGAAGGGACACAGAAGAGAAAGATTAGGTTGGAAAGTGAACAGCTGACTAATAAGGTAGTATCTAAGAATGGGATTTAGATTATGGCTTATAATACAGAACTGGCATAGATTCCTGGCCAGAGAAGAAATAAACCTAACATAAGGCTGATAAGACTGTATTTTACAAGTGTCATACAAATGTAGTCAAAAGGGCTTTAAACTAAAAAAGACAGAGGGGGGAGAAGATCACTTATGTATATTCCCTAAGTTTAATATATATATATACATATATATATATATATGTAGAGAGAGAGAGAGACAGAAAGAGAGAGGGAATAGCTACAAAGAATAACAAATAAGAAATCTAGAAGTTCATACAAAACATGACCCAAGAAGGGATCTAGTACTTTAAATCCATGATCTCAAGGGCCTGTCCATAAATATCTAAAAATTAGGCAACAAATGGGAGGAGCCAAGTTCCTAATGCAAGGGGGCAAATTTAACTTCACAGTTATAATTGGTGAGATGTAATCCATGATGAGACTATGCCTTTTGATGGATATACCTTATTCAAAAGAAACAAGATGGGTCAAAATAGGGGTGAGGTAGGCATATCAAAAAAGTATACTTGGGTGAGGAAATCCAGGAAATAAACCAGGAAGCATGATATAGAAGTTCTGGAGTGGTTAAAAGGGGAAGAAATAAAAATAATTTTGTCACTGGAATGACAAAATTGTCCTGTGTATTACAGGACACCTGGACAGAAAGAATTAGATGAAGTGATCTGGAAATAGATCACAATTCTGGCATGTAGGTAATAACATAATAGTGATGAGGTAGTTCAATCATATTCAGATTATCTACTGTTGCTTTCTCTCTCTGACAAAGTGGTTATACTGTCCTTCAGAAGGTGGAGGAAGAAATAAGAGAACATTCTATTTTGGAGGAAGAAATAAGAGAACATTCTATTTTGGATCTTATTCTCACTAATAAGGATGCTGGGGTAGAATGGAGAAGAATCTTGGGGTGGGAGAGGGGGGTGCGAGATCACTTCTTCTAGTGTTTGTGACAGAGAAGAGGAAAGCCAGACATAGTCTGACCTATACTCCATATATTGGGAAAACAGATTTTAATGAGGCTTAGAGGAAGGAAGATAGGCTCCCATGGACTAAAATGCTTTAGCAGAAGTCAGACCAAGAGAGATGGCGGATGCTTGAAAATTAAATTCTGAAGACACAAAGGAAAAGATTCCAATGCAAAGGAAAAATGGGATTTATCTAAAGATAACACTGTGAATAAACAGAAAACTCACTAATCAACTTGGATTTTAAAAGAAATATATCAAACTAACAAAAATTATTGTACAGAGCTAGAAAAAATAACAAAAAAATTAATCTGGAAGAACAAAAGGTCAAGGATATCAAGGGGAATAATGAAAAGAAAAATGCAAAGGAAGGTGGCCTCGCAGTACGAGATCTAAAACTATATTACAAATTGGTAATCATCAAAACTATATGGTACTAGCTAAGAAATAGAGTGTTGGATCCTTGGGATAGATTAGGTACTTAAAACACAGTAGTTAATGACCATAGTAATCTAGTGTTTGATAAACCCAAAGACAACAGCTTCTGGGATCAGAACTCACTATCTGACAAAAACTGCTGGGAAAACTGGAAAATAGCATGGCAGAAACTAGGCACAGACAAACATCTCACACTGCATACCAAGATAAGGTAAAAATGGTACATAATTTAGACATAAAGTGGGATACCTTAAGCAAATTAGGAAAGCAAGGAATAGTTTACCTCTCAGATCTATGGAGAAGGGAAGAATTTATGATCAAACAAGAGATAGAAAACATTATGAAATGCAAAATGGATAATTTTGATGACATTAAATTTAAAAGGTTTTGCACAAACAAAACCAATGCAAGCAAGATTAGAAGGAAAGCAAAAAAAAAAGGGGGGAACCATTTTTACAAGTGTTTCTTATAAAGGTCTCATTTCTCAAATAAAAAGAGAACTCAGTCAAATCTATAAGAATACAAGTCATTCTCCAATTGATAAATGGTCAAAGGATATGAACTGGCAGTTTTCAGATGAAGAAATTAAAGCTATCTACAGTCATATGAAAAAAATGTTCTAAATCACTATTGATTAGAGAAATGCAAATAAAAACAAATCTGAGGTACCACGTCATAATTATCAGATTGGCTAATATTACAAAAAAGGAAAATGATCAATGCTGGAGAAAATGTGGGAAAATTGGGCCACTAATGCATTGTTGGTAGAGTTGTGGTATAAGAATATAATGGAATACTATTGTGCTATAAGAAATGATGAAAAGGCAAATTTCAGAAAAACCTGAAAAGCCTTACACGAACTGAGGCTGAGTTAAGTGAACAGAACTAGGAGAACATTGCACACAGTAACAGAAACACCTTGCAATGATCAGCTATGACTGACTTGGCTCTTCTCAGCAATATAACGATCCAAGACAATCACAACAGACTCATGGTGGACAATGCTATCCACATTCAGAGAATGAACCATGGAGTCTGAATACACGCCAAAACATACTGTTTTCACTTTTTTTTGTGGCTTTGCCCTTTTGTTCTGTTTCTTCTTTCACAACATAACTAATGTAGAAATATGTTTACATGACTGCACATGTATAACCTATGTTAGACTGTTGCCATCTTGGGGAGGGGAGATAGGACAGAGGAAGGGAGAAAAAAATTGAAAATAAAAATTTTATAAAAAATGAATGTTGTAAAAGAAAAAGTAGAAAGAAATATAAAGAAGATGAAAACAATGCTTGGTAACAGAAGACAAGGAGCACAAATGCATGACAGAGTCTAGTAAAAGTAGTGTCAGGAACGATAAAAATCAGAATAAGTTTAGACTGGTAAGGGAAGTTAAAGACAGCAGAAAGGTTTTGTTTTGTGTTTTAAAGCTCTATTGAGAGGGAAAGGAGGATCACAGAAGCGAAAGGAACTTTGCTTGGAGTGGAGAGGCTGGTGATAACTGACGAGAGAGAATGTTTTCTCTTCAAAGGAAAATGGCCTTTTACATTGGAAATGACAGAACAAAAATGACTCAGCTGACACTGGAAGGAATTCCTGAAGGAAGACAATCACAGATCTATTTGAGTATTTCTCTTTTAAGATGACTTCTGCACTGGAAATGACAGAACAAAACATTTCTATTAGGGAGTTGATATCTGAAAGTGAAGAAGACACCTTACTAGCTACTCTGATGAGTTCAAATCAGTTGTCCTAGATGAACTACATCCTCCAGTCCTGAAAGAACTGGCAGACGTGATTACTGAGCTACTGCTGGTGATATATGAAAGATCACAGTGATCACGAGAGGTATAACATAATTGGAGAAGGGCAAACATTGACCCAATTTTCAAAAAACGGGAGAGAAAAGAATCTGCCAACTAAAGGTCACTCACTGAGTTTGACTTTGATTCTTGGAAGGTCATTAAAGAGATGGTTGGTGAAAATCTGGAAGGGAAGTGGTAATGATAAAGGGCCATCATTGTTTCATAAAGGACAAGTCTGCCAGAGTAACCTCATTTCCTTTTTTGATAGGATTACTAAGCTAGTAAATAAGGGGAATAGTATGAATATAGTTTACTTAAATTTTAAGTAAATTAGATTTATAAAATTATGTTGTACTATTCTTGTGGAGAAGATAGAGAAATATAGATTAGACAATAGTACAATCTGATGAATTCAAACTATGGCAAGAGGTATCTAGTAAAATATCACAGAAATCTCTGGCTATTTAATATTTTACTAACAACTTTAGTAAAGGCATAGAAAATATGTCCATCAAATTTGTAGATGGCACAAAACTGGACAGGATAGCTAAGACAATAGATGACAGAGTCAGGATCCAAAAGAATAACAGGTTAGCATTGGGCTGAATTTATTAAGATGAAATTCAGTAGGGATAAATGTAAAGCCTTGTTCTTGTGTACAAAAACTCAGGAACCTAAGAAGGAAGAGGAAGAATAGAAAGTCAGAAGTTTCAGAAAAGATCTGGGGTTTTGGTGGATAGCAGACTCAATGCGAGTTAACAAAGTGAAGTAGCAGCCAAAAAAGCTAATGAATTCTCAGGCTTCATTACAAAGTGGATAGGGCTTCCTGGAATAGGAAGATGATAATTCTACTGCACTCTGACTTTGTCAGATCTCATCTTGAGTACTGTGTTTAGTTCTAGGAATCACAATTTAAGGACATTGATAAGCCAGAAGATTATCCAGGAAGAGGGCAATCAGAATGGTGAAAGATGAGTGCATGATATGAGGATCACCTGAAGAATTGGGAATGTTTAGTCTGGAGAAAATAAGATGTGGGAAGCTGTCTTCAATTATTTGAAGGGGTGGCTGTCATATGACCAAGGATAAACTTGTTCTATCTGGTCCCAGGGTGACAGAACATCAGCAATGGATGTAAACTGCAGAGTGGCAAATTTAGATTTAATGTCAGGAAAACCTTCCTAACAATTAGAGCTGTCCAAAATTGGAATGGTTTCCCTTAAGAGGCTGTGGTTTCCCCCTTCTTGGTAGCTTAAAGGCTGGATAACTACCTGTTGAGAATCTTAAGGCGGGGATTACTCTGATATGAATTGTTTTAGATGGCTACTGAGGTCCCTCCCAACACTCAATTTTGTAATTGTCCAAGTTAAGTTGATGTATTGGGAAGCCAGGGTATGAGAGAACATCAACATGCATATTGAAGTCCTTATGTAAAGGACAAGGATTAGGGGTAGAAAAAGACTGATTCTTGAGAAAAGAGGGACAATCATTGAAGGTCCAGTAGGTATCTGCCACTAAGGTTTATACAGGATGACATATTGTGATGAAATGAATCTCAAAGGAGGAGATGTTGCTGAGTTCTCTTCCAAAGTGTAAGAGTTAAGTACCTGGTGCACTAATAATATTTTTTTTTACCCTACAGAAGAAACACTTGCCTCAACCAGGAAACTGCAACATTTAATATTTTTGCTGAAACACTGTAATTTTTAGAAAAAACACTGATTGAATAAATTAATAAGGGAGCTTGCCAAAACAAGCTGGAATTCCCTAGAATTTCTCCAAGATTCTAACAAGCAAGATTCTAACAAGCAGGATGTTCTCGAATGGTCTCACAATGGTCTAGTTTGGGGCATATCATCTAGTGTTTGGGGAAAAAACCTGACTTTTCTCTACTTTCCCTGCCTCTATTTCCTTTCCCCTTGATTTACTGAAACATCAAGAAAGAAAGCATATTCCTTTTAGTTTTGAGAAGTGTAGTGCTGTAGTAAAAAATCAACTACTACTGTCACTACTTCCTTCTCTCTCTTTACCTGATTACGTAAAATACAGCACCAAAAAAAAGGGCTCAAGTTTTGAGGAACCATCTCTGCTTTGACAGCTTTTGACAACATGAACTGGATGAAAAGTCAAACATGCCAAGTAGATGCAACATGAACAGGCTACTCCTCTACATCAGACAACAATAACCATTACCTTTGTTCTGGAGGTTCTAGTTTCTTCCTTACCTGGGTTTTTTGGTGGGGGGTGCTCCATCACTGAAGAATCCAAAAATATTGTCTATATCAGAGGGCTGGCTCCCTGTAGAAGCCATCCAGTTTCTAAAATAGATTAAACACAGGAACTAAGATATTAGGGATCAGATCAATCCAAAGTATACCACTGAGAAATCCAGGGATAAACATGTACCAGATTTCATAAGTGTTACTATTTTGAAAGTTTTAGTGGGTCTACACCCAAACTTTTAGGAGATTAGGTCAGGTCTTTTCCTGAACCAAAACTGCCTCAAGTGTTCCAAATGAAAAAACTCATAAATCACACCACAAATTCACCGAAAGGAATAGATATCCTTGAAACTATAGAATTTTTGAGTCTCATGATGCCAACTTATCTCCGTTACTTAAGGATCCAACTAAATTCTGGCAAGTGGCCAGGACCCACAAATATTCAACATTTTGCCAAGCTTAAGACTTTTGGACATGCTAAAATCTCCCAATGATGCCATCTGTCAAATGGTTAAAGAAACCAGTAGGTAAGGAATAGAATGGTCAATATAGGTATAATTGGTTATCCACTTGCTGGACAGTTACATGACTATACAAACCCTGGGATAAGTCTCCTTTAAAAAAAAATCAAAAGACTGAATATTTAGTCAGTTTCATATGTTCTCCCTTCCTCTGCATTATACTATATAAGATGTCAAGTACAGACTGCAGAAACAAATCAGCAATTTACATGCTAAAGTAAGTAGGAAAAATAGTTATGAAAATCACCAAAGAAGCAAAATTTAGATATATTAAGATAGTTTATGATTAGTTAAAATAACAACAGCAATTTTGGCAAGTTGCTAACATGTTAGAGATTGATACCTACACAGTGAGAACAGTATTTCTGCTGTAACATAAAAATATAGGCAATCTGAGTCATAATATATTAATCTTTTAAATATTTTTGAGGACATTATGTTATTGTTAATCTTTTAAGTAACATTATTTTATGATTCTGGGTTACTGAAAGCAATGCCAGTGAAGTAAAAGCTAATTAGGTCCTATCGCCTACTATTATATGCCAAGCACTGTGCCAGGTCCTGGGATACAAGTACAAAGAATGAGACAATTCATACTCACAAGCAGTTTACATTATGAGGGAGAAAACAAATGCATATAAAAACCATATATAGTACAGATAAAAAATGAGTAACAAATTAGTTGGGCATAAGGTAGTTTGGGAAGGAGGATACTCACCAGGAATTGGTGGGGATAAAGGAAAGCTTCATAAAAAGATTGTGCTTCAGCTGCACCTTTTAAAAAAAATGACTTTTTCTGTTTCTTACATCACTATAGTATCCCATGTATCCCTTCACCTCTCTAAAAAAGTCATCTCGTAAGACAAAGAGTGCTTTTTGGGGGAGAAGGGAAAAAAAGGCAGCACAACTGATCAATACATAAAGAAAGTCTGAAAAGATGTGTAATGTGTAACATCTGCAGCCCTCCCACCTGCTAGAAGGGGCAGGTTGGGGAGATCTTTTCAGACCTCTTCATTTGGGTGTTAACTGAGCTTTATAATTTTTGTTCCATTTACTTTTAATTTTTTGGTGTGTTGTTCTTTCCATTTACACTATTGTAATTATTGTGTATATTGTTTTCTTGGCTCTACTTACTTTACTTTGCATCAATTCGATAAACATTTATTAAATGCCTACTATGTGCCAGGCACTGTGCTAGGAGGTGGGGTTATAAAGAAAGGACAAAGATAGTGCCTTCTCTCAAGGACCTTACAATCTAATGAAGGAGACAACATACAAATAAATATATACAAAGCAAGCCATATAGAGGATAAACAGGAAATAATTAACAGATGGAAGGCACTGGAATTAAGACAGGTTGAGGAAGGCTTCCTGTAGTAGGTAGGATTTTAGTTGGGACTTAAAGGAAGCCAAGGAGGTCAGTAGTTGGGAGTGGAAGAGGGACAGAGTTCCAGGCACAGGGGAGGACCAGAGAGAATGCCAGGACCTGAGAGAGGGAGTAATCTATTGGAAGAGGTTCTAGTGCAGGGGTGAGGAACCTGTGGCCTCAATGCCACATGTGGTCCTCTAGGTCCTCAAGCTTGGCCCTTTGACCGAATCCAAACTTCACAGAACAAATCCCCTTAAATAACAGGATTTATAAAAGTTGAACTCAGTCATAAGGCTGCACCCAAGGTCCTAGAAGGCCACATGTGGACTCAAGGCTGTAGGTTCCCCACCCCTGTCCTAATGTATCACCACTGCTGCCTTAGCTGCTCTTAAAGATAGAGAAGTATTATGAAGTGGAGGAAAGGTAGGAATGCGTTCTATGTATGGGGAATAGCCAGTGCAAACACAAAGTGACAAGAGGCGAAGTGTCATGAGCAAGGAACACAGAAAAGGCAGTTTGACTGGAGTGCTGAAAAGAGGAGGGGAATTATGTCCAATGACGTTGGAAAGAGGTTGGGACCAGATTGCAAATGGCTTTAAAAGTTAAAATTTTATTTTAAATATGATAATATTTTATCCCAGAATCAACAGGAAGCCACAGGAACTCACTGACTGGGTAGGGGAATCACACAGTGAGATTTAAGCCTTAGGAAAATTATTTTGGCTGCACTGTATATGACAGACATCCAAGAAAGAACATTTAAAAGGCACTGTTGCAATAATCTAGGTGAAAGACAGTGAGGACCCGAACCAGGGTGGTACTTCTGTGAGTGAAGAGACTGGATGTCAAAGGTATGGAGGTAGAAAAAGCAAGACAGGAAAACAGACATAGGTCATGAACTAGGAACTGAGAGTTATAACAGCACCCTCAACAAAAATAGGGAAATCTGGAGGAGGTGGAATTTTTGCAGGGAAAAATGAATTCATTTTGGACATGCTGGATTTGTAGTATCTCAACATGCAGTGGGTGATGGGGGACTGGAGTTCAGGAGAGGGACTGAGGCCAGATTTTGAACTACCTACTTATCTCCTCTCTCTGAGAGTCATCTGCATAAAGATGATAGTTAAACCCATGGGAGCTGAAGAAGTCACAGCAGAGAGACAGAGCAGAAGAGAAGGCATGGGTTAAAACCTTGGGGGAATATCTACTGTTAGAGAATAGCCAGCCTGAGGACTGATCATAGATGAAAAAAGAACAGAATAGAGGAGGGTCACAAAATTGAGAAGAGAGTGTACAGGAGAGTTGGTCAACATGCAGTAGAGAGGTGAAGAAGGATAAGGTCTGAGAACAGACCTTCCTATCTGGCAATTATGATATTACTGGAAACTTTAGGAAGAGTAATTTCAATTCAGGGGGTAAGAAGTGAGAGGATAGGAAATAAAGACAGCAAGTTTAGACAAATTTCAAGGAGTTTGGTTGAAGAAGGGAAGAGATCTATGGTAGCTTGAAGGAATGGAAAGGTATAGTGAGGATTTTTTTTGACAAAGGAACCTTAGGCATGTTTGAAGGCATTCAAGAAGGAATCAGTAGATAGGGAGAGCGTCTGGTGACAAATGATCACTTGAAGACCACCCTATTTATGCTCTAAAAGGTTAATCTGTGGAAGATTACCTAAGAGGCCACCAATTTTTGTTTTGGTCACAGCAACCGATTAAATTTGATCAATACTTAACGATGTTCCTAAAGTACAGGATATGGCCATGCTATCCCTTCCCTGTACAATTAAATTCAGTGGCTCCCTATTACCTTCAGGATCAAATATAAAAACCCTCCATTTGGCTTTTAAACAACTTCATACCTGGCTGATTTCCAGTCTTCTACACAGTCTCTAGGATATAGTGACACTGGCCTCCTTGCTGTTCCTTACACATGATACTTCATCTCCAAACTCTGGGCATTTTCATTGGCTGTCCCTCATGTCAAGTATCCCCTGCCTCCTCATTCAAGTCTTCTAGCCCTTCCCTGGATTTCTTCGAATGTAAGCTAAACTCTCGCTTTTATAAGAAATCTTTCCTGATCCTTCTTAATTTTAATGCTTTCCCTCTAATTATCTACAATTTATCGCATGCACGCGCATGTGAGAGAGTGTGTGTGTGTGTGTGTGTGTGTGTGTGTGTGTGTGTGTGTGTGGTTTACACAGCTGTCTGTAGGTCGTCTCTCCCATTAGACTGTGAGTTCATTGAAGACTAGAACTGTTTCACCCCTCTTTGTACCCCCAACACTTAACATACTGCCTGGAGCACAGCAAACACTTAACAACTTGTTGACTTGACTTAATTTCAAGGAATTTACATTTTATTGGAGAAAATATATTTATTGCACAGACAAGTAAATGCAAAATAATTTGAGAAGGGGAAAAAACACTAATAACTGGAGTAGAAGAGTCATAAAGATTTGTTGTTGTTTTGGGGGGTCTTTTTGGGGAGAAGGCAGGGCAATTGGGGTTAAGTGACTTGCCCAAGGTCACACAGCTAGTCAGTGTTAAGTGTCTCAGGCTGGATTTGAACTCAGGTCCTCCTGACTCCAGGGCCAGTACTCTATTCACTGTGTGACTTAAGTGCCCCAAGTCACAAAGATTTTGCTTACCAGGTGCCAACTGAACTGAGTCTTGAAGCAAATGAGGTATTCTGAGAGACTGAAGTGAAGTGACAGCACATTAAAGGAATTACAGATAGGCTATGTGAAGGCCAGGAGACTGGAAGTGGTTTGCTGTGTTCAGGAAATACACTAGTAGTTTTAAGTGGAGTAGATGAAGAGGTGGCAATCTCTATTAGTGGAGAGACTAGTCAAACCAATGAAATCAAAGATGTTTTGAAGTTAAAAGATGTATTGTTGTACCAGGAATTTATCAGAATGTTTCTCTAATATACTGAAAGTCAACAGCAAAACAGAATTCATGAAATCAGAGAATTTTAAAGCTGGAATGAATCTTAGTCCAACTCATTCATTTTAGAGATAAACTAAGGTCCAGAGAAATCATATGACTCATTAAAATTCACTTTAGATTTATTCCAATAAAATGTTCTGTTCAGTGTAGTAAATAATGCAGCATTATCTTTTTCTTCAAAATGCATTATTTACTACCTATCAGCACCTTCCCAACAGTTATATTTAATCCTCAACTAACTTTAGATAATTTACATCTTAGCTGAAGGTCACAGCTTACATTAAAATACGTGCTTCAGAGTGGAGAAGTCTGAGGACTGATAATCTGCTACCAAACAGTACACGAACTTTTCTTGAGGGGGATACTTCTTTGGGTGACTTCTACATAGTGGTTTGCATTTACATCATACACAACTGAGTGCTAAGATCATTTCATAATGGTGGTCAATCATTTAGAAAGACTGGATGAACCATTTTTTTCCCTTGATGATAATCACTTGCATTTATCCCTTTCATATTCCATCAATCATCACCATGAATATACCAACATCCAGACCCAGCTTGCACTACTTCCAGTTAAGATGTAAGGCTGTTTTGCTGGAGTCCATTACTGACAGATGGCCAAAGTATGTGAATTCTATTACTACACTTATGCTGCCTGATTTTTCTTTTTATTGTACTATTTGGTTTAAATAGGTCATTTTTCAATTAACAAGTATCTAATTTCTCTTCCTCCCACTTCTGTTCTATCTACCTTGCATGTGTTTCTGTGGTTATATGTATTTTGTTTGTGACTAGGTCTCTCTTGCCCAGGGTGGAAACACAGTGACCACTCATAGGCTCAATCTTACTGCTCATTAACATAGAAGTACTGATCTGATTCATTTCTAATATGGGTTGGCTTGCCTCTCCTTAAGCAGCTTGGTAGCCTCCCACCCCTTCACTACCGGAAGATTCACCATATTGGTGCTGGACTTAGTGTGGTTACCTGACTGACTTTAACCCTAATGCAGTTCAGAACTCCCAAACTCAAGTGAACCCACCAGCATCAGCCTCTCTAGTAGTAGCAGGGACTATACGAATACATTAGCAGGGCGGCTAGATGGCACAGTGAATAAAGCACTGGCCCTGGAGTCAGGAGGACCTGAGTTCAAATCCAACCTCAGACACTTAACACAAAAACTAGCAGTACGACCTTGGGCAAGTCCCTTAACCCCAATTGCCCTACATTCGCCTCTCCAAAAAGCAAAATAATAATGATGATGATGATGATATAGGAATGCATTAGCACAGTTGGCCTTCTCCCTGAATTTTAAAAAGGGAAGAAAAGGCAAAACAAAACCCTAGTAACAAATTCCAAAACAAACAAACAAACCCCTCCAATATCCCCCAAATTCCTACACTGGTAGTTTAAATAAAAAAAAAGTCTCATTCTTCATCTTGAATCTTTCACCTCTCTGTCAGGAGGGGGATAACATACTTTATCTTCAGTCTTCTGGAATCATAGTTGTTCATCACATTCACCAGCATTCTTAAGTCTTTCAATGCTGTCTTTTTTTATAATGTTGTTGTTTTCCTGATTCTGCTCACTTCATTCTACATATCACTCCACACAAGGTATCTCAGGTTCTTCTGAAACTATCCTTTCCCTTATTTCTTATGGAACAAAGGAATTCCATTACATACATACAGCATAATGGTGTTCAGTCCCCAAATCATGGGTACCTACTAGTTTCTAGTTCTCTGACACTACAAAAAGAGCTGCTCTAAATATTTTTGTACATAAAGGTCCTTTCCCTTTTTTCTTTTTAAGTTTCTTTGGGCTATCAGTATCAGTGTCTTCCCATCATCCACTACTCAACTAACTTTATATAATTTACATCTTAATTGAAGCCATAGCCTTTATTAAATAGTAGACAGTTGTGGTATCAATGAATTCAACAGCACACAGTTCAATAACTTAAGATACATAATGCATCTCAGAATGGAAAATATCATGTCATTTGTCATGAATCGCTAACTAGCACAATAATCTGCTACAGACTAAGAAAATTTATATTTTCTGACAAACTTCAAAGTTAGGATGTTTCGGGTCTCCTCATCTATACTGTTTATCAGAACTATTTCAATGTGGTCATACTACACTTGAACACACACACACACACACACACACACACACACACACACACACACATTCTAGATGTTCAGGCAGAACATCACTCCTTTAGCTTACTGAATAACTCCCAGAACATTTATTCAAACTCAAATATATTCCCTAATGGCAATTAAGATTAAAAAATATTTTATTTCTTTCACTGTGTTTCTACTTTCAGAAAGGAAATAAAGTCATGTTCTTTTTTCTCCTTCCTTCCTTCCTTGCCTGTTAAAGACTTCACCTGAAAACAATACTGCAATTATTCGTTGAAGAACCTCAAAGTTAATCAGGAAATCACATTTAGGATTTCATTGAGAGTAAATATTAGCATTCATACTGCAATAATTGATTCCACCTTTGAGAAGTTTGGTTTTTGTGTAACTAAAGTAAAATCTGACAGCATTTCTCTATAACAACAAAATACAAGAATAATAGAAAGTGAAATCCCATTCCAAACAACTACAAAATGCATAAAATTATCTGAGTATCAACTTGCCAAAGCACACAAAAGACATGTATAGATTCAATGACAAAGTGCTCCTTCAGGAATTAAAGAATAACCTAAATAGCTGAAGTCATATTCAGGGCTCATGGCTAAACCATGCCAATATAACGAAAATGACAATGCTACCAACATTTACACTTTTGATGCTGTATCAATCAATTACCAAGAGGAAACTTCACAGAGCTGGATAAGAAAAAACAAAGTTCATTTGGAAAAACAAAAGATATAGACTGTTAAGGGAAATGGTAAAAAGAAGTAAGGAAAAAGGGATAATAGTACCTCCATACTTCAAATTGTTATAAAGAAGCATTTATAAAAACCATGTGCTATTGGTAAAAGAGATAGATTAATGGGAACAAATCACACGAGGGAGACTGAGAAAAAACGCAACTCAATAACCTATTGTTTGATCAAGTGGAAAACATAAATTACCTAGGGAAAAAGTCCCTAGTTAATAAAAACTGCTGGGAAAACTGGACAGCAGTCTGACAGAAATTAGGCGTGGACTCACACCTCATACCATATTCCACAATGCATTGTAAACAGACACATGACTTTAATATAAAAGATCACATTAATAAAAAATTAGATTATGTACTTCTGGCAACTGTGGGTAAGAGATGTATTCTTAACTTAATAAGAAACAGAGGCATTACAAGACATCAAAGAGATAACTTTGAATACTTAAGAGTTTCTGTATAGATGATCATAATGTATCTAGGAAAAGAAAGTTAAGTGGCTGAATGGGAAAAAAAATCTTTTATGTCAAATTTCTCTGATAAGGGTCTGGTATCCAAGATATATAAACAATTACTAGCTAGCTCTATATAAGATTAATAGCCATTTCCAACAGATAAATGGTCTAAAGACATAAACAAATAGTTTTCAAAAGATGACCTGCAAAGCATTCCAACACATTAAAAAAATGCTCCATATCACTAATAAAGAGAAATGCAAATCAAGACAGCTCTGAGGTTTCACTGCACACCTTACAAATTGGCAAAAATGTCAAAAATAGCAAGAATCATTGTTGGAGGAAGTGTGGGAAGATAGGAACATTAATAAATTACTAGTGGAGCTGTGAAATGGCACCATCATTTTGGAAAGAAATTTGAAAGTATACAAATAAAGTGATTAAAATGTCCATACCCTTTGAACCTGAGACTCTATTACTGGGCTTATTCTCCAAGGAAGCTATCAATAAGGAAAAAAAGGCACCATTTATTCCAAAATATTTTTGTACATATGAGTCCTTTCCCTTTTTTCTTTTTAAGTTTCTTTGCACTATCAGTATCTGTGTCCTTTTGTGATAGCTAGGAATTAGAAACAAAATAGATGCCTATTGATTGGTAAGCAGCAAAACAAATTGTGATACGAGAATGTAATGGAATACTACCGTGCTATAACAAATGAAGTGTGTGATGAAGATCCATATAAACTGCTGCAGAGTAAAAAGTGCAGCCAAGAAAGCAATATACACAACGTAAGTGGAAGGACACCCCAAAAAATCAAAAGTAAACGAAAAATTAAGGCTCAAGTGGAACTTGAATGAAGGAAGGTGAAAGGTCCACAGGAGTTAAAAGCTGCATGTGTTTTTGGACTTTTTCAACGTATCAATCAGTTGTGTTGATTTTTTTCCTCTCTCTAAAAAGTACTATTTGCCACATGGGAATGGGATGGCTCTTTGGAGATGGGGTAGGGAGGGAAGATATATGGAATACTACATCAATATCATAATAAATATTATAAATATGTTATATGTAAATATAATGTCAACAAAACGTTATAAAAAGAAAACAAAAACCGTGACCTTGTTGTATTTCCAGTTACTGCTAAGCCACTGAGAAGTCCTTCAAAGGACAACAGAAGACAATAAATAAGCCAGTCACTTGGTAAATCCCAAGAAAAAGAACAGCAATCACATGTATATATTTCCCTTTTCTCTTTAAAGGTCTCAGATTTTACAAGTTTTTGTAAAGGTCTCAGATTTTAAAAGTTCTTGTTTTTGTATTTTAAAATTCATCTACTTGGTAGGAAATAAAGCTCAAATATCTAACAGATGAGGAAAAGGGAGAAATCAAGGAGACTTTCAGGAAAAACATTAATAAATTCAGGAATGAGATAGGAAAGAAAAGACTATGCAAGTAGATGAAATTATATTTTACCTACAAGCTGGGGATAATGCCGATTTTAAAATATGTGGTTCCATGGCAGATTCGAGATTTATAATTCCAAGGCCAACTCTGATAACAGCTTATCTAGATTGTGATTATGTACATACACATACATTAGAGGTGACAAACTCTTGGCATAACCTAAATCACATTAAAATGTAATTGGGAAATGTTTTACTAAACAAAGCAATGGTAGAACAAAGATAATTTTAATTTGTGGCTTTCTAAGACAATATGTAGGCCTGCAAAAATCCATTCCTATTTGAGTTTCATATCATTGATACAGATCACACGTCTGAAATGGCTTGAACAATGTGGGCTCAATTCTAAAAATAACAAAATCTGGCTTCTCTTTCTACTTTGAGGGAGCAAGGACTATGACTAGCCTGTTTTACTTATCTTTAGCTATACTCCTTTTAACTTGTTTATGCTACATTTTCAACTAAATAAGTAGCTAACAAGCCAAATATGAATTAAAGCACAAGTTTTTTTTGTTTTGTTTTGGGAGAGCAGAATAATTTAAATTCAAAAAAAAGTTCACAATGATGGCATTTTCCCAGGAAGGACAAACACCTTGGAAAAGTGCTATATTTTCTGCTTTATAGGGAACAAATGGAAAAGGACAAATTTCCAAAAAAGGGCATACTAAAAATAATTAATTAAAAAGTGGTTTGTTTGACCTAGATAAATACTATGATAGGAGTTAAACATCAAGGAAGAGAATGATCACCTTCTGATTTAGAGTAAGATTAAACTGCTATCATATATCACATTCCTGTTTACTTGGGGCTTTTGGACTTATTTCAACCATTTGACTTTGGTAAATGGTATAGTAAATGGGTGGTATAGGATAGGGAGCTATATACTCTCAGGACTCAGAAAGTTTGTTCTTAACTGGTAGATTGTAGTAAACAGTCTATTTTAGTAACTGATGAATCTGATTTGGTTTTACACACCTGTATGTGTTAAAATGGTCTGTTTCAGCTTTTGCATCCACCCTGCCCTAAACACATTAAAAATTGTTTCTAGGAGGGGTGGAGACAAGATGGTGGCATAGAAGCAGGAAAACCCCATGGTTCCCCCCATAACCACCTCATACCTATAAAATATGACTCTAAACAAATTTTAGAGATACAGAACCCACAAAGGGACAGAGAGAAACAAATCTCCCGCTGAGCCCAGCAGGAAGGGTTCATCAGTTTTAGCCCCAGGGCGGGCTGACCAGCAGCTGCAGTGGACTTTGGCAGAGTGGATCACCAGCAGCTGTGGTGGTTTCCAGAATTATCAACCCATCAATGCCAAAGACAAAGTGAAAGGTCAGTGGAGAACTCTGTTAGAACTGGAGGGGATGGAGGAGCAGGTCTGGCCCCTGCTCCTGGAGCTAAAAGTGGTGGAGGTGTGGCTGCCCTGCAGCCACCTCCACGTGGCTGCTTCAGAGCTCCCAGACTCCAGATTGTAGGGGGGCCAAATGAACAGGGTAATCACTCTTGTTTTAACCTGCCTGGATCTGGATCATGGTCTTTGGTGGTGGTCCTGAGGTGTGTGACCAGTGAGCCAGAGTCTGTGGGGGCTGCAGAGACAGCAGCCTCCTAATATCTCCAGCTGCTGGGAAAACCCCAGCAATTTGAGACAAAGCTTTCCCCTCTGGAAGCAGACTTCTACTGTGGCAAAGAGCTCAAAAGTCAAGTAATTGACTGGCAACATGAGTAAGCAAAGGAAGCAAAGCAAGCACAGCAATCCAACTTTAGATTCCTTTTTTTGGGGACAAAAAGGATCAAAGCATGGAATGGGAGGAAGACAAT
>CM053582.1:190608421-190664306 GCA_028627135.1 Pseudochirops cupreus | reverse complement strand
TGTATTTGATCGCTTGTCCTTCCAGTGGGGATGGGTGGTGGGGGAGGAGGAGAAAGAATCTGGAGTTCCATAATCAAATGTTATGAATGTGTATCTATCTATCTATCTTTGTATGTATATATATATATATATATATATTTCATTTATTCTAGGCATCCAAGTAATCCTTATGAAAAATTCATTTTTTCCCTTTGAGTCACTGCTTACAGTTGCTACATTATTACTTTTTCTTTCTTTTGGGAGTTCTTTAGAACTATAAAAAACTTTTATACCAATTGGGTGTCTTCAAATTACTTAACCTTTGTCTGCCTTAGTTTCCTCATCTGTAAAATGGAGATAACATTAAAACTTATTTCACAAGGAAAAAATGAAAATATTTGTAAATCTACTTGCAAACCTTAAAGTACTACATAAATGTTAGCTATTTTTATTATTAGTTATTATTATTTCTCTAGCTTTAATTTCTGAATTGGGGCTCTGTGTTAGAAGAAGATGGACTAGACCAGTATATACAAAGTCTATGGTGGAGGTAACAATTTTAAAGAGGTTGAGGGAGTGATTCTCAAGATATCTGAAGGAGAAAAAAAGACCACTAGGAAAAAACACTTAGACATTATGCTTTTTAAAAAGGTCAATCAAGAATGTCAATAACTAGGGGCAGCTAGGTGGAGCACTATCCCTGGAGCAAGGAATACCGACATAATTACTAGCTGCGTGACCTTGGCCAAGTCACTTAATCCCAATTGCCTTGCCTTTCCCTCTCCAAAAAAAAAAAGAATGCCAATAACTACAGATCCCTATGTCTTTTTCATATGTATGAATTCTTTAGAATGATAAGAGATAATGATGATGATGATAAGAGCTAACATTTATATAATGTTTACTATGTGCCAGGCACAGTGCTAAGCACTTTATGGATATTCATTTTATCCTTACAACAACCCTGAGAGGTAGATGCCATTAATTATCCCCATTTTACAGAGGAGGAAATTGAGGCAGACAGTCATTAAGTGACTTGTCCACAGACAGCAGTATCTGAGGCTAGATCTAAACACAGGTCTTCCTGATTCCAGGTCCAGTTCTCTAGCCACTGCTCTATGCAGCTGCCAATGATGCACAAGAATAACTAACATATACATAGGGCAACCCTGATTAAAATATGACAAGGGAACCAAGTAGGTTTTTTGTTTGTTTTTTTGCTTTTTCGAGGGGTGAATGCAGGACAACTGGAGTTAAGTGACTTGCCCAAAGTCACAGGGCTAGTAAGTATTAAGTGTCTGAGGCTGGATTTGAACTCAGGTCCTCCTGACTCCAGGGCTGGCACTCTATTCACTGTGCCACCTAGCCACCCCTGAGTAGGTAGGTTTTTGCAAATGAGATTCTATAGCAGACTATATCTTTACACTGCACATTTAAGAGGCACAAAGAACATAAACATTGCATTGTGGTTATTTTTTTTGCTGGCTATGAAAAAAATATTTGGTTTGGCAGAGCAAAATAAAGCCTTCTGTTAAGGTGTTTCACAAGCTTAAGTCCAAATAATACAAGATTATTTAACAGATATAATAACAGAGAACTTTGCCCCATGACCCTCTGGCTCCTCAGCAAAACATAATAAACAAATCATAAGATCAGGAAAATGTGTTTCCTAAACATATTTGACACTTTTACAGATGTCCTTCAGTGAAATCAAATAGAAGTGATTCCCCATATGGTAAGATCTTCTGTAGATGACACTGCTGCTTACATCAAACCTAGAACACTAGACTATTTACTAAATAAGAACTATTATTGAAAGAGTTTACTGTAACTATGTATAAAGAAAAAACCAAGCGGATGAAAAATGCTTATTTTATAATACAATATGCAGTTAATAATGACTCACATTTATATAGTGCTTTAAGGTGTGCAGAGCCAATCTTGTAGGGGCGGCTAGGTGGCGCAGTGAATAGAGCAGCAGCCCTGGAGTCAGAAGGACCTGAGTTCAAATATGACTTTGAACACTTAACAGTTACTAGCTGTGTGACCTTGAGCACGTCACTTAAACCCAACTGCCCTGCCTTCCCTCCTCCAAAAAATAGGACAACCCCAACCCCCAAAAAAGCCAACCCTGTAAAGCAAGACAAGGAAAAAGACTAGGAAGTTAATTAAGTGGCCTGTCCATGGAAACATAGCTAAGAAATACATGAAGTAGACTCAAAGTCAAGATTTGACTGAAAGTCTGGTTGTACTGTGTTATGTTGCTTCTTGATAGAGCTGGCTCATTAATACACATATTTTGTACAGATGCTGTAGACAAATGGTGACCTGGGCTTGTAACTGAATAAGAGAAGAGAAAGAGAGTAGGCCGGATTGTGATTTCAATAGCTCCAACCTTCTCACTGAAATAAAAAGCCATCTTTAAACACCAGTATTCTTCTGGTAATTCCATGTAGTTATGAATAATGAAATCTGACAATCTCTAAAGAATCGTAAGTTCCACACTCAAAGGGCAACGGAGAGAAACACAGTGGGCATAAATAGCCATCACATATAACTAATAGACTATTAGCAAAACTCACTATGACTGATATCAAAATATAAATGGCCAGAAAATCCCTGGGAAGTCACTTAACCTCATTGAGCCTCAGTTTCTTCATCTGTAAAGTAGAGACAATAATGGGGTTGTTGTAAGGGTAAAACAAGATATTCATAAAGTTCTTTGCAAATTTTAAAAGTGCTATATAAATCTTAGCTGCTATAATATAATTATTACTGTTATTAGTATTATTTCATTCAAGGGATGATGAGAACAGGGCTTAAGGTAGTGGGCTGTATAAATGATGAGAAGGGGAGAGATTAACATCATTATCATAAATGGATTTCATAAATCTTGACAACTTAATGAATGCACGTGTTGAAGGAAAAAACAAGGCTAACACTAAAATTACAAACAGTGATCAGAAAACTGGTGGTGTCTTCAGCAGCAATAAGTAAGTATAGAAGAGGGACAAGTTTAGGGAAAAGAGGATGACGTCTACTTTGGATATGCTGTGTCTCTAGAACTGAAGGGGCATCAGTACAGATATCCACTAGTAAACTGGCAAAGCAAGATGGGTATTAGAGATACAGATTAGGGTTGTGTATATATAGATTAAGGGATCACCTACATAGAGATGATAATCCATAGGAGCTAAAGAGACCAGACAGAAGGTATCAAGAGCAAAGTGAAGAGGGCCCAAAATAGAGCACTGGAGGACCATTATGGTTAGGGAGCAGGAGATGATTAATAATCCAACAAAAGAGAAAGAGGAGAAATAAACAGAGAGGCTGGGGAAAAAAACCCAACCACTCCAAGAAAGTATCATAAAAGTCAAGGGAGGAAAGATTATATAGGAAAAAATGGTGGCCAATGATGTAAAAAACTGCAGAGAGGTCAAGAAGGATGAGAAGTGAGTAAAGGCCATCAGACTTATTAATTTAGAAATCAGTTTTGAAGAGAGGTTTCAAAATTAGAAACAAAGTCAGAAACCAGATTGCAAGGGATTGCTAAATTAGAAAAATGTGAGGAAGAGGAGACAATAATGATGACGATGATAAGAGCAGCTAGCTTTTATATAATACTTTAAGGTTTGCAAAGAGCTTCATAAATATCACCTCATTCGATCCTCAAAACAAGCCTGTGAAGCAGGTAGTACTATCATTATCTCCATTTTATAGATGAGGAAACTGAAGCTGAGAGTAGTCAAGTGACTCACTCAGTTCACACAGGTAGCAAGTATCTGAGGCAGAATTTGAACTTGGGCCTTACTGATTCCAGGTCCAGCACTCTATCCACTGTACCTCCTAGAAGTGGCCTCTTTTGGGGTATAAAGAACTCCTTCCAACTACCAGAAGTGGAAGAAAAAAAAAAGATAAGACATGAATAGCTTAACAGGGCATAAAGGTCAAGTGAAGGACTTTTTCTCCTTCATAAAAATGTTATTGATGCCTATTGTTTTTATAGCATCTTCCAATATAAGCAACAACAACAAAACCAACCAACACATGTACTGTGCTTGGCAGCATACGCAGTACTCCACAGTCTGTCTTAATGGCAGGACGGAGGTACATTTTCCTCATCTCTTCTCTGGGGCCAAGTTTGGTCTTTACAGTTTACCTTGTGTTATTTCAACTGACATCATCACACTATTCTTTCCATTTATGTTACTGTTATAGTCATTGTATATCATTTTCCTGGTTCTGTTTACTTTACATCAGTTTATAAGTACTCCCACATTCTCTGAATTCCTCATATCCACTGTTTCTCATGGCACAATAATACTGTTACATTCACATACCACAATTTTATTACTCGTTGCATTCAAATGAAGTTTTGGGGGTTTTTTTGTACAGATCTGGGACTCCTGAGTGTGTCTGCAGGAAACCAGGAATATGAAAGAGAGATGAGAGAAACGAGAGGTTGATTGAAAGAACAAGCTCCTGAAAAAGATGGAAGAGGTGGGAGGTGAAAGAAGTAGAAGGACTAGCCTTAATCAGAGACTACAGAACCATGTAGAGGAATCAAGGTAAGAGCGTCAATTAAATTAGGGAATGAGAAAGAACAGGGAGCTCATAAGAGGTATTCTATATTTTCTCATTAAGTTAGGAGTCAAGGTTAGTTCTCTGCAAAGAGGGAGGGAGTGATATGGGAGTTTTGAAGACAGAAGAGAAGGTTTGGAACAGCTGCTGTGTGGGATGGGATAAGCCAATTAGGAGAGAATAAGAAGACTGTAATACAACAGAAAGTGCTAGTTTGAATTAGGTAATTTTTAATTAATATAAGATTAAGTCTGTAAGTTAACTTTGGTGGAATTGTCATTTTAATTATGTTAATTATATTGGGACCACCTAGGCAGAGCAGTTTTTTCGCTGTTGTCCAGAAACTCTGAGGGTGTTCCCCTCCCAGAAAGATGCCATTCATTCTGTCTCATTTCTTATCCAGCCTTAATCACTGAATGGACATTGATTGCCTCAGTCAAACTGAGACCTGTAAAGGGTTAAAAAAGCTTAAAAAGGCCAGGGTCTCCCACCTCATCCAGGGCGGTCTCCAGTCATCCTGATCTGTATCTTGCCACTGGATCAGATGGCTCTGGAGGAGAAAGTGAAGCTGATAACTCTGCACAGCCCTCCTTCACTTAAATTCAGTTCACTTGCATGTCATGGTGTTGAGGTTCAAGGAACCATGTTGAGGTTTAGGATTTAGACCTGAAAATAAACACGGTGGGTCCTGCCAAATGAATTAGACTCAAGTCTTCTCTTGGCCAAAGTAAAGCAAAGCTTATTAAAGATTCGCCATAATGGATAGACTCTTATGGAGCCTAAGTATCTGTGATGCTTGTCCAATACAAGCAGGCCAGAATAATTTGACACAGGGTAAGTCTGCGCTAGATTAAATTCTCAGCCTCTTCATGGAGGCAAGATGGATCTTATATACAGAAAGACTGTGGGAGGATTTAGGGGTGGTCTAGAGGAAGAGTTTGGGGAAGGTATTGAAGAGGCATCTAAGGAGGATCTTGAAGGGATGGAGGTCAGACTCCAGTAATGAGAATAAGGGTGGGAAATAGCTGAAGGCTACCTGGAGATGACAGACAATGGAGGGCTAGGCTAGTTCAAGGGTAACAGATTTGGGTATAGATATTTTGACAGATCAAGGGTGGGAAGTAGCTGGACAATGGAGGGCTAGGCTAGTTTAAGAGTAACAAAGATTTGGGCCTAGCTACAATGAAAGGCTTTTGGCCTCAGGCAAATGTCTCATCAAGTGGGATGATTCAATCAGAGTAAAAGGGGTTTCACAGAGCTTGTACCCCATCAATGGCATCACCTCCCTGATGTCATGGTCCTCTTCAAAAACAAAGGACAAACAACAACTTCTGTGAGTAGAAATAGGAGCTGCACCACTGGGGACCCAACTGGAACTGGCCAGTTGGGCAACAGAGCTTTCCTTCCTTCCTTGCTTCTTTTTTTTCTTTCCCTTCCTTCAATTGACATGGCATATCATACCCTTACCAGTGGGTGCTCAGCCCAAAGGAATGTAAATTTTGATTGCTGAAACCTTTTTTCTTTAGGATCCCACTTAAACACAAATCATTCTGGCCCTCACAGATTGGACAACAACAGGTCCCAGGCCAGACCCCATTTGGTCAGTTTGTGCCTAGATTGGCTTAGAGTAAATGTAAATAGAAATTGTTTCTGTTTTGGCTAGAACCCCTAAGTGCTCCCCTCTCAGACTGATTTTTTTTGACTAGGTAAAGAGGCCATTGTTTGCCTCATTTCTTACCTAGCCACAATCCCTGAATGGGCATTGCCTTAGTCAAACTGAGACCTGTCAAAGACCTTTGTTTAAAAAGGCCAGGGTTCCCCACTGCATCCAAGGCCGTCTCCAGTTATCCTGATTTATATCTTGCCATTGGACCCAGTTGGCTCTGGAGGAAAAGTGAGGCTGGTGACTTTGCATAGCTCTCCCTCACTTAAATCCAATTTACTTGCATGTCATGGCATCACCTCCCTAATATCATGGTCCTCTTCCAAAACAAAGGACAAAAAACAACAATATCCCTCCAGCTAAGTTAGTTTTGAAAATTCAGGTAGCACTTTGTAACCAAATCTATACAAATATTAAGTGTGCTTTGGTAGACTGACTCCCAAATATATTATGCATCTGTAGTTATTTTGAATGAGATTTCCACTTCTATTTTTGCCTCCTGGACTCATTATTATACAGAAATGCTGTTGATTTCTGTGGGTTTATTTTGTAGCCTGAAACTCTGCTGAAGCTATTGTGTCAATTAGTTTCCTGATTTTCTAAGTATATCATCAGATCATCAGGAAACAGAGTTTTATCTCATCTTTTACCTGTCATCAGGAAAAAAGAGTTTTATTTCATCTTTTACCCATCTTTATGCATATAATTTCTTTTTCTTGTCATTCTTATTGCCAGCCCAGTTGTGTGATTTCCTTCAGGGGTATTTGGCAGCACTTGAGTAGGAGTAGAAAAAGTGTATGGTGGGAGTGACCCATAGGGTTGGCGTTTGGCAAGGAATGAGTAATGAAAAGACAACATAACAAAGCATTCAAAGGGAAGAAGAAAATTTATAGTTTAACTGATTAACTCTGTCCAACAGATGTAGGAAAAGTCAGGCCAGTGCATTAGTCATAGAATTACTAGATGATGAGGTAGGGACACAGAATAGGTATAAGAAAAGTGAGGCACAGGGAGATGAAAGAATAGAAATATTCTGAAAGAGAAATCTACATTTAAAAAAGTCTAGTGAATTGAAATTGACCTAGTCTTTGCTCAAAAACTGAAAAAAAGTAAAGGGATTAAAAATACCACATAGAAAAATGCCTTTATAAGGATAACATAGGGTTAAGCTCAGTGTTTCCCACCCTCTTCATTTTGTTACATAGTCCATAGATGACGTATGCTGTTATTGAAGAGGTGGTTCATCTTCAGAATAACCCAGGCAGAACGTTTCAGTTACAGAATTATAAAACTGGCACAGGTAGTATACTGCAATACCACTCCCTCTGAATATTCCCAATACTCAGAAACTTCTGAGGTCCAACTTTATGATCCAATGATTGTGTCTCCTTAACTACTTAAGAGAAAAAACTTGCAGGTATTCTTTTTTTTTCTTTTTGGAGGGGGTATGGTAGGGCAATTGGGGTTAAGTGACTTGCCTAAGGTCACACAGCCAGTAAGTGTTAAGTGTCTGAGGCCAAATTTGAACTCAGGTCCTCCTGACTCCAGGGCCAGTGCTCTATTCACTGAGCCACTTAGGCACCCTTAAAGCAGGTGTTCTTAACCTTTTCTGTGTCATGAATCTTTTTGTTAGTCTGATGAAGCCTATGACTCCTTTCCCAGAATAAGATTTTTCAATGCATGAAATAATTAATAAAGAAGATGGCTTGCATTTATGTACCACTTAAAGGTTCACAAAGTATTTTACATATATTATTCTCACAACAACCCTGTGAGGCAGGTGTTGTTATTACCCCCATTTTATAGATGAGGAATCTGAGGCTGAGAAGAGTTAAATGATTTGCCCAGGGTCACCCAACTAGCACATGTTTGAAACGGCATTTGAACTCAGATCCTGATTCCAGATTTTCAATGCTCTATCCACTGCATGTAGAAGCTTCAAAAAACCTAGCACTTACATAATGATTTTACATTTTAAGTATATTATCTCATTTGGCCCTCACAACAATGTATTATTACTATCTTTATTTTATGGATGAGGAAATTGAAACAGATTAAATGACTTTCCCAGGGCCACATGGTAATTGTCTGGGGCAGGATTTGAACTCAGGTCTTTCTGACTCCAAGTCTATTAATCTATCAACTGCATCTAGATGCTTAACAAAGGAAACAAACTATATTAATTACCAAATTACAATTATTATTATCATTATAAATATTAATTACAAAATCACAATTATCAAAATATTTTTAAGTCTGAGGATCTGCTTAAAACCGCTGCTCTTAAGATTAAGGAGAAAAAAGAAAGAGGGTAATGCATTTAAATAGCCCCCAAATTAAAAATATTAAACAAAAGTATAAGGTTATATAAGCAAACAAAAGTAACTATTTCAGTAAGTATCCGCTTACATTATTGTAACCGCAAAATGAAAGGCAGGGTGGGGTAGCAGACAGAGGACCACCAAAGATTAGGGGGAGGGGGACAGGGATCTTGATCAAATCCAGATTCTGACCTTCTCTTACTAGCTGTATGACCTTGGACAAGTCACTTAGCTCCATACCCACTGAGGCCCCTCCCTTCTTTCCCCCTCTAAGACTGGAAGTTGCAGATCTGCATCAGTAGAGGATGCTTCCACATTCACAGCTTCCCTGAACCCCATGGAAATTGCAGGTCTGCCTCCTCTCATAATTATACCTAAAAATAAACAAATCACAGAATGAAAGAGCAAAGCTAGAAGGAACCTCAGACGCCATCTATTCCAATCTCTTCAATTTTATAGAGGAGGAAAACTGAGGCCTATAAAGGTTAAATGATTTGCCCTAGGTCTAAGAGGCAGCAAATATCAGAACTGAGATTCCTGTGGTCAGGACCACTGATTTTTCTACGGTCCCAATTTCCTTGCAATTTAAAGACTACTTGGGCATGGTTTAATTGAACAAATATTGCATACAGATGAAAGGTTTCAAGCTTTACAAGCACGTGATTAGTTTCAGCTATAGCTGTGCTGTTTTATTTGGGGTGTACTTAAGCTGAACTCCTCTTTTCCTAGAACTCCAGATCCTGTGCAACTAGTTAAATCATCTAAGATTCTCTAATGAGTTAGTAAGTTTGCTAAGGGTGGAGGAAAATAGTTAAGTGTCAAAAAAAATTGTCTCTTGAAGCTGCTTTTTAAAGTCTCGATAAAAGATAAATACTGTAGACCCTGTTTTCAAGGGATATTAAAGGTCTTTTATATTTGGAACTAGCATATGGTAAGAGGGCACAGAACTCTTTCCTTGTGTATCCAAGCAAATCTAACTTTCAACGTTTATTTACATAAGCATAAATGCTTTAAATCACCCTTTATCACTTCCTACAGGGACTAATATACAACAACCTCCTAACTGAACTTTTCCAGCTTCCAATCTCTCCCTTCTCAAATCCATCCTCCTCCACACAATGCCAAAATAATCTCCCTAAAACACAAGTCTGACTAAAAATCTCTCCTCAACTGAAGAATCTTCAGGGGCTTCCTACTGTCTCTAGGATAAAATACAAACTCTTAGTTTGGCATTTAAAATCCTTCACAGTCTTAACTCCAGCCTACCTTTACCCCACCTCACACATGCCACGTTCCAGCCAAATTGGCCTACATGTTGCTGTTTCCTGAACTTGACTGACACACTCTCTCTCTTTCTCTCTCTCCATGTCAAAGAATGCAACTCTTTACCTCCCCCCTTAGAAAAGTGGCTAACCAAAACTGGGACCATAACTTCAGCCCCAAAAGGTGTTATCCTTCCTGCCCACAGGGTGGGAAGATGGATAGCATCCTACTTTCCCCATGATGACTACACATGGGGCTTGTATCCCATATAACTAAACCTACCTACTCTACTCCCTAACAGTTTCTGTCTCCCCTCTTCTGAGCCAGGGATAGTCCCTTCAGGACAGTTTTAACCTAACCACTACTTAGATAAGCAGACGCTGCACAGATGCTACTGAGAAAAATAAAATGCTCACCATTCTCTAGATCACCTTAGGAGGGCAGACTCTACACTCAGGACAGTGACTCTAAGTAGGAACCTCCCCTTCCCCACTTTTCTTTTTGGGTGGAACAAAGTGAGTTTCACAGGAGAGGGCAGCATGCAGACTGTGGGACCTAAATTTTTAGATCATCAGCCCTCTTCCAAGTTTTTCTATTTCTTTCAAGGGCTCCACTATACTTCCTAGTTACCCAGGTTTACAACGCCTCATTTTTGGGGAGGGAAGAGGAGAGCAAGGTAATCAGGGTTAAGTGCCTTGCCCTGGGTCACACAGCTAGTGTCAAGGATCTGAGGCCAGATTTGAATTCCAGGGCTGGTTCTCTATTCACTGTGACACCTAGCTGCCCAAATTCCTCTTTTACTCCCCCATATAGCTAATCAGTTGTCATATCTTGGGTTTCTACATACACATTTTTTTTGTCAGTCTCCTTTTCTCTATTCACATAGCCACGCAATTTCAGGTTCTCATCACCTTTTGCTTGGACTATAGATAGCAGTAGTCTCTTGCTCTCCCTGACTCAATCCCTTTTCCAATTCATCCTCCACACAGCAGCCAAAGTAATTTTCCTAAACTCCCCCTACTCAAAATTCCAGTGGCTCCCTATTGATTTTAAGATCAAATATTACTTCCTCTTTATCTCATCCATGGGCTGCTTGTGGCATGCCAAAGGATTTCCTCTACACACAAAGGATGTATTCCTCTACATTTTTCACAGGCCACCTGAAATCCTTTGGTGGACTACAAGAACCTACTCTAGTTCTTAGTGCATTATCTTGTACATAGTAGAAGCTAAATAAATGTTTGTTGGATTGGACTGGGAATTTGTGACACACCAAGGAAATCTCTTCAATTCTAGCATGAACTGGGAAATATTGTTATAAACTATTAAATGAAGCTTTTATTTTTTTTTGCAGTTATATTCTGAAGGTCACGACTTAACATGATATGTCCATATCTGTGTAATAAGCCATATTATAACTGCACTGTACTATCTACACCACTTGTGGTACTAATATACCACTATTATGGAATTTTGGTTCTACTATTGGTTTACTGGATTACTGGTTCTATGTGAGAAAGCAGACCAGAAAAAAAATCCCCATAAAAAATGGATGAAACTGGTATTTATTGGTTAGGCAACAGAGACAGAAAATAATAAGCACAACAGTTAAACAAATAAACAAGGAAGGGAAAAGAGACAACAATGCCTAAAAGAGAAAACCCAGATGCAAGTGAAAAAAGATACTACCAATTTTTTTGCATGAATTCTTTACTATTCTGCAAGTAAAAGGGTAGAACTTGGGAGAATGTAATGTAACTGGCTAATTATGATACCTTGCTAATAAACTGGACTATGTAAAGCACTTCAAAATGCAAAATTTAAAATCATAAGTATTTAAAGTTCCTATTCTAGAATGAATTAACTCGGGATTTTTTTTCCCTTCTGGGGTACCTCAGCCTGAAGCTTAAGCACAAATTCTCTGAGACCTAGAAATGACATATGAACTGAATTTTTACATTCCTGTCACAGAAAGCCCAGTGTCTGTAAGAGTGACATTTCACACTTGGGATAGAGATGGATTAAGATGGAAAGGGACTTAATAAAGAGAACCATCACTTCATAATGAAAATAATTTTAAAATACCAATCTAATGTTATAAATTTCAATTCCAAAGCTCTAATTTCAGTGCTGATGCTACTATAGTTCCAAAATATTTTTCCCTCCTGCCCTTGCCCAGAAAGACAACAAACTACAGGCAACTGAGTTTTGTCTCTCTAAAATAATACATCAACTACAGCTATTCTAACTAGTTATTCTGGAATCCAAGTATGAACAACGTCAGTAAATGGAATAATCTCACTTAACCACATTTCCCAATTTTCTCACAAGTGCAGAATTTGTTAGAACACTAGAAGGAGGTGGTCTTTGTCTCTCCCCACTTCCTCTTTCTCTCTTTTCCCCCAAGAGTCAAACCATCTATGCATCTACAACTCTTAATCCCTACTACCTTATAGAAAATACATACACTTTATCTACAACTTTTCTTCTGGTTATTTACTATTATTTCCACTTGGTCAAGAAAATTGGCAAAGAGTACTCGAGAAATCTAAGATGTCGGAAGCTATTTTTTTTTTTGTAAACTATCCAAAGGAAAATGTTAGTCAGATCTCTGGGAAGTGATGTGGTACAGTAGAAAGAGCATTGTCCTTGGAATATTGAGACTTAGATTTCAATTCTGGCTCTTCCTTTTACTACTTCCTCGGTGACCATGGGCAAGTCATTCTCAGAATCTTGATTTCTTCATTTAAAAAATGGCAGGGAGGGTCTGAACTAGATGATCTCTAAGGTCCTTTTCAGCTTTAAATCTATCATCTATTGCCATCTAACTCTTTTTGTTATATATTTGTTTATTTGGCTTATTAGAAGTGGTTGGATAAATGAGAGGAAAGAGAGAAACTTGGCCTTTACATCTTGCTTATTTCTCTGACTGGATCAAGATCTGTCCATCTCTTCTATGCCCCATTGCTGTTTCCTACTTACCATGACCTCCTATAGTATGCTATATTTCCATTAAGATCCCTTCCTTTCTCTAATTTCTCCAAGAGGGAGGCATGGACAAAAGTCTATTGTCCTTGATAAATCAAATTAATATCTCATATTACTTCTTTTGGGGGAAGCAAAACAATCTAGCTTCCCTCACCCCAACTTCTCTTCCAGTGACCCACTCAATTCAGGATCTGTCCTTGGTTACTCTGACCTTCCTTTCAGAAAGAACAGAGAGCAGAGGTCATCCATTCACATTATTTTATTTATCAATTCCAAATTAATTACTCCCAAATCTTCAATACTAAATAATCACCAGTGCTCCAGTCTCATATTTCCAATTACCTAAATATTTACATTTGGAAGTTCCTCACCAACCCCAACCAAAAGGGACTGGAAAAAATATTTGACCAGGAGTCAGGACATTGTAATTCCAACTCTATTAACTAGCTTTGTGGCCTTTGGCAAATTACTTAAGATCTTTGGGCCTCAGGTTCTTCAAGTGTAAAATCAAATGGCTGGAATGGTTGATCTCTAAGGTCCCTTTCAATTCTACGATTCTAAGCTCCGAATCTTCAATTTTACTTCCCAAAGAGGTTCCTGTTCACAACTTTTGTCAAAGTACTACGATTTTTTCCTTTGGTCTAGAAGCCTTGGAAATAGTTCCATTTACCAAGCATCTTACTGCTTTAAAAATGCCCTTTAAATTCTACAAGGCAGGTAAAGGAAATAATTTTTATCTGTATTTGTACAGGAGCTGTGATGTCACTGGCACGGGGAACTGCTGGTGGGGAAATTCTTTCCACCAAAACAGATCAGCAAGCGTTCTGCAACACGTCTTAAGAGCTGCATAGGGCACAGAGGGGGTAAGTGACTTGCCCAGAGCCACTTCGTCAAGAACTATCAGAGGAGAGAGATATGAACCCAGGTCTTTTGATTCCAAGGCTTGCTGGATCCTCTAAACACTTTTTCTGTCTAGTTTAGACTATTAGTTCCATTTTATAAATGAGGAAACTGAGGGTTAGAAAGATTATATAACTAGTCCACAGTAATTGAGTTAAACGGTTGAATCAAGACTTTAACCCAAGTTGTCTTTTGACTCTTGAGACTGGAGCTTTTTTCTATTACACCAAGATGTTTTCTCTACTAGTGAGAAGGTACCTTTTACTGTTCTTTTTTCTTTTTTTTTTGGAGGGGGGAAGGCAGGGCAATTGGGGGTTAAGTGACTTGCCCATGGTCACAGGGCTAGTAAGTGTGTCAAGTGTCTGAGGCCAAATTTGAACTCAGGTCCTCCTGACTCCAGGGCCAGCGCTCTGCGCCTGTGCCTGACTCCAGGTGCACTGTGTCACCTAGCCACCCCATTCTTTTTTCAAAAAATAAATTTTTTGATATCTTTTGTTTTTACATAATTATCATTTCCCATTGTAGTCCTCTTCCCCACCCATTCCATATAAACATTTTTAAAGGAAAAAATGTTCAGTAAAACTAACGTATAAGAGAACATAATACCAATCAACCAATAAACATTTAAGTGTCTACTTTGTGCTAGAAACTGTGCTAAGCACTATTCCTTCTACTGTTCTTAATGAAGAGGTTGCTTCCAACCTACCTACTCAGTTTCTGTCAACATGTATGGACATTTCCCAGGGGAGTTTATTGTTTATTGTTTATTCAGTCCAAGAAAGAGACATTGTCCAACTTCCTAAAACTTTTCAATCTGCTTTTTTTTTCTCCCCAAAAAGCAATGGAACAAACTGAATTAGTTTTGATAACATTTGGGTTAAAAAAGAAGGAAAGGACTTTTCACAGGAGTGAAACATTTTCACAGAATCCTAGAGTTGGAAGAGACCAAAAAGGCTTCTGGTTTAACTTCTCTGCCCTATGCAGGATTTCATATCTTCGAGCCAGACGCGTTTGGTGTAAAAGGCCTGGGAGCTGATAACATTTTTTCACTATCTGATATTTTAAGGTCCTTGCAATAGAAAAACAAAGGACCTCAATAGCAGGGTGCCGTCACGAAAAGAGAACTGGATTGAAGTCAGAGTACCTGGGTTGTATCCCAGATCTACCCCAGTGACCAGTTACTCACCTTTTCAGGGTCTCAAGTTTAACCATCTGTAAAATGGGGGAGGTGAACGAGAAGGCCCCTTCCATTTCTCCATCCTATGACCTATAGCCATCCTGAGGCACGGTTGGGGAATCATGCTTATTTGGGGAAGTGGTGCCTGTGTGTGATTATCAGGAACATCATAATTTCTTGACGAGGGGAATGAGAATTTGCTTCACACAGAGCAGAGAACCAGTTGATGTGCGTTTTCCTTTCTGATTGTGGGGTGGAGAAGCAGAAAAATCCAAGAAATGAGGTCTTAGGAGAGGACGTGGGAAGGGAGGCAGGAGTGGAACCCCGGACAAGGCGGAAGGGGCCCCGCAGGTATCCTGGAGGGGAAGAACTGGGGACATCCCCCGGACAGTCCCAGTTACACACAAAGAGGCCGGGAGTTTGGGAGCCCAGGGAAGGGTTTCCGAGAGTATCCCCGAGCGTCCGGGGGTGGGAGAGTCAGCGCAGCGAGGCTGCGGTTCCCCAGGGGACTGCGGGCTGGCGCCCTCGCCGGGGGGAGAAGAGGTCCCAGAGAAACGTTGGCGAGGGTCGCCAGAAAGGGAACGGGGATGGGTAGCTGTTTTTAAGGGGGGGGGGGCTGTCCCCAACGAGTAGTGCCGAGGAAGCAGTCTCAGAGCATGCGGACCCTGGAACGCGGAGGACAAGCGATGCCTGAGGCGGACTGCAGGGCACTTCCCTTGCCAGTCCCCAAAACCGACTCACCCAAGTTGCCTCAGCCCGCCCGTCAGCCTGTCGCCGCCGCCACCGCCGTTCTCCAGCTGCTGCTACCGGCCCGCGCAGCCGCACTGAGCGCCGGGCGGCCCCACGTGACAGACCGGCCACCCGGTCGGCTCCACCCACCCGCCCTCCTCATTCTTTCGCACGTGACCCTCTTGGACCTCCCCTTCACACCTTCGCACCCCCCCCTCCCCCACAGCCTATAGAAGCCTTCGTCCCTCCCCGCGACGGGCAAAATGGCGGCGTCCACGAGGAGGGTGCTGAGTCTCTCAGCCTGGGATACCGGCCGCATTTGCGGGCGGCACTTCTTCCTCGTGGCCAAGTGCTTGTGTTCCGCTACCTCCGCGGTTCGGCCTACGAGTGCTCAGCAGCTAGCAGAGAGGCTGCGAGCCCAGAAGCAAGAACAAAAAGCGAAGGAGAGGGAGGTGAGGGCTCTAAGACTACGATTCCCAGGAGGCAGTGCGCGCACCTGCCGGGGGCGGGGAGAGATGGGGGGCGGTGACTCCCAGGGTTCCGGGATCCAGGCTTGGGGTGCTGTGGAACGACTGCGGGTTCTCAACGGGTTGTGGTCAGTCGCTGCTTGGCCTGGCTCTGGTGCTTTGGCACCTGGAAGTCCCTTCTCCGTTTCTTTTTATTTTTAGAAGTAATTTAATTATAATCTACCCGGAGGCCCTGTCATGGGCTATAAAGAGCTCCAGTCTTGGATTCAGGAAGTCCTGGGTTGGAGGCCGGACATGATCACACGCTGGCTGTGTGACCGCGGGCTGGTCGCGTCATTTCTTGGTACTCTAGGCAACTCTTTTAACATTGAGTTACCGAATTCTCTACCGTGATGAAATCCTAAGTCACTACCCCCGAAACACATACAAATATTCCAAGAAACGAATGTTTAAAGTGAAAATTTTTAATGAAATCAGATTTCATTTAAAATGAAAATGAAAAATAAAACTCACATCCAAACTGTATTTTAGTTTTTAAAACATACTGTTGATAACATTTGGACCAGAAAAGAGAAAATGTATTTATACATTTTGTTTTGACATGACATAATTCCCAAACACCCAAACAAATCCTTCTGTAAAACCTATCCAGGAAAACAGCTTGATCATCCTTTGTTAACAGAGGGCCTAACAGTCTTGGACTGTTAGGATAATAGGTAGGATAGCATGGAACTAACGTTGCCTCTCGGTAATGATTTTATTTGCCTTGATTTGGTCGGTTTCGTATGCTGTTGAGCTGCTGTGAGTTCTGTCAATCTTATCACCCATTTGTCAGTTGTTGAGCACACATTTTTGCTTCCAGCTTTTTCTTAACTTAGTGTTTCTATGAACATTTTCAACATACAGTTCTTTTCTTATTGTCAGTTACCTTTTGGGGCTATGCTACCAGTAGTGGCATTTCTGGGTCAAAGGGTATGCACAATTTAGTAATGTAATTCCAAATTGTTTTCCAAAACTGTGGTACTAAATCACAGCTCTACCAGCAGTAGGATGCCTCTCTTCCATCATTGTGCTTTCATTCAACCAGTAAACATTTATTAAGTGCCTATTATGTGCCGGTTATTTTGCTAAACACTGGGGATATAAAAAAGAGGCAAAAGACAATTCTTGTCCTCAAGGAGCTTACAATCTAATGGAAGAGAGAACAGGATAAACAGGAAATAATAATTAATAGAGGGAAGGTATTAGAATGAGATTTTACATCTTCCGCATTTTTGCTAGCTTCATGGGTATTCCATTCTGATAAAGACATCTTTCATGTATATTTCCATACTTCAGAGGATTTGTAATCCCTATGTAAGTACTCCCTAAAATGACGCAGATCCCAACCCAGCCATGCACTCCCATTCCACATAATTCTTATCTCCTCCCGTAAAACTTCCACAAGACATCCACTCAAGACACTCAGAGCCTTCTTCTAAGTCTTTTGACATTAGCCTGTTAGCTACTCATCTGTTATCCCATCACCATCTTTTTGTTACACTAATACATCTCTTTGACCTCATTTTCCTCTGTAAAATGAGGGGGTTAGACTAGATCAGAGGGGCCAGACATGTGGCCCACAGCATTCCCTAGGGCAGCAGGAACCAGATTAAAATGTAGTTCATACCAGCTGGTTTTCTAAAACAATATGTGACCTACAGGGATCCTTATATACAATTTAGTGATCTCCATTTCTTCCCATAAATCCTCCACAAGGGAACTACTCAAGATGCTGACCCTTCTTCTAAATCTCCTGACAGTAGCCTGTTAGCTACCCATTCTGTTGGCAGTATTGCCTTGATAAACCCCAACCATAGGTTATTCCCATTGTCTACCTCCTTTGTTCTTATTTCTGTGCTGCTAAATGAAGCTAGAGAAAAGTCATAAAACTGTGGTGCCTGGTCCACCACAAATTTAAATTTCACAATCTTGACTGGCTCTTCACTGCAGTGAGGCATTCCTTTTAAACCTGCCTAACCAATTCATTGTTCCACCCAACCAACAGTGGCTGTTACAAACCTTTTTATCCCTCTTCAAATCCATCATAAGTATCCCTTCCCCACCACTCCAGGATTATACTTCACCAAAACAATTCACCAGTCATCAAGAGCTTCCTCTTTTCTTCTCTTCATTTCTAACATCTTCTACTACCTCCTTTTTCACCCTTGTCTCACGTGGAGATTGCCTTTCTACTTGCCAAGGCAAATCTCTCCTCATGCACCCTTGATCCCATCCCCTCCTGTTTTCTCCAGCAGATTGTCCCCCTCTGTCATCCCCACATTTTCTTTAATCTTCCTTTTTTTTCCAACCAATGGGCTCCTCTTCCTCTACCTACAGAACACACTCAAGTTTCCTGCATCTTTATAAAATTCCCATTTAATCTGACCGTCCCTGCTAGCGACCTTGTTTCTAGCCTCTTCTTGGCTAAACTTAAGAAAGTTGTCTATTATAAGTGCTTCTGCTTCCTCTCCTCTTACTTCCTCTGTGTTTTGCTTTTGACCTCATTCAACTTAAAGTTTCGAAATTATTCATGACAACTTTTAAACAATTTTTTTTGATTGGGTCTCCCTATCTTACCTAGAGTAAAAGTATAATGGCCACCCAAGGGCCTGATCCCCCTATTGATCAGCAAAGAAGCTTTGACCCACTGTTTTCAACCTGAGCCAGTTTGCCCCTTCAGCAGTCTTTGATTCCTTGTTCCTAAGAACTTAACTTAATGGTGCAGGATTTATCGTAGATATCCTATCAGTTTTTGTCCTTCCAAAGTTCAGAACCTTGGAACTCAAGTAAAACACCTCCTTTTTAGCTTGGATCATAATCATGTGCCACCACACCCCCATACCAGTGATATCTTTTTTTTTTAAAGTTAATTTATTTATTTTTAGTTTTCAACATTCACTTCCATAAGTTTTAAATTTTCTCCCCCTCTCTCCCCAAGACAGCATGCAATCTGATATAGTTTCTACATATACGTTCCTATTAAAACATTCCTATTTTCACATTATTCGTGTTGTATGGAAGAATTATAGTGAATGGGAGAAACCAGGAGAAAAAAAAAAACGAAACGAAACAAAAAGAAGAAAATAGTCTGCTTTGCTCTGCATTCAGACTCCATAGTTCTTTCTCTGGATGTGAATGACATTTTCCATCATGAGTCCTTTGGAATTGTTTTAGATCTGTGCATTGCTGAGAAGGGCTAAATCTATCACAATCCGTCATCAAACCCAGTGGCTGTTACTGTGTACAATGTTCTCTTGGTTCTGCTCACTTCACTCAGCATCAGTTCATATGTCTTTCCAGGTTTTTCTGAAGTTTGTCTGTTCATCATGTCTTATAGTACAGTAGTATTCTGTATATCCATATACCACAACTTGTTCAGCCATTCCCCAATTGATGGGCATCCCCTCAACTTCTAGTTCTTTGTCCCCACAAAAAGAGGTGCTATAAATATTTTTGTACATGTGGGTCCTTTTCCTATTTTTATGATCTCTTTGGGATACAGCCCTAGAAGTAGTATTGCTGGGTCAAAGGGCATGCAATTTTTATAGCCCTTTGGGCATAGTTCCAAATTACTCTCCAGAATGGTTGGATCAGTTCACAGCTCCACCAACAATGAATTAGTGTTCCAACTTTCCCATATCTTCTCTAACATTTATCATTTTCCTGTTTTGTCGTGTTAGCCAATCTGATAGATGTGATGTGGTACTTAAGAGTTATTTTGTTTTGCATCTCTCTAATCAATAGTGATTTAGAGCATTTTTTCATATGACTATAGATAGCTTTAATTTCTTCCTCTGAAAACTGCCTGTTCATATCCTTTGACCGTTTATCAATTGGGAATGATTTTTATTCTTGTAAATTTGACTCCATTCTCTGTATAATTTAAAAATGAGGCCTTTATCAGAGACACTGATTATAAAAATTCTTTCCTAGTTTTCTGCTTCTCTCCTAATGTTGATTGCATTGACTTTGTACAAAAACTTTTCAATTGAATGTAATCAAAAATCCAGTGATATCTTAATTGCGAACTTTAATGACCCTTTTCTCAATTCTCACACATTTTGACCTTTCTGTGCTTTTAATAGTGTTGATAACCCTCTCCCCCAAATCTTTCTGGGCTTTTTTTTTGCCCCACAGTGCTCTCTTCTCTTTGTATCATCTGACTGCTCCTAGTCTTTGCTCGTTCTTTATACAGTTCATTTCTAACCAAATTAATACCATTAATACATCAATAACCCCTGATGTTCCCCAAGGATCTGTCCTGGGCCCTCATCTCTTCTGCCTCTTTATTAGCTCACTTGGTGCTCTCATGAGGTCCCCTGGGTTCAGTTATCATTTTTATACAGATAATTCTCAGATTTATATACCTAGTCTTAGTCTCTCTTCTGAGCTCTAGACCCACTTCACTAACTTCCTTTGGATATCTTAAATAGGATGTCCTATAAGCATCTCAAATGATATATCCAAAAGATACTCCAAACTCTCTCCATTTCCTGACTTTCTCATTACAGTTGGGAACACCATCATTCTTCCAGTCACCAGACTCAAATCTCAGTGTCATCCTCAATTCCTCATTCATACTCATCCCATACATTCAATTTGTTGTAAACTCTTGTCATTTTTATTTTCTCATCCCTTGTGTATGTGTTGTTCTCTCCACTCCCACAGTTCCAACTTGTGCAGCCCTTCATCACCTCACACCTGAACTATTTCAATAGCCTGTGGGTTGTTTTCCCTGCCTTGAGTCTCTTCCCACTCTAATCCTGCCTCTGTTCAGCTAACAAAGTAATTTTCCTAGAGTACCGGTCTGACATGTCAGCTCCTTACTTAGTAAACTCTGGTAGTTCCATATTTACTTTCAGAGTCAGATGTAAATTGCACTGTTGGGCTTTTAAAGCCCTTCACAGCCTGGCCTCTACCTACCTTTCCAGTCTTCTTACATCTTACTTCTGTTCATGTAATCTGTAATCTAGATATACTGGCCTACTTGCTACTTCTTATACACAGCACTTATACACAATCTCCCATTTCCATGACTTTTCCCTGGTTGGGCCCATGCTTGCTATGTATTCCTGTGGGGATTAAAATTGTCCAATCTACAATAAAAGAGACTGAGGCAGACCTCTGAGCCAATGACACTTTATTTTTTTTAATTAACTTTTATTTTTAGTTTATATCATTCATTTCCACAAGATTTTGTGTTACAAATTTTCTCCCCATCTTTCCCCTACCTACCACCCCCAAACAGCAATCCCACTGCATACCCCCTCCCCCAGTCTGCGCTCTCCTATGTCCTCCCCCATCACCCCTCTGACTTTCTGGTAGGGCAAGATGGATCTCCCTACCCCAGTGCCTGTATATCTTATTTCCCAATTGCACGTAAATAATAATAATAATAATAATATATTTTAAACATTTGATTTTAAAACTTTAAATTCTAGATTCTTTGCCTTCCTCCCTCATCACCCACCCCCACTGGAAAGACAAGCAATTTGATACAGGCCATATATATGTAGTTATGCAAAACATCTCCACAATGGATATGTTGTGAAAGACTGACTATGTTTCCCTCTATCCCATCCCAACCGCACATGTTCTGTTCTCTACTTTGTCCTTGTCCCTTTACAAAAGCGTGTGCTTCTAACTACCCTCCCCACCAACCTGCCCTCCCCTCCATCATCCCCCCTCTCATCCCCTTCCCCCCTACTCTCCGGTGTGGCAAGATACCCAATTTCGAGTGTATGTCATTCCCTCCCTAAGACAAATTCAATGAGAGTGAGGTTGACCCATTCCCTTTTGCCTTCCTGTTCTTCCCCTTCATTGTAACAGTTGTCTCTTGACAACTATATGAGATAATTTACCTCATTCTGTCTCTCCCCATCTCCTTACATTATATTCCTCTCCCACCTCTCAATTTCACCTTTTAACTATCACCTCTTCCTGTTTAATTGATTCTGTGCCCTCTGTCTGTGTATACCTGTACACATATATACACACACTCACATATGTATTCATATGCATATATACCCTCCTATATAGACATATGTGTATATATTTAGATTCCCTTCAACTATCCTCATACTGAGAAAAGTTTCATAAGTTACAATTATTGTTTTCCATGTAGGCATGTAAATAGGCATGATAAGTTCCTTATGATTTCCTTTCACTGTTTACCTTCTCGTGCTTCTCTTGCTTCTTGTATTTGAATGTCAGATTTTCTATTCAGCTCTGATTTTTTTCATCAAGAATGCTTGAAAATGTTCTACCTCATTGAATGACCATATTTTCCTCCGAAACATTATACTCAGTTTTGCTGGGTAGGTGATTCTTCGTTTTAATCCTAGCTCCTTTGATCTCCAGAATATCATATTCCAGGCCCTTCAATCCCTTAATGTAGAAGCTGCCAGATCCTGTGTTATCCTGATTGTGTTCCCAAAAAATTCAAATTATTTCTTCTTGGCAGCTTGTAATATTTTCTTCTTGATCTAGGAACTCTGGAGCCTGGCTATAACATTCCTAGGAGTTTTCTTTTTGAGATCTTTTTCAAGAGGTGATTGGTGAATTCTTTCAATTTCTATTTTGCCCTCTGGTTCTAAAATATCAGGGCAATTTTCCTTGAGAATTTCTTGAAGGATGATTTCTAGGTTCTTTTTTTTGATCATGGCTTTCAGGTAGTCCAATAATTTTTAAATTGTCTCTCCTGGATCTATTTTCCAGGTCAGTGGTTTTTCCATTGAGATATTTCACATTGCCTTCTATTTTTCCATTTGGTTGGATCTGTTTAATAGTATCTTGATTTCTCATAAAGTCCTTAGTCCAGCCTAATTCTGAAGCAATTATTCTCTTCAGTGAGTTTTTGAAATTCTTTTTCCTTCTGGCAAATTCATCTTTTTAAGGCATTCTTCTCCTCATTGGCTTTTTGGGCCTCTTTTGCCATTTGAGTTAGTCCATTTTTTAAGGTATTATTTTCTTCAGTCAGGTTGTTGGATCTTTTTCATGATTTTCTTGCATCCTTCTCATTTCTCTTCTTAATTTTTCCTCCACGTCTCTTACTTGATTTTCAAAATCTTTCTTGAGCTCCTCTATGGCCTGTAACCAGTTCATATTTTTCTTGGAAGCTTTTGGTGCAGGAGTTCTGACTTCATTGTCTTCCCCCCATTCCATGCTTTTAACCTTTTTGTCCCCAAAAAAGAAATCTAAAGTTGGATTGCTGTACTTGCTTTGCTTCCTTTGCTTGCTCATATTGCCAGTCAATTACTTGACTTTTGAGCTCTTTACCACAGTAGAACTCTGCTTCCAGAGAGGAGAGCTTTGTCCCAAATTGCTGGGGTTTTCACAGCTGCCGGAGCTATTTTAGCAGGGTGCCATCTCTACAGCTCCCACCAGCTTTGGCTCACTGGTCACACACCTCAGGACCACCACCCAAGACTGCAATCCAGATCCAAGCAAGTTAAGGCAAGAGTGCTTAGCCTCTGAATGGTGGCTTGGCCCCTTCTATGATCCACAGGCTAGGAGCTCTGAAGCAGCCACGTGGAGGTGGCTGCAGGGACCCCTTTTTGCCTGCTTCTGGCTCTGGGGACAGAGGGCCAGACCTGCTCCTCTGTCCCTCCCAAATCCAGCCAAGTTCCACTGACCTTTTACTTTGTCTTTGACATTTATAGGTTGATAATTCTGGAAACTGCCATAGCTGCTAGTGATCCACTCTTCCCCCAATGACACTTTATTAAAGGGTCCATGGGCCCCTCTAATGAAGTAGACCTCAGATCTTCCTCATTATCTGACATGCCCCTTTTTTCTAGGACCTTGTTTTTATAGGGTCTGACACCAAATATGCAAAAGAGGCAGCAAAATACAGAATCTCATTGATTGATAATCCTTGCTCTTGAGGGCCAAAAATGACATATTAGCAGGGGGGTTACAGGTTGGGTGAAGTATGAGGCATCTCCACTGACTAAGTGGTCATAAGATAGTCACCTATTTGTGATGGACAACTGGAGGTACAAAAATAAATTGGTGGAATTTCCAAAACATCAAGGCATCCCTCCCATGCTAGGGTTTGGTCATAGACTTTGAGTAAAACTGGATGGAGATATCTTTGTCAGCCTTCTTGTGGTTGCACAAGTGAGCCTCATAACTTGGTTAACAAGTAGTGAATATTACATTAAACTTTGAGGCCCATTATAAGAACCTATCTATCCCTATATGATTTATGTAGAATATCAAACTGATTGGAATAGATTAGGGGTACAAATGAATTATTTCTCACATTGCCTTTTACCTCTTGGCTTTCTTGGCCTTCTTTAAGATTCAGTTCTAATTCTGTCTTCTTCAAGAAGCTTTTCCCAATCCCCTCACTGCTAGTGTCTTCTCTATGAGATTACCTTCCATTCATACTGTATATCTCTCCTATGTACATAGTTATTTACATGTTATCTCACCCATTAGTATTCATACTCCTTAAGACAGGGACCATGTTTTTTTTTTCCATATCCCTAGTTATGGGGCCTTGGTAAGGACTAAATAAATGATTCTTGACTTACTGATTGATTTAATTTGTGGGACTTATTAAGCTCAAATGTTACTTCCTATGTGATGCCTACTCTGATTCCTCCCTCCTACCTTAGTGTGTGTGTATGTGTGTGTGTGTGTATTCATAAATATATGTCTTTCTCTGTTACTTTATATTTACTTGTAATACAGCCTTTGTAGAAAAGTGGCGTGCTAACAGGCAGGCAGTTAACCTCAAGAGCCACCATCCCAAGGGGTATAAACTCTATGGAGAAGAATTCTGCCATCCTCACTACTACCAAAACTTCCTGCCACTGACAGGGCAGGAACTCAACCTAGCTGAAGCAGCAAGGTAATCTTGAGGAATCGATAAGAGATGGCATGTTCCAGGCATGTCAGATTACTACCATGACCTCAGGCACCTTTCCTCTTAGACTCTGGTGGAGAAAGCCTGAGACTCTGAGCCTGAGAGGTCCAGGAATGGCAGTGCCCCTCAGAATACTGGTTCTGTCTCTGGCCTGGTCTCCACAGCCATCATAGAAGGGAGAAAAGATACCCCCCAGTACTAGTCACCTGCCAGTTGCTATTGACAGGCAGGTAAACCTAAGGCTCCTGGAATTGTTGGATATATGTCCCAGTCCCAATTCTTCCCTGAGTCATAGTGTGGACTATTAAGGCCGTTCTGAGTGATACCTTTTTTTCTCTCACAGGTGCCTAAAGACCCTGTTCAGAGGAGAGTACGTGAGCTGAAACGGTACTCTCAGCAACTACAGAATGTCCACCCCAATGTGTTGTCTAAGGCATTGAAGAGAGGGATCCTACATCAAGACAAGAACCTTGTTGTCATTAACAAGCCGTATGGTCTGCCTGTGCATGGTAAAGATCAAAGAAGGAAAAGATGAACTGAATTGAATTGTTGATGTACCAACTATATACAGAGCTCTGTGCTAGGTATTGTGGGTATGAAAATAGAAGAATGACGTAGTTCATACCCACAAGAAGTTTATATTCTGCTGGGCTAGGGAATGCGGCACATAACACATAAGAATGTTAAAAGTTTGAAAGTGATGAGAATGGGGGAGAGTCCAAGACAGTGTGTTTTGGCAAAATCTAAGTGAGAGAACACTGGCACACTTTCAGGTAGAAGGAACAGAGAAGGCCACGTGGAGGAAATACCTATAATTTGTATATGTGGAAAGGAACTTAGAAAAAATCAGAGGGGGCAGAACCTAGATAGCAGAGTAGAGGAAGCACTCAGCTGAGATCTTCCAACATTCCCCTTGAAACAACTTTAAAATAACACCTTAAATCAGATTCTGGAGTGGGAGAGCCAATTAAAGGTCAATGAGACATTTTTCTAATGCAAGGCAGTTTAGAAGGTCAGAAAGAGAGATCTGTGACATGGGGTTGGAGGCTGGCCTGAAGGCTATATGGTAGTGACAGAAGGAACAGCAGCTTCAAGAGTTCTCAAGCCAGAGGTAGTCAGGGTACATGGCAGTTGGTGAGTTAGAGATTATAGGGGACCCCTGTGACCCCTGGACACAGGACTAGACAATATTTGACCTGTACCCACTTCTAGGTCATAGTTCAAGGGTGGATAGGAGCACTTTCAGTCAAGGGGGAGTAGGAACCCTGATGAATGGTATCAGTGGATCAGGGATCCTAAGGAACAATATCACTTCTGGTCCCAAGAGAATAGGGGATGTGAGGGACAAGATCAATTCTGGACCCAAGGGATCGGGGACCCTAAGGAATAGTATTATTTTTGGTCCCAAGGGAACAGGGGCCCTGAGGAGCAATATCAATTGCCATCTCAAGGGCTCAAGGGTTCTTGCTGGGTAAGGAACGGGGTGAAGACCAGTGGCTACACTTTTCCCCAGATCACACCATCTTTGAAACACCAAAAACTTCCACACCACCAAAATTAACTCTGCAAACAGCGGTGTGAAAAAGCCAGAAGTTTGAGACAGTGTCCCTTCCCCGTGAAGGAAGGTGGCCTAGCAATACCAGATTTCAAACTGTATTATAAAGCAGTAATCATCAAAACAATCTGGTACTGGCTAAGAAATAAGAGTGGTGGATCAGTGGAATAGATTAGGTACACAAGGCATGGTAGTAAATAACCATAGTAATCTAGTGTTTGATAAATTCAAAGACCCCAGGTTTTGGGACAAGAACTCACTATTTGACAAAAATTGCTGGGAAACCTAGAAAGCAGTTTGACAGAAAGTAGAAATAGACCAACATTGCACACTGTCTACCGAAATAAGGTAAAAAAGGATACAGTTATCCCTTCCATGTCATGGGGGGTTAAAGGCACGGTGCCCCCCAAATTTGGAAAATCCTGTAAAATTTTTTGGCCCTCCCTTTTTTCCAGAGAAGAAGTCTGAATTTTTTTTCTCTTTTATGGAGTATTTATAGTACCTTATTGTAAAATTTGGGTTAAATATTTGGTCATAGGCTCTGTGTTGTCTTCTGGCCTTTGCGTGTTGTCTGTGGCTTCCACAAAACTCCAAATTTCCCATTTAATTTCTTATGTCTACCAGTGATATGCGATGTGGAAGGGATAACTGTACATGATTTAGACTTAAAGAGTGATATAATAAGCACATTAGGGGAGCATGGAAAATTTTATTTGTCAGATCTGTGGAGAAGGGAAGAGTTTATGACCAAACGAGATAGAGAAGATCATGGGAAGTAAAATGAATAATTTTGATTATGTTAAGTTAAAAAGCTTTTGCATAAACAAAACTAATGCAGTCAAAATTAGAAGGAAAACAGGGAAAAAACTTTTACAGCAAGTTTCTCTCATTTCTCAATATATTCTCAAATATAAAGGAAACCATGTTTATAAATCAAAATTTATAAAAACTGAACCAAATCCATAAAAGAGCCATTTTCCAGTTAACAAGTGGTCTAAGAATATGAACAGGCAGTTTTCAGAAGAAGACATGAAAGCTATTAATAGTCACATGAAAAAGTGCTCTAAATCACTATTGATTAGAGAAATGCTAATTAAATTATTAAAAAATGCCAGTTAAAACAACTTTGAGATACTGCTTTGAACCTTTTAGATTAGCTAAATGCTGGAAGAAGGTGGAAAAATTAGGACACTAATCCATTGTTGGTATGATTGTAAACTAGTCCAACCATTTTGGAGAACAATTTGGAACTATGCCCAAAGCTCTATAAAATTGTGTATACTCTGTGACCTAACATTACCACTACTAAGTCTTGTATGTATGCCAAAGAGGTGAAAGAAAAAGGAAAAGAACCCATTTGTACAAAAGTGTTTACAGCAGATTTTTTTTTTTGGTTGTTGTTTTGGCAAAGAATTGGAAGTTGAGGGGATGTCCATCAGTTGGGGAATGGATGAACAGGTTGTGGTATATGATTGAGATGGAATACTGTTGTGCTGTGAGAAATGATGAGCAAGATGGTTTCAGAAAAACCTGGGAAGACTTATATAAAGTGATGCAAAATGAAGTGAGCAGAACCAGGAGAACATTGTCCACAGTAACAGCAATATTGTGTGTTGATCATTTGGGAATGACTTAACTCTTCTCAGGAATACAATGATCCAAAACAATGCCAAAGGATCCATTTTGGAAAATACTGTCCACTTTTAGAGAAATAATTGATTGATTCTGAATGTAATTGAATTATATCTTTTCAAAATTTTCTTTATTTTTCATTTCTTTTTTTATCTGTATTTTCTTTTTCAAAATGGCTAACATGGAAATATATTTTGCATGACTTCACATATATAATTGATATAAAATACCTTATCTTTTCAAGTAAGGGGAGGGGAAGAAAGGAGAGAGACGGTTTGGGACTCAAAATTTTAAAAAATGAATGTCAGAAAATGTTTTACATGTAATTGGGAAATATTCAATGAAATAGATAAAACCATATTAAAAAGAAAGAAATAACCAGAGGCAGCTAGGTGGCACAGTAGGTAGAACACTGTATCTGAAGTCAGGAAGACCTGAGTTCAAATGTGATCTCAGACACTTAGTTCCTGTGCGACCTTGGGCAAAACACTTAACTTCTGTTTTCTTAGTTTCCTCAACTGAAAAATGGGGATTAAAAATAACCATCTAGGGGGTGGCAAGGTGGTACAGTGAATAGAGCACTGGCCCTGGAGTCAGGAGGACCTGAGTTCAAATTCTGCCTCAATCATTTAACACGTACTAGCTGTGTGACCTTGGGCAAGTCATTTAACCCCAATTGGCCTGCCTTCCCTCCTCCAGAAAAGCAAAAAAACCCAAAAAACAAAAAAAACCCTGCACTCATTATCTTTCCTCCTAAACACTCTCCCCTTCCAAATTTCCCTGTTATTGTTGAGGGTAACACCATCCTCCCACTCCCCTAAGCTCAAAACCTAGTTGCTATTCTCAACTCCTATCTCTCACCCCTCCAGACCCAATCTCGATTTCACCTTTGCAACATCTCTCAAATACATCCCACTTCTCTCCTCTGACACTGCCACTCCCATGGTGCAGGCCCTCCTCACCTCATGCTAGACTACTGCAGTAGCCTGTTTGTGGATCTGCGTGCTTCAAGTCTTTTCCCACTCCAATCCATCCTCCATTCAGATATGAAAGTGGTTTTCTTATAGGTCTCACCTGTCATTCTCCTACTTAGTAAACTCTAGTGGCTCCTTATCATCTCCAGGATCAAATACAAACCCTGGCATTCAAAGCCCTTGACAACCTAATTCCCCTCTACATATTCAGTTTTCTTATACCTCACTCCCTGCCAATGACTCTTTGGTCCATTGACACTGGCCTTCTCGCCGTTCCATGAACAAGATATCTGTGTCTCACATCCTGGCATTCTCTGGTCGTTCTCCGTGGCTGTAACTTTTTCCCTTCTCATCTCTGCTTCCTGACTTTCTCCAGGTTCCAACTAAAGTCACACCTCTAGGAAACCTTTCCCAACCCTCTTCATCCTAGTGCCTTCCCTCTGTTAATTTTTTTCTATTTATCCTACATGTAACTTGTTCTTACATACTTGTTTGCTGCTTGTCTTCCCCATCAGATTGTGAGTTCTTGAAGGCAGGGATTGTTTTGCCTCTTTTTATATCCCCTGTGCTTAGAACAGTGCCTGGCACACAGTAGGTACTTAGTAAGTAGTTATTGACTAACTGGGATATTGTAGAATTACATTTGATAAGCCATAGGGCCTGATTGGATATAAGGGAGAGGGAATAACTAAAGATGATTTTGATGTTGTGTAACTGGCTGATTGGAAGGATGTTAGAACCTTAATTTAGAGAATTTAGGAAGAGAGGTAGATTTGGGGAGAGAATGGGGGACGGAAATTATTTCTGTTTTGGGCATGTCGAGTTTGAGGTACTGGTGGTGCTTCCAGATGAGGTGCTCAAATTCTGGAGAAAGAGGCTGAAGCTGGATATATAAATCTGGGAGTTGTCTGCATAGAGCTGGTGGTTGAACACATCAGTAGTGACTGATGAAGTTAGGAGTTCAAGGAGTTTGGTTTGGAGTATTATTGGAGTATTAAAAGGGTGGGAAGTAGACTTATTAAAGTTTGGGTGAGGGATAGCAATAGCATGCATGAAAGCTTAAAACTAAAGAATAGTGTGCAAGCTTTGAATAGAGAGCAAAATTATTTTACATTTTTCAAGCAGGATTTGCAGATCTTCGGGCTCCTTGAATGAACGTAGACACTGTCTTTTCCCCCTCCCGCAACCCTCAAATAAGAACCCTGACATAAGAGCCATAGGTAGCTTTTGGTAGGGTGAAGAGAATGCTACTTGTTCCTACCGGGATCCTTTGACAACCAAGGGAAACAATCATTTTTTTTCCCCCTTCCAAGAAAAAGTGTTATTTTCTAGTAGAATCCTTTTTTTCAGTTTATTCCTTCTTGTTCTGCCCTCTTCATAGGTGGCCCAGGGGTCAAGAGCTGTATTGCTGACATCCTGCCTGTTTTGGCTAAGATGTTATATGGCAACAAAGCAGAGCCATTGCATCTCTGCCATCGCCTGGACAAGGAGACAACAGGGGTGATGGTGTTGGCACGGGACAAGGAGATGGCTCACCGAGTCCAAGACTTGTTTAAAACTCGGCAGGTGGCAAAGAAGTACTGGTAGGAGCAATACTGGGACACTTAACCCAGATGAAGGACTGACTTTTTGTCCATTTACTCAGCAAATGTTTATTGAGCACTTCTTGTGTGCGAGATGTTTTAGGCACAAAAAAATATAAAATGTTCCTCTCCCCTCAAGGAACTTACAGTCCATCACTATCATTGCCCAGTACTCTGCTACCCTTTTTTCCCCTCTTCTAAGAACCCTTCCTTATAGAAATTCATCTAAGAAAACAAATTGTTGGAATGAAGGATTCTGATAGCATAAGCCTTCTAGCTTCCTTTCATAACCATAATATACCACCACCTGTCTAGCAAGAGAGATCATCAGTCCTTTGGGGTTAAGATTGGCTTTTGCATTGATCTGTCTTTTCATGTCTTGTAGTGTTGTTTTTCTTTCCATTACTGTGGCTATTATGCTTTTTATTTTCCTATATGTCACTTCATACAAGTTTTACCAAAATTCCCTAAATTCTTCATATTCAATTCAAATAAATTTTTATCCTGCAATAATACTCCATTACATTCATGTATCATAGTTTGTTCAGATATTCTCCAAATAGTGGGTACCCAATTTTTCTTCAGTTTTTTTGCTACCACCAAAAGTGCAACTATGAATAGTTTGTAGTGAATGAGTCCCTTCCCTTTATCAAAACAGGGTTTTAGGAAATCTATTGTGACTGGTTTGCACCAGCCCATACAGGTAGATAGAAGTTCCTAAGATTTATACTCTTAATGAAGTGCAGTGGATGTACTGTTACATATTTATTGCCTTTCCTAGGACTTAGTCCTTACCCTTGAACAGGGGTCTTGACCTTTTTTTGTGTGTGTGTGGTGGACCTTTTTGGAAGTCCGGTGAAGCCTATGATACCCCTTCTCAGAATCATTTTTTTAATAATTGAAGGAACTTCTAAAGAAGTTAGTGAGAATAAGATATATATTTTTCCTATCCAGGTTCACAGAACCCCTTGAAATCTGTTGATGAACCCCTTCTTAAGAAGCTTTGCCCTCGAGGAACCTCTCCTTTGGAAAATAAAGATCAGAAAGATGGTGGTTCTTGTCTGCCTGCAGTCCATATTAAGCAATGGATTCCTTGGGATGAGACAGTAGTGGTGAAAAAGCCCATGCTATTCTTTGAACCTTTTGTTCTGAGGAATACCTGGCTGATAGAAAACTCTTTTTCTGAAAGGAAGCCTAAGCTTACAAAGAAGGGTAAGCTGATGAGAGGAAATCCTTATTCCCCTACAATTAGAAGAGGGTACTATGTAGGAACAGTCCTTTTTTGTTTTATTTCTGGCAAGGAAGATGGAACTGGTCCTTCTAATCCTTCTGTCATCATCTTCTTCATTAAAAAAAAACATTTATCAAATAGCCAATTATGACTGGCTTTGTGCTAGGCACCCTAAAGACTGAACAGGTGGACTTACAGTTGTGTTAGGTAACTATAGATACTTGTACCATAGGCTTCCCTCCCCCCTCATCTCTGCTAGGGATATGTAATGCTTGTGTTCTGACCCTCCCCACTAGGGCCATCTGTGTGGGGGTCCCCATTCATTCAGCAGGGATGATAGATATCCCTATCATTGAGAAGGAGGTGCAAGGCCAGCAGCAACACCATAAGGTAAGTAGGCTTCTTCTGTGCAGAGCTTTCTTTTCAGTCCTTTTCCTTGAAGTCAACTCTTGATCTCTCTGGCTTCAGATGACATTGGCACCCAACTACCGCATGGAGAATGGGAAAACCATGAAGGTCCGTGCAAATAGGCATGCTCATGTTGCTGTGACTCAATACCGGGTTCTAAGCAGCACTCTGTCCTGTGCCCTTTTAGAGCTGCAGCCCATCACAGGTGAGGTCTTACCATCCCAGAGAGAGTTAGCAAATCTAGAATGTTTCAAAGTGTCAGTGCAGTTGTGAGCAACTAAAGCTTTTTAGGCTTCTTGTGGTACATTCTGTACATTGAATCAAGGCACTCTCTCCAGTGTTCGTTGTGAAAGTCTTCATGGGCATGACTTTGTAAGCATTCTGACCAGTCTGTGTCATTTCTTGGGTGTCCAGGGTGATTGAGTATGATTTAGCAAACATTTCATAAGTATCTCTAATGGCAGGGCATAGTCCCAGGCTTTGGGGGAGGTATAAGGTAAATGAGACACTGTCCTCAAGGTTTTTACTGTTTAGTAAAAAGATAGGATACATATACCAATACTTTGAATGAGATGGATTTTCTGGAGATCTATTTTTCTTTTTTCTCAATTATTCAGGGGTGAAGCATCAACTTCGAGTCCACCTAGCCTTTGGATTGGGGTGTCCAGTCCTTGGAGACCATAAATATTCTGACTGGAACAAGTTGGCACCCCAGGTAAGGGGGCCATGATTTCTTCCAATGCATCACAAAAAGGAAGAGATGGTTCTTTGTGCCCAGTGGATCAAAACCCCAGAATAATTCAGTGAGCAAAGGGTTATCAAGTGCCCTTTTGGTATTTAATATTGGACTGGACATTTGGGGAGTAGAACAGGCAGTCACAGCTCTTGGAGAGTTTACACTCAGAGGAGTTAACTGTTCAGACCACATAAGTGTATCATAAGTATATGTCATAAAACTCCATAGGCAGAGCAGGGAAGAGCTTGTGCAGGGTTCATTAGGAGATTCATTCTCACTTTTTTTCTCAATGCTTCATTCATTCTCACTTTTAATTTTGGGTCTCTGAAAGTTAACAGTAACCTTTCTTACCACTGCTGAAAAGCCAAAGAATTCAGCAGCACTGGTAGAACCCCTTCTTTCTGAAAGCATCATAGCTAGACTGGTGGCAAATGAAAAGTTTCCCAAGGCTTATTATGACTTCTGGATATAAGGGCCTTGAGACTATATCTCATCACTTCCCAGGTATAGTTTGGAAAAAAAAAGGCGTAACAATTGCTCTGTCTCCTAGAAGGGTTTTTTTTTGCCTTTTTTTTTGGAGGGGGGAAGGCAGGGCAATTGGGGTTAAGTGATTTGCCCAAGGTCACACGGCTAGTAAGTGTGTCAAGTGTCTGAGGCCAAATTTGAATTCAGGTCCTCCTGACTTCAGGGCTGGTGCTCTATTCAATGTGCCACCTAGACACCTCACCTTGAAGGTTTTAAGAGTGATGTCCTCACAGCAGAAACTCTCAGGCCCCTCCTGCTATTTGAGGATGTGTTTCCTCCATTCTTTTTCATGGTGGATCCCTCTTTCCCATTTGTAGAAGCTGTCTGTTGGCATCTTGAAGAAACTGGGTTTGGAAAAGACGAAGACCCGCTACCTTCCTCTCCATCTACATGCCCAGCAGCTGATCCTACCTCCCTTGGACTCTGAGAGTCAGGAACTTAACTTGGTTTGCAGGCTCCCCAAGTTCTTTGTGCGTTCCTTATCACGTCTAAGACTGGAAATCCCTGAGAAAGATTGAGATTAAAGTGAGGTACAGAAGAGAACACAAAATAGAACAACTGGACCATTTTTCATTGGGTCCATTGGCTTTGCACTCTTGGAGCCAGTATTGTGTGAAGCAACAGCGTTCAAGAGATGGCTCTCCAGGAGGAGGTCTTCATGGTCCTCCAGCTTTTGACCTTTGACCTTGAGGTTGGAGCTGCTGGCTAGATTGACTTTCCATGGAACTAAAATTCAGTATCCAATTGTACAAAGGGCATAAGATATGATGGGCTGAAGAATCTCAGTTGTTTCAGGTTCTCTTATGTAAAACAAAGCTTACTTTCTGATAAGGTCTGCAGGTTGTGGAGATGAACAGAAGAACCCAGCCAAGCTAGGCAGACTGGTGTAAGTCAGAAGAATTAAATATAGATAATCCCCAAGTTCAGAAACAAGAACCAAGAAGTATCTTCTCCCTACAATAAAATTCTTCTTTTAACTATCTGCTGCTCACCAGGCAAGCTCTTGTGTTTGAGTGCTCATCACGGCGTAACCTGCGTCTGCTGTGCTGGGCAAGCAGGTTTCATACAGCTTCTCAAGTGTCTCCCTCATGTGCCATCCTCTAGGGTCTCTTCGGGGTCGCACACTTCCCCATTCCCGCAATAAGGAAGTTGCCGATACCAGATTCCCAGATTACCTTGATGGCTATTAGGGCATACCATTTAAGGCCTTAAGTGTGAGCATCATGGTCTTTTCTTCCGGCAGCCCCATCTTTGCTGCCTCCCAGGCTTTTGAGCCCTGGGTCCTTCTCTTTCTGATCATCTGGACCATCCCAGCGCGAGGCCTGTCGTCTCACAGCCCTGCCCTCTTTGTCTCTGGTATTTGCTGTGCTGTTTTGCATTCCTTCAGTAAAGAGGCAGTGAATGGAAATGCAGGAATGCTCCCCAAAAGGTACAACAGAGCTGAGGTTGCTCACTCATCCTGTAAGGTTTGTTTGAGTGCATGAACTATTTTGAAAGGTGTCTCTCTTCTCCAAGGCATCAGTCACTCCCCTCTTCTTGTAAACTCCTACTCTTTCCTTAACATTCCTCAAATTATCTGCTACTTTGGGCTTTCTTTCCACACTGAAAGATAGAGGGATTATGGCTTCTTACGAAGGGTAGGAGGGTGGTGGAGAGAGCTGTTTCAGTAGTGATCATAGGCTGTGGGGCTCAGGAAAATGGGGAATATTGGCTGTTCTGTTAAAGAATTATGAGGAAGAAAGGGGAAAGGGATGATCTGGGAGTTCCTGTGGGGTTCAAGGAACAGTGGTAGGAATTTTTCAGATGAGTTAATAGGTGTGAAAGAACTTAACTGTCCAGTGCTAAGGTGGTATTGCTGCTTATGCTGAATCTTCATTGTGCCTGTGAAAATCTGTAGTATATGCAGGTATTTATATAAAATTTTATATAATATGCAGGTATTCCTGTTTCTTTTTTTCTTGATTGGATCTGATTTGGAAGCCAAACATCCCCTCTATGTCTGAAGAAAAAAGACAGCCATCTTGAACTCCTCCAGGAATGGAAATTCTCTTGGCTTCTATGTTCATTCAGTCCTAGCTATAGTCAGCTTATTTCTTGTAGCCAAATATACCTCAAATTACTTTTGGCTGAATTCAGGGATGGAGCAGTGGTAGCATAATGGGGGTAAAGGAGCCCCAGTGCTGCTGTTACGTACTCCCTGTGTGCATCTAACACAGACGTCTTTCTGAGCTTCCCTTCTTCACCGTTTCCATGGTGCCCATTGCCATAGTGCATAGTCACTCAGTTGTTTGTCTAACATACAGAAGAGGGCTTTAATTTTGCTAATATACTTTCACATGTGCTTAATTCCTGACCATATTTGGGGTATCTTAAATAAAACCTGCATTCTTCTGACCCTGGGGGCACAGGAATAGGCATCCTACAAGAAAGGGAGAGAGCAGTATGAGAAAGCAGAGAGAACAGTAGATGAAATGGAGTCAGGTGGACGGAGCACAGTGGGGAAGTGAGGGGAGAAAATCCCAAAGTCAGGGAGATAGGTGATGGAAGCACTTGGGAAACTGACAGGCATAACAGAACAATAATGAATGTTTACATAGAACTTTGTAGTCTGCAGAATGTCTTACATACATGGTCTCACTTGAGCCTCACAATTCTATAGGTACTGTAGGTATTATACTCATTTCACAAGTGGGAAACTGAGGCCCAGAGAGAGATTAAATAATAATAGCTGGCATTTATATAACACTTTAAGTTTAGCTTTACATATGTTATCTCCTTAGATCCTCACAACCAACTTGTGAGGTAGGCACTATTATTATTGTTGTTCCCATTTCACAGATGAGGAAACAAACTAAGATGAGGGAAAGTGACTTTGCCAGAATCACACAGCTTAGTGTCTAAGACAGGATTTTAATTCAAGTCTTCCTGACTCCAACGCCAACTTCTGTCCATGAGGCTAAAGCCTTGGTCACTAGTAAGTATCAGAGGAGATTGAGATCTGACTCTCTAACTTTTAAATTTGGTCATTTGAAAGAATTGACTTACTCCGATGCCTCACCATTGCATGGAGATGACTGATTCTTAAACAAGGTCTGACAGGGCTTCCCAAGGGGAATGGCTTCAAGTGTAGCCCCTGTGATGGGCTCTAGGCCATTCTTCCAAGAACCTGGACCCTAAATCAAAAGAGGCTTATCACCAGGGAATTTGCCACCAGGTGTTAATTTTCTTATTTTTTTAGCTCTAGCAATTCCCAAGGACTGCTTACTAAGACCTTTGTGGTGGGGTTGAATTCTACAGTGGATGGAGGATACAATCTTGTGTCCTTAAAAAAATAAAGTTTAATATCAAATGATGTCAACATAACCCAAACTTAGAGGTCAAAATGAATGTTGCTCTTCACAGTGGTCTCCATGAGAGGCTTATCATTTATTCAGGTGGAACTCTAGATCCTGTGATCCTTTAGGTTGGGAGGAGAAAGAAAACCTCACCAAAGGGAAAGCGGTAGCCTCAGAGAACCTGAGATTTTTCCAGATGGAGTTCTGACCTAAGAGAGTAGAGGCCTGGCCACAGAGGAGCTCACTAGCAGCTCCCAAGTTACCCTAGAAATAAATTAGTGAGCTCTAGCTAATCTGAATTGGGATTGAGGTCATTCTCTCATTCAGTTTGGGATCTTTTGTATAATGGACAGCTCAGTGGCTCTGGGTAGAACTTGCAGAATGATAAAAAATTTTCGGTGAGGACCTCAATCTTACCTCGAAGATGATGTATAATTTTTCTGTCCTTTATTGTTTGCATGTGTCTCAGGAAGAGAACAGTGGAATGCAACTAAGGAGACATGATTTCTAGTCCTGGCTCTGCCATTAAATTGCTTAGAGACTTAAGGCCAAGTTTTCAACCTCTCTGGCCCTCAGTTTCCTGATTTCTAAGTTGAGTGTATAGACTAGGGTGATTTTTTTAGGTCCTTTTCAGCTCTTACATTCCATGATTCTAAAGCATTTTATTTGTCAGGAGGCACTAAGATAACTGCATGCTTCCCTACCACGTGCCCTCCCTGTAGGCTACAGCCCTGAACATCACAGTTTCTATAGCAACAACTACTGTTCTCTACACAAGTGGTGGGGAAACATAGGAAAACCTACTCTTCACTCTTATACATCCAACTGTGAGACAGATTTATAGTGTGATACATGCCCACACCTACATATGCATTCACACTCATGACACACACACATCCTACATATCTACACATATACCCTACACATGTACAGCCTCATATGCTAGACCTTCTGCCTGCCCTTTCCCACCTAAAGGTGATTCATAGCTTCCACAGTCTCTTACATCTCAGATAGCTCATGCCTACCTACAAGAGAATGTTAATGACAAATTGCAAATGAATAGTACAGATAATTAGTATTCCCCTTCTCCATCGTTCCTTCCCAAATAATGGTGCTTTTGGCATTTAGGCATGAGTAGTGCCTACTTTATTAAGCCTACATCAAGGAATCTGTCTGTATGCAGATATGCATATGTTTGTACAATCAAAAACCCATGCATGTGTTTGGGTGGGCTGCATGTGAAATCAGCTGTAAGCTTTGGGGCAGCCACCAGGGGGCAGCAGTACTCCATGCTGTCTCCCCTTGCCTGTCCTGCTAATTAGGAGGGATGTCAAGTATCCTGGATCCCAGACCAGAGTCTTGGCTTTGCTGCTCTTAACCAGACGTCCTTGTCTGGGGCTTTTCTAGCATTTCCAGCCCTGCAGTCTCTGTTGCCTTAACTGTTTAGGGCTAAGGAGGTTTTCATGTTCTTGGAGGAGAAAGGAAGGCTGAAGTCATGGGTCTAAGCCCACTCTGGTCTTCATCCTTATTATTTCTGATGTCATGGGGGTATATCCAGGCCTGCAGCCTCAGACCATCACAAGAAGCTCCAAAGCCAGAGAACCCAGCCTGGTAATGGGACTTCTCTGTCTAGAGTAGCATAGATAGATACTACTATGTCTGAGGAAAGATTCAGAGGGTTCCCCATTGCCTTTGTTTAGTGCTTAAAAGACCTTTACTCAACTGGTCCTCCTGGATAAGAGGTCTTTTCTCCCCTTATGCTCCAGTCCCATTCATTTTGGTCCAGCCAGCTCACCACTGGCTCCCTACCCCTCCAACTCACTCTCTTCCCCCATATACCACGGGACTTTTGGTCTATCTTGGAATAAATAGCCTTCCCTCTCCTTTTTGGAACCATGTCTGTCTCCTTTAAACTCAACTCAAGGCCTACTTGGGAAGTTTTACTAGTTGTGTGTTCCTGGGCAAGTCAGTTAACCTCTTTTAGGTGTTCTCATGTTTAAAATGAGACAGTTGGATTCTAAAGATCCCTTCCAGGAATTAATCTATGATACTTTACCAGCTAGGTGGCTCAAGGGATAGAGTATTAGGTATGGAGTGAAGAAGACCTGAATGAAAATCTGGCCTCAGATACTTACCAGGTTTGTGACCCTGGGTTAGTCGCTTAACCTCTGTTTGCCTTGGTTTCCTCAAGTATAAAATGGGGGTGATAATAGCACCTACCTCACAGGATTGTTGTGAGAATCAAACGAGATACGGTTTGTAACTGGCACATGTAGTAGGTGCTTAACAAATACTTACTGCTTCTTTTTTCCCTTATGATTCTATGATCTTCACTGACTCACTGTACCGTGCTCCAGTTTCTCCTGTTCTCCTGTGTTCCTTCTTGCCTAACCTCTTTTTTTTATGGTGCATGGTACTGTTTTCCCCAGCAGTTCAATTGCTTAGTATTTATGTGTGCATATATGCTCTGGTTTTCTGAATCAGAAAATCTAAAGTCATATAATTAAAGGATAATAATTTATATTTTAGAAGACACTATCCAGTAGTATATTTAAAATGTGATTCAGTCTTTAAAACTTCCAACAAGAATATATAAAATGATGCTTATATATATATGTGTGTGTGTGTGTGTATGTGTATTTGTGTATATATGTTTGTGTGTGTATATTTATATGTACACATATATAGAAAGAGAGAATCAGTTCTGCATGGTTGTTGTTGGTTATTTCTTTGGTTATATATTGTGGAAATGAATTTATATCTGTGCCTTCCAGACCACATCTGGAATATTGAGTTTATCTGGGTGCCATGTTTTAGGAAGGACTTTGACATCTACCTACTACATGATGTCACTGGAAGAGTACAACCAAGGTGGTGAAGCAACTATATAGTTCATGCCATCTTAGGATCATTTGAAGGAACTAAGGGTGTTTTGCTTAGGGAAGAGAAGAGGCATGAAAAAGATAGCTGTTTTCAGATATTTAAAGGGAAAGGGACATTAAAATACATTTGCTGAATTTAATTGTCAAAGAGAGGGGTTAGACTTGTTCTGTGAGTGCCCCAAAGGACAAAATTAGGTAGAAGTTCTAGGAAGGTAGATTTTCACTTAACAAGGAAAAAAAATTCCCCACAATTAGAGCTGTGTGTGTGTGTGTGTGTGTGTACACATATCAAATATGTATCATTACTGGAGGTGTTCGAGCAGAAATTTGGTGATCACTTGTTGGTAATGATGTATAGGAGATTTATGTTTAAGGTAGAGAGAGAGTGGTTCCTTCTAACTCTTAAATGCTATAATTTTGTGTCATATTAGTGCTATATCTGCTTCTTTCTTCCCTTCTTCCTGCCCTGGCCCTAACCTCTGGGCCCCTCGGTTAGTCTGTTAGTTTACTGAAGGAAGAGAATGCTACGTCCCATTCTTTTTCCTGTAATATTTAGACCACTGCTCACACATGGATATCCCATCAGTTCTGTTCATTTAATTACATTATTCCATTTCTGAGATTGAGGGAGGGAGTGTTTAAAATATTTTTCCTCTTCCTCCTCCATTTGCCTCCCTTTCCCATTTATTTTAACCCCATAGTTAGGCCCTGTGTCAGAATAACAATAAAAATTCAAGTTTACATAGATCTTCAGGGTTTATAAGGCATGTTCCCCTTACAACAACTCTGTGGGCTAGGTAGTAGAAATGTTAACTATTTTACAGATGAAGCCAAGACTCAGGATGTTGAGAAGATGGTTCAGGCCAAGGGGAGAGGGAGAAAAGTATGTGTTGTTATTAAGGGAAAGCACCCTAAGAAAAAGAAACAGCAAGGTCCTACGGGTCCATTCCTCATGGTTTCCCAAACCCTAACCTGTCAGAACTTTTCCTGAGAGAAGAGCTTCTTGACCTTTTCCAAGTCATAGACCTCTTTAGGCAGTATGGTGAAGCCCATGTACCCTTTCTCAGAATAACATTTTGTTGTCTGCATTTGTAATTGAAGGAAATGCTTGATCTCCCTTAGAGGTTAGTGAAAATAAAGAAGTCGGTTTTTTGTCCATCCAAGTTCAGTGGCCCTCCCTGAAATCTATTCCATGGATCCCCAGTTAAGAATGCTTGCCTTAGAAAATCTAACAGGATGCAAGAGCAGGGCACACGAGACCTGCAAACAATAGGGTGGATACAGATATTCCTGCCCTGATTTGGTGGGAATAGAGTTAAAGTTCCGGGGCCTGGAGGAACAGAGGCTATGCCAAGCCCCCTTTCAGCAGTCAGGAAGCTATTGCCATCTGTCTATCAGCAGCTACTGAGGCCCTGGGAGTGGTAGCCCTTGCTCAATTTAAGGGGTGGAGCATGGGGAAGGGTCCCCCCTTTGATCTGAACAGCAGGGGTCAGGAAAGGAGCAGGACTCTGGGGCCAAGGGGAGGGGGTTCTGGAGACAATCTCCTCTTCCATCTCAGGCCTCTGATGGGGGGGGCGCCAGTTTGTCTTCCTCACCCCTTTTATCTTCCTGTCTTCTCTGGCCAGTTCCCTTAGCCCCAACCTCTGGGCCCCACCAAGTACACCAGCCTTACTCTTTGGCTAGTGGCTCCAACCTACTCCCATGCTGTTTTCCCCATCACCTTCTCTTTCCAGTGATATCACTGCCCCGAGCCTGGTTCTGACAACATTTGGAGCTCAAGGCAAAGGGAGGGGAGGTTTGGGGAGCAGAGAGACTGGTGATCCATGGTGTTGGGGGGGGGATGGAGTGGTGAAGAGAGGGATCTGAGGCCTGAAGATGGTTGTTCCTCATTTTTCAGTTGATTTTAGGGGGCTTTATAATGATTATATAATACCATATACAGAGATTTAGTGGTGGGAGAAAACAGAGACCAAGGGAGAAGGCAGAAGAACAGAGTAAGGGAAAGTCAGCTTGAGAGCCCCTTGTTATAGAGAGCCCCCTGCTAGATGCCTTCTCTGCTGGCATCCTCAGTGTTCCACATTCTTCGCCTTCATACACCGGGGCCTCTTTGCTTCCAGGACCCTGAACGGCTGCCAGCTCAGCTCAGCCCAGCCATGAGTCTGGCCTTTTTCCTGTCTAGAGTTACAGAATTTTCCAGAAGAGTTTTCTTATTTTTCTTCTGGAGTTGTAAACCAGATTTGCCTTGCATGTACCTACTTCCTCCACCTCCTTCCCTCTCTTCTCTTCCTCTCATGTGTTCCCTACCCCCCACCCCAGCCCTTACAGTGAGATGTCAAGCAAGAGTGCAAAGGAAGACCAAGACTCTCAGAGGGACAGTCAGGGCCTTAAAATCCTGCCCTGGAAATGAGAAGTGGGGGAGGCTTTCAGATATGTAGCTCAGATGTCTTGTGTTCCAGGTATCCTGTAGCCCAGTAAAGTACCAGAATGATTTCCCCTGTGCCTCTGTTCCCTTCCTTGGACCCAAGATTGGGTGAGGCAGCTAGGACAAGACACTATGTCTGGGAAAGGTAAAGGAGAGAAAGAGAAAAGGGGAAAAAGTTCTCTTCATTTCACAGATGGGGAAACTGAGGTCAAGGTCTCAGCTTTACCTAAAGGAGCTCTGCAGTGGCCAAGAGGTTAGAGCTGAGGAGCTAATGTAAGGAGTTCTGGCACACAGAGTTTTTCTGGGAGTAGGGTGGAGATTCCTGTCCCCCAAATGCATTGTCTATCACAACTGGACTCAGGAGACAATGCAAGCCTCCCATCAAAATGTCCCCTTTGTGCAGGGAGTCTTCTTTGGGGAGCCAAGTATTGATCAGGGTCTCAGATTAGGAGAAGAAATGAATTGAGAAGGAAAGAGATAGGAGGTCATGGGTTAGTTACTGTTCTAACAGTCTAGGATTTAGAGCTGGAAGGGACTTTAGAGGCCATTTAATCTAGCCTCATTTTACAGATGGGGAAACTGAGGCTTAAAGAGACGTGACTTGGCAAAAATCACACAGCCAATAAATGACAGGGCTAGGATTCAAACCCAGGACCTCTGGGCAGCTAGGTGGTGCAGAGTCAGAAGGATCTGAGTTCAAATAGAGCTTCAGACACTAGATGTGTGATCCTGGGCAAATCACTTAACCTCTGCCTCATTTTCATCTACTGTAAAATGGGGATAATAATAACACCCTGGGTTATTAGGAGGATCAAATGAGATGCAAAATGCTTAGCACAAAGTCTGGCACATAGTAGGTGGTTCATAATTGTTTCCTTCCCCCTTTCTTCTGAATCCAGTATTCTTTACACCTTTCTGTCTTCTTTACCCAACAGCTTCATGGGGGTGTAAATCCAGTGTGGGAAGTTTTTGGACTTATTTTCTTAGTTTGAGAGTAGCTGACAGGGAGAAATCTTGACTCTTTTTGTCAGCTCTGCTGCCCACAGGACTGGATCATAGGGCTAAAGAACTCTTCGCCCTGTGTCCATATCCATATCTCAGGAGGAAGAGGGTACTTAGGGAGACCACATTAGCAGCTCCCTCTCTTCCTCCTCCCTCCAGACAAGTCCCATCACTGCTTGGCATCACTCATCCCAAGGCAATTTAGCTGCCATCAAGGCCTGTTATCTGGCTTAGGGGAAGGGGAGTTGAGGGGGAATAAAGAGGTCAGAGTTGGAAGGACAGTTGAGAGAGGGGACTGGGGGTTATGGGAGGGTGGGGAAGAGAGAAACACAGGTGTCTTTGTTTCTGAAGGGCAAGCTGAGAGAGAACAGAGGGAAGAGGCAGTGGGAACTCCCCACACCACCTCTCTGCTCTGCCTGGTCAGCAGCTTCAGGCAGGCTCTTTGCTTAGGCCCTGCCCCTGCCCCTGCCCCATGCTCTCCCCCAGGCAGCTGCAGGCAGCTCAGTGTCTGGAGAACTGAATTAAGTTGTCCTCACCTATCCCAGCACTAAGAAGGCCCCCAGGGCCTGTGACAAGAGCTGTCAGTGCTGCTATCAGCTCTAGCAATCTATTGGAGAGGCCAAGCTGCTCCGGACACCTGGGAGAGATGCCAGATAAGAAGAGAGGGGAGCTGGAGGCTCCTTGGGAGAATGAAAGAACAATGTAGAGGGCAGGAGCTAGGGACAGAGAACTTAGTCTTTATGAGGGGGCTCCTCAGGAGAAGCATGATCCCTGAATTCTCTTCTTCCTATTGATTGATTATGGTCAGTTTTGTCTCCTTCTTGTCTGCAGGACTGGGAGGACAAAAGGGTGCCTTGAAGCCACTTGGGACTAAATAGGTGGAAGTCAGTACCAGGGGTTCTGGCCTAGTGCCTCCCTGTCCCTGCCCACTCATCTGAAACCCTCATCTGTTATAATGCCAACCCAGGCAATATTTGCCAGGAGGTCAGTTTCCCAGTCTAATATGCCAGGGACTACAAAGGAATTCAGTCCAGCTGAGGGGGAGTCATTCCCATCGATGGGGTGAACCAGGTGGCTTTCACTAGAGAACTTACTAGTATTGCAGGGGGAGCTTAGCAGAGAATGTTGGGAGCCAAAACTACTGAAAACATGAGCCTCATCCTTCTTTTCCACATTCTCCACTGCCATCTAGAGATGGGCAAGAGAACAGTTCAGCCCTGCAGACCCATCCCCGAGCGCTCTTGAGACATTCTCCATCAAAGATCTCTGCTTTAGGATGTTGCCTGACAAAGGCAGTGAACCTAGGAATGGGCCATTGAACTGACTTCATTGAGCCCAACCCAGCTGACTTCAAAACCATGAAGCCGGGTAATAGCAGAAGCCTGACAGCTGCAGCAGCTGTGTTCAGCCAGTCTCCCCAAAGTGCATATTTATTAGCATTATATGGGCATTATCTCAGCAGTAAAACGGCACATCTGGAACTGTTCTCTGACTCCTTTAATTGCCTCATTATTTTCCCAAAGAGCAGCCCCCTATCACCCCCTTCCCCTTGAGTCCCTAGGGACTGTCCAGAAGTCAGCCTGAAGCCCTTAGCCCTGGTAGTGGATTCAGACACACTCGACACTGGTGTGGGGAAGAAAGGCTTTATTTTTCTGGCATTACAGTCTCTCAACAGGGGTTCAGAGCACTGAAATGGATCTCTTTTTTTGCCCCACTAAGCTGGGCCTTAAGAAAGGTCAAAACCCAATGAGGAAGAAAACAGGAGAGTTTTCCCTGCATTGGGGTATGGTGCAGACTTTTCTCGAGGGCACTCTATCAGCTAATCAATACCTGTTAGATGGACATTTAAGAAAGGCAAATTTAGACACGATATTAGGAAACATTTCCTAACAATTAGAGCTGTACAAAAATGGAAGTCTCCTTTGGGTGGTATCAGGTTCTCCCTCATTGAAGGCAGTTGAGTAGAGAGACTGGACACTACTTCAGGGATGCTCTAGAAGGGATTGTGGGTCATATATGGGTTGAATTAAATGATGTTTGAAATTCATTCCAGTGATGGTAGGGCACAGCTCCTCTTCCCAAAGGGAGGTTGAAGATTGGGCTGAAGGCAAGTGTGGGATGAGATGGGAGGCACTCAGTCAAATGGGAGGCCCCACTTTAATATTCCTCTTCTTTTGGAAGGGTGGAGATTAGGCAGGAAAGAGCACCGCAGGGGTTGGAAATGAGACCTGCAAGGCAAGAGAAAGAAGTCTTGTTCAGCACCAACTTTCCCGCTTCCCTCTAGGGACAGGCACAGGAGATGGAAGGCCTGAGGTCAAAGGGAAGGTTGCTTCTCTTTGTAGCAGAGGTTTTCTACATCCTACTTCGGAGATGAAGTTGGCAGCAGGAGGTAGAAGTTGCCTTGTGCTGGCACAGTTGTTGCTTTGTGGTAAATGAAAGACTATAGCCAACCCTTTGCTAAACTAGCAAGAGATGGGAGGCACAAGGCATGAAGTCAGAGGCAAGTTCTCATACCTGACCATACCCTTAACATATCTCAGTGATTCTGAATACCTGCAAGTTATCATCCAAATCTCTTTCCTCAGCTCACCCCACCCCCACCACCAGTTCCTTATTCTTATCCCCTCAACCCTTCCTCCTCAAAGTTTTAACCAGATGCCACCCAGCCTCTTCCACTGTGCTCTGTGGAATGCCTGTTCCATAGGCAACAAACTTCTCTTCATTCCAAATCTTTTCCTCTCTCACTCATTCCATGTAGTAGCTATTACTGAAATCTGATTCCCCCTTGATGACACAGCTTCCTTGGATGCCCATTCCACTACTGGCTGCATGTTCACTCATTCTCCTTGACTCTCTGGTCGAGGCAGGAAAGTTGGAATACTTTTTGTTCCTCATCACCACTTTCAGATTCTTCCTTTACTTCCATCACTCAGAAACCTCTCCTCCTTTGAGGTTCCCATTATTCAAACCTACCAACTAATCAAAATCCTGGTCTGTTGTCTACAAACCTCCAGGTCACTCCCTTTCCTTCCTCAGTGAATTTGGTTGATGACTCAATATTTTTCTCTCTTCCCCAACTCCTTCCCTGATACTAGAGTACTTCAGCATTATGTATTGACTCTGCCTAACCACTCATTCTCTCCACCTACTCACTTTCCATGACCTATTCTTCCACTCCCACTTCAGCCATGCACAGAGATGGTCATACCCTTGATCTTGCTATCACCCACAAATGTACCACCTCTACATTCAAGAATCCCAAATTTTCTTATCCAATCATAACCTATTGGCTTTTCAACACTACACTATTCTTCCATTGAATCTCTAGCACCCTTAACACTTTGCCAATCACACCCAGTCAAACCTCAGCCCTGGATCACTTCCACCATTTACCTCCTTGGCTCCTACATCCATGCTGCTAAATGAAAGTGGAGAGAAAGATGCAACTCTTCTAACTGGGCAAACTACAAATAAATTGATAACAACATGTTAATCAACCTCAGTTGGGTCCTTGTTACTGCTGTCATTCCTTCTATACCTTCCTTGCCAACTCACTACTCCACTCTGCAGCAGCATCCTAAAACCTCCCATGGCTTCCCTTTTCCCCTACTCTCTCAGTTGAGAATCTTGCCTCATATTTTGTAGAAAAAAATTGAGGAGAATTGTGTCAGGGGGCAGAGTCAAGATGGCGGCATAGAAAAAAATTGAGGACATTTGCCATAATCTCCCTCTTTTCCCCTCTTCCCCATCTCTAATCACTCAGATACCTTCTGCCACTTTCTCCTCCTTCACCTCTGCCTCACATGATGAAGTTGTCTCACTCCTTACCAAGAGTAACCCCTTTATCTACTTAAGCCAGCGGTTCTCAACCTGTGGGTTATGTTGAATTTGTAACAATGAAAATACATCCTGCATATCAGATAGATTCATAACAGTAGCAAAATTACAGTTATGAAGTAGCAACGAAAATAATTTTGTGGTTGGGGGTCACCACAACAGGAGGAACTGTATTAAAGGGTCGCGGCATTAGGAAAGTTGAGAACCACTGACTTAAGCGATCCCATTTCAACCTGTTTCCTCCAAAAGATTGCTGCCTCTCCTCCTCCTTCTCCCTCCCTCCCCCCCCCGGCACCCTACTCTTTCATTTATTTTCAACTTTTCCCTCTCTACTGGCTCATTTCTTACTGCCTACAAACATTCCCACATCTTCCCGATCCTGAAAAAAACCCTCGCTTGATTCTTACATCCCCCCTATCATCTTATCTCTTCTGCCCTTTCTGGCTAAGCTCCACTTTCTCTCCTCACTGTCTTCTTAACTCCTTGTGATCTGGCTTCCAACATTATCATTCCACCTCTCTCCAGTCACGGGTGATCTCTCAGTTGACAATCCATTGGCCTGATTAACTCAGTCCTTATGCTGCTTGACCTGTCTGCAGCCTTTGATCATCTTCCCTTCCTTGATACTCTCTTCTTTCTAGGTTCCCAGGACATCACTCTTTCCTACCCGACTATTCTTTCTCAGTCTCCTTTGTTGGATCCTCTTCCAGATCACGCCCTCTAACCATAGGTGTCCCTCAGGGCTCTGTCCTGGGCTCTCTTTTCCCTCTCTGCTACTTCACTTGGTGACCTCATCAGCGCCCATGGATTTAATTACCAGCTCTATGCTCATGATTCTCAAATCCAACTTCTTGCCCCAGTTTCTCTGCTGACCTTGTATCTTGCATCTCCAGCTGCCTTTCAGGCTTCTGAAATAGGATGTCCAGTAAATATCTTAAATTTAACATGTCCAAAACAGAATATTATCTTTCCCTCTAAAATCCCCCCCTTCCTACTTTCCCTATTACTGTAGAGGGCAACACCGTCCTCCTAGTCCCTCAGGCTCACAACACCAAGAGTCATCCTGGATTTCTCACTATCTCTCACGTTCATATCTAATCTGTTGGGGATGCCTCTGGATTTCACCTTTGCAACATCTCTCATATACACCCACTTCTCTTTTCCGACACTGCCACCCCTCTGGTATGGGCTCTCATTACCTCTTGTCAGGATTATTGTAGTAGTCCACTGGTGGTTCTGCCTGCCTTAAGTCTCTCTAGTCCATCCTTCTTTCACCCACTAAAGGGATTTTCCTAAAGCTTAGATCTACTCATGTCACCCTGACCACCTTCTACCCACCCCCACACCCCTCAGTAAACTCCAGTGACTTCCTGTTTCCTCCAGGATCAAATAGAAAATGCTCATTTTGACATGCAGAGTCCTTCATAAGCTAGCCCCCTCCTGCCTTTCCAGTTCTCTTACAAAACCTTACTCCCTGACATGTACTCTTCAGTCCAGTGTTACTGGCCTCCTGATTTTACAGCCGAGACACCGTATCTCTTAGCTCCAGGAATTTTCTGTGGCTGTTCCCCACGTCTGCCTTGTTCTCCCTTCTCATCACCAGCTACTGACTTCCCTGGTGTCCTATAAGTCTCACCTCTAAGCTCATTTTCTACAGGAAGCCTTCCCCGATCTCCCTTACTTTGTTAATTAATTTTCATCCTGTTATGTAACTTTTTTCCTATGTATTTGTTTATTGTCTCTCCCACTGGATTGTGAACTCCTAGTCTTCCACCTCTTTTTGTATTTTCTGCGTTTAGCTTGGTGCCTGGTACATTGTCGGCACTTATCAATGTTTATTGGTCAGTTATTGAGTACTTCTTGTATTTTTAGCACTGTGCCAGATAATTTGAGAGTTAAGAGTTGTATGAAATAAAGTCTCTGATATCAGCGAACTTACACACCAGTTGAGACAACAAAACCAAACCAGTGTACACCAAGCAATTACATTTAAAACTGGTAAACCAAGGATAAGTGAACCAAGAGTTGAGAGACAGAAAAGAAATCCATTTGTGCTAGACTAGTCTGGGAAGGCTCGTGAAGAAAGGTAAGACTTGAATTGGGTCTTGATTGAGGAATACAGTTTAGTTAACTGGAGGAGTGTGTGGGGAAATGGAGATAGGAATACTTGAGCAAAGGCATATGCTCTTGTGGCAAGGTGGATGGTTTGAGGATGGAGTAGCAGGGGAAACCTTCTGACTGGAACAGGTAATATATGTTGGGGGGAGTGATTGATAATAATAATAATACCAATTCACATTTAAAGAATGTTTTAAAGTTTATATTGAACTTTCCTCACAATAATCTTGTCAGGTGGATAGGAAATCCCAGTAAGGTTGATCAATGAATTCCCCTTGACATATGTATTTAAGCTGCTAATTAAAAAAACAAAACCTTGATTTGCATATTTACACATATCTGCATGTGTGGGGCAGGCTTGCTGTTTATCTGATACCAAAATGCCCAGAAATTTGGCAGTTTTCTACTCCGTGCACCCAAATACTCTCAACTCCTGTTGTGTTAGGTTGGGCTTGCCCCAGCCTATAAAAACTCCTGGGTGAGGCCTGTGCAGTGCCCCTCACCTGCATTGGGGATTTTCTCTGTTTTCTAGTGGACAAATACGTGCAATGTTCTATACCCTCTATGGCTTGGTTATAAATTCATGTGTCATGGAGAGCCTCTGGCAAGGTGACTGAGTGGGTATGACTAAACTCAGGTCCCTTGCACCAACTCAAAACAACAAGAAATGCTGTGAATAAAAGAAAGTAACAGGAAAAGAGATATGGGAAAAGAAACCTTCCTAAGGAAAACCTTGAAGGACAGCTGACAGAAAGATAGAAGACATAAGTAAGTGAAAAGGAAAACCAGGCATTGCAGCACATAGCTGAAATCCTTCTAACTGGGGAGGCAGAGGATGGTGGCTCAGGAGTTCTGAGCTGCAGTAGGATAGACCAAACTAAGTTAAACATTAATATGGTGAGCTTTGGAAGCAGGGGAATCAGAAGTTGGTGCACTAGGTTTCCTAAGGAGGACTGAAGTGACCAAGGCTGGAAATACAGTCAAGTCAAAGCTCCAAGTCAAAGTGCTGATCAGAGAGGTATATGGCCTAGGAGTGGTCCTGGAAGAAGTTACTTCCAAAGTAACAGAGACAAAAGACCAAGTTTGGAGAGATAAACTCAGTAATTATTGATCTCTCTGAAGAATAAGAATAAAAGTTGAATACCCTTCTCTAGGAAATCATACAAGAAAATTGCTCACAAACATTAGAAACAGAAAGAGTACAAACTGGTAGAATCTGCTGAATAGTGACAGAGGATCCTGAATTTGACTCACTGAGAAATGTAGGTGCCAAATTATACAAGGTTATAACCTTGATAGCAGCCAAGAGTAATTCACACATCAAAAACTACCCGTTCAAATCCATGAAAAGACAGTGAAAAATGAAAGAAGAGAGTGTATTGACCTGACTCACAAGCAAGGAATGAATAAAGCAGAGAAAAAGAACTATGGGCTAAATCACTAATGAAAATTGTCAAAAAAAATATTGAGTAAAATAATGGCAAAGCAGCTACAACTACATATCCAAAAAATTATTTGTTATAACCAAATTGGATTTATACTGGAAATTTAAGTAAAGGTCATTTAACATTTTTATTGTTTAGTTGTTTTTCAATCATATCTGAAGCTTTGTGACCTCATTTGAGATTTTCTTGGCAAAGATACTGGAATGGTTTGCCCTTTCCTTCTCCAGTTCATTTTACAGATGAGGAAACCGAGGCAAACAGGGTTTAGTGACTTGCCTAGGGTTACACAGCTAGTAAGTGTCTGAGGTCAGATATCATGTTAATAACAAAAACAACAAAAACCACATCATTCTTTCAATAGATGCAGAAAGAGCCTTTAATAAAATACACTTTCATTTATGTTAAAGCACTAAAAAGCATGGGAATGAAAAGTCCTTAAATATAACCAAAACATTTCCTTAATATGATCAAAGCATTTATTTAAAACAAAAAGGTAGTATTATTTCTAATGGAGATATACCAGCGACTTTCCTAGTAATAACAAAGGGGGAGCAAAGTTACTCACTATTACCACTATTTTTTTTCTTATTTTTAGATATGTTAGCAGTAAGACAAGAAAAAGAAATTAAGAGTATAAACACTGTTAAAGAAGAGACAAAATTATCTCTTATTTGTAGATGTTGATGATGGTGATGGTGATGATGATGTTGGTTAACTTAGAAAACCTTAGAGAATCAACAAAAATCAGATCAATTCATTGCCTTAGCAAAAATACAAAATATCATGATACAAAATAAATAAGTAAAAATTATCAGCATTTCTGCAATATTATGTGTATATGTGTTATGTATGACAAGTTCCAGGAAGAAGACTTAAAATGGGAAGTGATATTTAAAACAATAGCAGCAATAAAACAAACTATCCAGGAGTTAATTTACCAAGACACATACAAACAAAGCAAATACCCAGTCACCCCTTTTAATTAAAAAAAAAAAAACTACTGAAGTGTAAGGTTGCATGAACTACAAGTTGCAATCACTGTTTAAAGTCATTTTGCTTAACTTTTAAGGAGTTTTCCAATGGGTGGTATTCAGTGATGATTATGTGAGTGGGGTGGGGTTGTTCTTGTCATTCAGTCATGTCCAACTCTTCATGACCCCATTTGGGTGTTCTTAGCAAAGATGCTGGAGTGGTTTGCCATTTATTCCTCTAGCTCATTTTACAGATAAGGAAACTAAGGCAAACAAGTTTAAGAGATTTGCCCAGGGTCACACAGCTAGTAAATGTCTGAGGCCAGATTTAAACTCAGGAAGATGAGTCTTCCTGATTCCAAGCCCAGTGCTCTATCCACTGGGTTATCTAGCTGCCCACTGGGTTGGGGTATGATATGTCAAATAGTTTATTGTGTAAAAAATAAATCAATGCATTTTTTTCCCCAATGATCTTTTACAAAGGACTTTCTATGAACAAGACTATTGTGCTAGGTTCTGTAGGAAATACAAAGATGAATAAGACATTGTCCCTGCTTTCTGGATAACATATTCAGTCGAGTTTTCAAACTTTCCTCTTTCTGTTTTGTATTGGATAGATAAATTCAAAGGACATAATATTATCTTTTGTTTATCACACACACACTTGCTTCTGCTCTGCTTATAACCTTCAAATAGTCAATGTCATTTCCCTCATTGTCTTGGCCAGGGTCTATTACAGAAAGTTTACTCAGCTAACTAACCAGTTATGCTACTCTAATAAGAATATGGTATGAACTGTGTTAACAGAGGTGAAAGCCTCTAGGAGGAATACGTTTACTTTGCTCCACAGTGACCCCAGACATCCATTCACCGAGTGATTCACTGGCCTGAATGATATCTGGTCTTAAATCCCAGTTTACCCAAAGATGTCTGCACCTCCAGAAGCGAGCTACTTGGAGTCCTGGAGCAGCTGTGCAGGAATCTCAGCTGAGCACTTTCCAAGAGACCCCTAGCCAAGATGAGATAACAACCACTTTGTAATGTCAAAGCTTCTTTTCAGTGCTATGTGAAGAATATCAATTCATGAGCAATATCGACATGTGATTAGCTGTGTGTTTATCTTTTAAAGTCCCCAATGGTTTCTTTGGGGATTTGAAGATGTCTGCTCATTTTTTTGTTTTTAAAAATGTTTTATTGAATTTTTTTGTATTTATATTATATTAATTCCAAACTCTCCTTCACTGAACCCTCCTTTGTGACAAGGAAAAACAAATAAAAACACCCAGTAGTTATCCCATCTGCCCTAGTAGTCTCCTGCCTCTTTGTGTGCCTCCGTTCTTCTTATCAAGGACCTTCACTGATTTTTCATTCCAGTCAAAGTCAACTCAGAGTTTGACTTCTTTTTAGTGATTTTTCCATTTATATTATTTTAGTTATTGCATATGTGTTCTCTTGAGTCTGTTTCATGTCCCTCTGCATCAATTCATGCAAATATTCCTGTTTTTCTGAATTTCTCATTTCATCCCTTACTGCACTTCATTGTATTTGTATACCATATTTTTCAGCTGTTCCTTAATCAGTGGTTTTCCCCTTTTGTTTCAAGTTATTTGTTACCACAAAAAGGAATGTGACTATTTTGGCATACACCCTGTTTCTGTCTTTGACCTCCTTAGGGAACATGTTCAGTAGTGAGACCTTGTGTTGTTTGGAGAAAGACATAGATAGCATCCTCATCAAATATGCCGAGAATGAGAAGCTGGAGAGGGATAACTAATATATTAGATTTAAAGAGGTCCTGATAGTCTATATAATTAAGTGAAATAGAATAAGATAAAATTCAATAGTGATGAATCAATAGACATTTATTAAGTCTCTACAATGTTTCTGGCACTAAGCTAAGAACTGGGGATGTAGAAAGAGGCAGAAGACATTCCCTGCCCTCAAGGAGCTTACAACCTACTGGATGAGACAAGATGCAAACAAATACATACAAAGCAAGCTTTGTAAATAAGAAATAACTAACAGAGGGAAGGTGGTAGAATTAAAAGGGATTAGGCAAGGCTTCTTATAGAAAGTGGGATTTCATCTGAGACTTAAAGTGAGTCAAGGCCCCTGTACCACTGTATTCACAAGCCCCAAGTAATCCTCTTCATGCTAGAGCTGCATATGAGCAACACAACAGGGTCCTGCCCTCAGTGGCATCAAAGTGTCCCCTGTAATCTCTTTCTGACCCCCTTAGCATCTGTGGGAGGAGACCTCCCAAAGCTGCTGCTACGGATGCTGCAGCAAGGCCTGCTCCTGGCATTACTGGGGCAAAGCCTACACTGTGCTCTGGGCTGAATACTACCTGGTTTCCACAGGATCTCCCTTGTCAGCCTTCTAAGTTGTCTTAGGATGGAACATTGTCTTCCTCCGACCTTTTGTTGACTCTGCTGCTCCAGAATTCAGTTGAAGAAATTATTTTAAAGCTGCTTGGAGGGGGATGTTGGGAGAGTTCAAGTGAGTTACAGCTTCTGCTCTGCCGTCTTGGTTCTGCACCTCTCTCCTTTCAAAACTAAAATTCTGTAATACCCACAATAGTTGGAACGCTTCACAGTTCCATGAACAGTATATCAGTGTTCCTACCTCTGACAGCCCGTCTGGTATCTATTGTTTAACTATTTTATCATTCATTTTTACCAGTTTGCATGGTATAAAGGAAACTCAGAGTTTTTTTAAATTTGCATTTCTTGTACTATTAGTGGTTTGAAGCAAAGGCGTCAAACATGCTGCCCACAATAATCTTGAGTGCTGCCAGACCCAGATTAAAATATAATTGGGAGCGGGGCAGAGCCAAGATGGTGGAGTAGAAGCATAAACTTGGCGTGGGCTCTGGCTCCAAACAATTCCAATACCTGTAAAAAAATGACACTAAACAAATTTTAAAGCTACAGAACCCACAAAGTGACAGAGAGAAACAAATCTCTCCCTGAAGACAGCTGGCAGGACAACAGGAAAGGTCTATCACAGCACGCTGGGAGCTGAGCATAGTTCCACAGGAGCTGCGAGGGTTCCAGCCTCAGGGCAACCTGACCAGCAGCAGCCAGAGCAGACTTCAGGAGAATTAATAATCAGCAGCTGTGGTAGCTTCCAGACTTCTCAACTCATAAACACCAAAGACAAAGTAAAAGGTCAGTGTGGAACTTTGTTGGGGGGGGAGGGTGGGACAGAAGAGGGTGGTCCAGCTGCTGCCCCTAGCGTGAGAAGTGGGCAAAGACACAGTGACCGTGCCATGCAGGCTGCCTGGCCTGCAGATTGTAGGGGGACCAAGCAACCACTGAGAGGGTAATCACTCTTGCTTTAACCTGCTTAGATCTGGATCTTGGTCTTGGGTGGTGGTCCTGGGATGTGTAACCAGTGAGCCAGAGCTCGTGGGGGCTGTAGAGATGGTGCCCTCCCAATAGCTCCAGCAGCTGCCAAAACCCCAGTGATTTGGGACAAAGCTCTCCTCTCTGGAAGCAGAGTTCTACTGTGGCAAAGAGCTCAAAAGTCAAGTAATTGACTGGCAAGATGAGCAAGCCCAGGAAAAGTAATCAAACCATAGATTCCTTTTATGGGGACAAAAAGGATCAAGGCATAGAGTGGGAGGAAGACAGTGAAGTCCAAACTCCCGTATCAAAAGCCTCCAAGAAAAATATGAACTGGTTACAGGCCATGGATGAGCTCAAGAAGGATTTTGAAAATCAAGTAAGGTAGGAATCAAGTGGAGGAAAAATTGAGAAGAGAAATGAGGATGATGCAGGAAAATCATGAAAAGTGAGTCAACAGCCTGCTAAAGGAGACCCAAAAATACACTGAAGAAAATAACACCTTAAAAAAATAGATTAACTCAAATGGCAAAAGAAGCCCAAAAAGCCAATGAGGAGAAGAATGCCTTAAAAAGCCAAATTTGCCAGATGGAAAAGGAATTTCAAAAATTGATTGAAGAGAATAACTCCTTCAAAATTAGATGGTAGCAATTGTAAGCTAATAATTTTATGAGAAATCAAGATACTATTAAACAGATCCAAGCAAATGGAAAAATAGAAGGCAATGTGAAATATCTCATTGGAAAAACTACTGACCTGGAAAATAGATCCAGGAGAGATTATTTAAAAATTATTGGGCTACCTGAAAGCCATGATCCCAAAAAGAACCTAGACACCATCTTTCAAGAAATTATGAAGCAAAATTGCCCTGATATTCTAGAACCAGAGAGCAAAATA
>CM053582.1:190577444-190598096 GCA_028627135.1 Pseudochirops cupreus | reverse complement strand
ATATATATATATATACACAAGTATTATTATTATTATTATTATTAACTACATCCAACTGGAATTTGAGATACACAGGCACTGTGGTTGGGAGAGCCATCTCGCCCTACCAAAAAGTCAGAGGGGTGAGGGGGGAAGACATAGAAGAGAATAGATTGGGGGAGAGGGGATACACTGAGATGGCTGTTTTGGGGCGGTGGGTAGGGGAAAGATGAGGAGAAAATTTGTAACTCAAAATCTTGTGGAAATTAATGATGTAAACTAAAATAAAATAAAAAATTTAATTAAAAAAAATGTTTGGTCATGCTCTGCCTAGGCACTTAGGTACAGAAGACTTGAGGTAAGGGTGTGCTGGAGCCAGCTCCAGCCAGTTCTTAAGAACCAATTGTTTGAATTTTCAGTGTGAGCTTTTACACCTGAAAATAGGTAAACTACCAACCAGGGCTTGATTTATTGTATTATTAGTTGTCTGGAGTTAAGAAAATGTTGGAGAATATGTCAATAATGCAGATTAAACTTAAAAGTGAGACATCTCATATGAATTGATACAAAATGACCCAGGAGAACATTGTATACAGTAACAGCAATATTATAGGATGATCAACTGTGAATGATTTAGCTATTTTCAGCAATGCAGTGATTTGAGACAATTCTGAAGGACTTATGATGAAAAATACTATACACCACCAAAGAAAGAACTGGTGGAGTCTGATTACAGATTGAAGCATACTTTTTAAACTTTATTTTTCTTTGGTTTTTTTTGGGGGGGGGAGAGGGGGTTGTCTGTGTTTTCTTTTGTAACATGGCTAATAAGGAAATAAGTTTTGCATGACTGCACATGTATAATCTATATCAAATTGCTTGCCTTCTCAAGGAGGGGAGAAGGGAAGGAGGAAGAGAATTTAAAACTCAGAATTTTTAAAAATGAATGTTAAAAGCATTTTTACATGTAACTGAGAAAAAAAGTAAATGTGTGTCATGTGTAAGTTTTTATAGACAGTCTGTCTTAAATATTCCCCAATGTACTCCTGTCATTAGGGATATGTTAGACCAATGGTTTCCAACACATAGAGTATGTGATAATTAGTATTTATATAAATAGCACTTAAAGGTTTAGAAAGTGCTTTTCATATTGTAACTCATGAGATAAAGATATCCTTTAAATCTCAAAAAATTGAAGACACAGCCCTTCCCTCCCTTCCCCAGGATAGTAGTACTATTAAAATCCATGGACTGAGAAAATTTGTGATGTGATCGCTTATACCACACAAATGCAATGAGGACTACAGGCTTTATTACTGTAGCCTCTATTCTCATTGATATCCTATATGTTTTTCCAGAGATCACCTCAGAATCAGATTTGTAGGTCAATAGTTTAATTAGATTAGTAAAAGCATAGGTAAAGCAAAAAGCATCAGATGCACGTATCATAGGTTGAAACATCCCAGTCACTTGGCAGCATCAATCACTCTCTAAGATTTGATTCTATTTTTTTACTTTCTTTGGTCTGCTAAGCTGGGAAAGAAATATGATATGAAAGTTGTATATTATAATAGCTTTCCATTTTCCAGTAAATTGCAGGCAGGACATAAGCAGTAAATTCACGGAAGGTTTCCACAGTGAGACTAGGGAGCGACACAAAAATTTTTGGTGTTACTCTTGGGTGGATTAGACAGCAGGATCCTTGATTCTGTGGTCCTGTGGCTGTCAGATTTCAACCATCCTTGCTTTTGTTTATCCCTGCATTCCCAATCCTGAAAATGGGCCCTACTCAAATACTGCCAAGGTTGTGGGTTGTTGCTTATAATTCCAAGGATAAATGGTAGAGTGTAGGCAACAGAGCAGTGTCACACCGGGGATGTCCTGGGCCCTATTTTTCTTTTCTTTCTACATTCTTTCACTTGGTGATTTCATCAGCTTTCATGAGCTCAATTATTATTTTTATGCAAATAGCTCCCAGATTCATCTCCCCAGCTCTAATTTATCTCCTGAGCTCCAGTCCCATATTACCAATTTCCTTTTGGGCATTTTGAACTATATATCCCACAGGTATCCCAAATTCAGTATTCCCAAAATGGAACTCATTATCTTCTCCCTTCCACCATCATCCCTCTTCCTAATTTCCCTGGTCCTGACAAAAGCACCACCATCTTTTCCAGCCACCCCAGTTTGTAACCTCACTGTCATCCTTGACTCATTTTCATTTACCCCAGATATCCAATCAGTTGCAATGTCTCATTATTTGTCATCTCCACAACATCTCTCATCTACAGCCTTTTCTCTTCATGAACACAACTGACACCCTAGACCTTCTTTGTGGTATATTACATGGTATCTTTCCCAGTAGGATATAAGTTCCTTAAGGGCAGGAGCTATTTCACTTTTGGTTTTTTGTATCATCAGCACTTAGCACCATGCTAGGCCCTTAATCAGTGCTTATTGATTGATTGATTCCTTCTCCATCTCCTTCAACCCCTGAGTACTGCTTCTAAATTTCTTTGCAGATTTTCAGTCAAATTAATCCAAGGCAAGTGCCAATCCACTGACAGCTGTTGTTCATCCTTTGTGTTTTAAGAGGACCAGTGACATCACAATGTGATGGGTGATGTCTTGACTTGCTTGAGAATTGGATTTAAGTGAGGCCAGAGTTGCAAAAAGTCATCAGTCTCATTCTCTCTTCCAGAGTCGTTGAAGTCCAGCAGCAGGACAAAAGTCAAGATGCAGTGGATGACTTTGGTATCTTCAATGTCTGACCCAGCTCTGAGAGCTTCACAGAGCCTGCTTTCAGCCATTGGAAGGAATTGTTCTCATCTACCCATTCCCACTGGAGAGTGTCTCAGTAAATGCAGTACCTGTGGAATTACTGTTTCCCAAGAGATATGTTCCCTACACTGATAAAAGCTTCTAGGAATTCAGCGATACTTTCAGATAGGTTTATATTTACTACCTATAACAATATCTAAATACATTTAAATTTGATAAATAAATACATGAAACACTTATTTAATTCTAGTGGCCTGCCTCTGTTGATTATCTACAATTTATCCTGTATATAGTTTGTTTGTACATAATGGTTCACATGTTGCTTCCTATATTACACTATAAGCTCCTACAGGGTAGGGTATTTTTTTTTTTGCCCTTATATTCTCTTCATTTAGCATGGTGCCTGGCATATAGAAAGCATTTAATAAGTGAATACTAACTGACTGAGAAGGTATCTTTGCCTATGAATTTTATTGAGTCACTTAATGAAATAGCCAGTGCTATTTTGCAACTTTCAGAGACATTTGGAAATTTGGTGAAGCTATGAAAATTTCAGCTTTGGTTCTCTTACTATATCCAACTAACAAGTTATGTTTAGATTTTAATGTGATGAGTACTTATAGATTCACAGATTCTTTATAATAACTCTATATCCCTCAGGAGTCTTTGGCCATAGGTAAGGAAACAGAACCTAAACTAGTAGGCTTTGTGCCAGGTAGAAGAGACATACTTTTTTCCCCCACCCCAGCCTTAGTATATCCAGTATGCCCACCAACTCTCCTAGCCCATCACCTCACTCAGCTAGTGGTCCTTGAGCTGCCACCCCTCAGGGTTCTGTGGCTGTCACAGCCCTCCATTAGGTCCTGCTGAAGCAAACTGCCTCTGACACATAGCCTGTCCTAGGAATACATTGTGTAGGCTCCCTAACTAATATCAGTATGGGATCAGTATAAGGATCAGTCTCAGGAACAGTCTCCACTGCTCCAGTTCCCATAGTGAACCCAGCCCTAGTGTTCCTCAGTCCCCTGTACTCTTTGATCTACTTCCCACTCTGTCCTCTGGAATCCTCTTCTATTGTTTTCAAGTTTGCCTTCATCACAGATCTCTTCTTCTAACATTTCTCCCATCTTCCATTGCTTACTGAAATCCAGTTCTCTTGAAGACAACACATTTCTCGGCAGCCTTCCCAATACTGGCTGTTCCTACTCTTAAATCCCATAACGGAGCTGGCATATTCCTTGTTTCCCAACGCCACTTTCAGACTCTCTGCCACCATAACTCAGCAGCAGCCTCTCTTCCAAAGTTCACTGCATACTGTCCAAATCCTTGTTGCTGTCATCTACAGATGTTTAGATCTCTCTCCCGCCTTCCCCAATGAATTCAGTACCTGCCTCATACATTCCTTTTTCTCCATCCTTCAAACACCCTGGCCTCCCAGTTTCTCAATCTTCCCATTTCCCACCACCTATCTCTAGGGTAACTTAATCACCTCAGTCACACAAAGAAGTGGTCCTACCTCAGACAGACACCTCCCCCCTTAACTGAATTTGATGTTGCCTCAGCTGCAGGGATTCCTATGTATGGCTCAGTTGGAAACCCCTGGATCAGAGAATGTCATCCAGGCTATGGGAGATTCTGTGACCACACTCATACATATCTTAAAATGCTGGTAATGTGTGGAGTATTCTTTATTCAATAGAATAAACTGCTTCAACTGTCGGTACAGTTTGGAGAAGTCTGCAGAATATTAAGACTGTCTGTCGCCTCCAAAGCAATGTGACTGTCTCTGTTCTTTGGCCAATCAGAAAAGCAAGGCAAGGTAATGTCTGCATGAGTCAGAGTTTATTTAATGCTTGCAACCCGGCAGGTTTTTTTTTCCCTGACTGATGAAAATGTTTTGCAAACAGAACCTGGTCCTGTTTTTCTCCAGTCGGCTTTGCACTCCCTCGCACTGCCAAATGTAGAGGGAGAGGCTGGCAGAGTCAGTGCTAAACTAGTAGAGATGATGAGATACAATCTCCGCGTCTCCTTGTAACACAAAACATTTATTTTTCAGCTAGTGAACACAATGTTGTAAGGAGTCCAGGATTTCTGGGAGCAGGGGGAGGCTTGGTTTTCTTCCACACTGGATGGCTTGGTTTTGTTGATTTTTCCAGCTTCTCTTCTAAGATTTTTTGCATTTCCCGTCACAAAGCCTGTTCTGGGAGGCAAATAAACCACCCAGACCTAGAAAGGTTAGGAAAACTGCCCAGGCAGAAGGAGATGAGCCAACACTGTAGAAAACAACAAGACTTGCTGTGATGGAAAAGGCAAGGTTTGGTGACTCAGTTCTTCTTACCTCCCCTCATTTGCCTCCAGCAATCTGAATATAGGATTGAGAGCCTCCATGCAAGACCCTTCAATTCTAGCCACATCTTGGGTATCATCAAACCCAGCAAAGGGACAAAGTGCAAAGAGCATAGCTTGCAGGGTCAGTTGATGGGTTCTGCTCCAGGACCTAGCAGTCACTAGAGATTTTGACCATATGTTAGAATCTCACACAGCAGTCTGCAGAAGGCTCTTTATTAGTTCTCCTACAGAACCTGCCTCAGAGTTTTCAGAGTCTGGGGCCAAAAAAAAAAGTTAGGGAGTGGCAGCTTACACAAGGCACCACACGCCCAGAGAAGCCTAGGGAGCATGGTTTAGTAGAGAACTTTTTCAGGAAGTCAGAGACCTGAGATTTAGTCTTCAAAATTGATCTTGAGTACCCCTACCAAAGTGAATATGCTAGGAGTCTGTAGCTTTGTGATCATGCACACACGTTGATCAGCCATGTTCAAGGCTGTCTGCTTGCTAAATCTGAGTTTATGACTTTGAGTCTATAGTGTTCTTTGATGTTATAGATGATTATTGGACAAAGGTGGCCTCTGAAATCCCTTCCAAATTTAAGATCCTATGAGTCCTGTTTCTGATAGTACTTCCTACGAGTCCTAACCATAGAAAATCACCTTCCACTGATTTAGGAACAAACAGTCTACCTCCTCTGAATCTCTTGAGATTAATAACCTTTTCTGATCTTGCCTTTAACATTCTACCCAGGTTCTCAGCACTGGTCCAAAGCAAATAAGCTCAGTCCACTCTTAGGGCAATTGGGAATAGAAAAGACCTGCCCTTGTAAACTGGTACCCCAAAGGAGATGAGATTTAAAATCAGCTTGTCGTGTTCGTGGACCATGGTAGTTCCCAGGGACACTCATTTTCACTTTAGAAAAGATATCATCCTCTCTCCTGGGTTAGATCATGGCTCAAACTCCCTCCATAATCCCTTAAGTTTATTAACAACCAGAGACTCCCCCATCCCAACATGATTATGCTAATGTTGTATATCCCAGTTCTGATCATTGGGATTTACCAGTCACAAGAACCCTACTGGATTGACATTAATTCTAAACTCACCCCACACAGTTCTGAACCTGCCTCTCTGAGAAAAGAGAAGGGGGGAGAGGAGGGAGAAAAGGGAAAAGACCTGCAGGGGGTGCGGGGTCCCTGCCTCTCACAGTGCAGGAGCCAAAGCCGAAGGAGACAAAAGACAGCACAGTGCCGGGGTGATTATTTCCCCTGCTCTATCACCCAGGCTCAATGGGGCATTCTGGATCCCTGCCCTCCAATACTCTGGACCTTATTAAAGGACCTCAGCTGTTGCCGAAAGCCCTTACCTCACCCAAGAGGGCTTCATTTGCATAATAATGCCCTCTTTGGGGGGAATTACTGCTTAATTAAAGAACAGCAATCACTTTAATTAGCATGTCTCCTTGCTCTCTGGTACTTTGCATGGATTCAAATGAGCTCCTCATTAGGTATTGGCACTTGGACAAAACCGGGTCTTTGCCTAGAATGGGAGGGAATCTCTGTGAAGGCAGCCTCAGCCAGGACCTCAGCAAACACAGGCTGTGGGGGAGGCCACAAATGAACCCACAACTGAAGCTTTGTGGTGAGAGTAGCAGGTGGGACAACAGACAAGGGCCCGGAATCAGCTTCCCTCCGGACCTTAAACCCAACACTGCAGGCTAGGACCGGGAACTAGACCCTGGAGTGCTAACTCCCAGTTTACAGGCTGCTTCCTTTCTTCTTCCTTTCATACAAGTTGTATAAGAACTCAAAATCCCCCCTGCATCTATTTTTGCCCAGTCTGTTATAGCTGATATCCAGTGGCACACCTCAATCCTCAGCTTGCTATCCAAGAGTTCTGACTACCCTTGTTCACTCCTGCCATTCCCTTTCAAATCCACTCCGCCCCAGAATTGGAGTAAAAGTAAACCTTTGGCTAAAGTTGAAAGGGATGGGGACAGCTAAAGAACATTAGTTCTGTCTCAGAAAAATTATCTTTATCCCTTGGACAGAACCATTAACTTCCTTTAGTTTCTTTGGCTATCCTCCCTAAATCCAACAGCCTCTACAAATCAGCCCCAGGACTTCGAGTTCCTGACCACTACCCATGCCCATCACCACCCCATTCTTACCTGAAAAAGTGAAGATCCTTTTACAAGCCACTAGCAACTACTTAGTTGTCCTTCACAAAAGGCCTGCTCAGACTACCCAAGGATTACAGTTCTATAGTTCCCCCCAGATGAATACAGCTCACTCCCTTTGGGAAGCATTTTCCGTAATGGGAAGGTTTTATACTCAGAATACAAATGAAACACAAACCTGGCTTTATGTTGATAGATGAGGAGGGACAGAATCACAGAATCTTATTAGTGGGAAGGGCCTCAGAGGGCACCAAGTCCAACCCATACCTGACCAAAATTCCCTCTCCAACATCTCGAAGTGGTCATCCCCACTTTGTTTGAAGAAAGACCTCAAATGAGGGAAGAATCAGGATGTGCTAGTAAATTAACAATCAGCTCTCTGGGGAGAGGAAAAATGTGTGGCTTGACATCCTTTCAAGTTTAATCTGCATTATTAACATTTCACCTCTACTTTCTTACATCTATAAAATCAACAGAACAATAAATGAAGATGCAATTTATAGCATTTGTCAATTTCTGAGGTGTAAATGATCACATTGAAAATTTAACAATTCGATCTTGGGTACCTGCTGGCTCCAATATATGGGAAGAGACCTTCTTGAGCCTAAGACTGGGGAGTTGAGGGGTAGAATTAGGATTAGGAAAAATAAAGGGTTTGGGTGAGATGATTTCTAAGGTCTCTTCCAGCTCCAAAAATCCATGAATTATGAGATACGTTTTCATTTGTTTTTTTGTTTATTCAATTATCTTATCTGAATCATATTTTAAATCTCTTGGGGATATATTTTAATTCTCTTAGGGATATATTTTAAATCTCTTGAATGTTTTTCTTGCCACTAAAACCACCCAAGCATCCCTGAAGATAAATCCTTAAAGGTTCTTGCCTTTCCCACTCTTCTTTCCACGTCAGTAATCTCTCCCTAGACTCCTTCCAATATCACACAATCATAGATTTAGAGTTGAAATAGACCTTAGGGGTCATCTAGTCCAATTCCCACATTTTATTGATGATGAAAATGCGATTCAGAGAAGTTAAATAATTTGTCCAAGAAAAGAGAGAGAGAAAACAAACACTTGCTAAGTAACTACTGTATGCCAGGCACTGTACTAAGGACTTTACACATATTTCATCTATTCCTCACAACAATCCTGGGTGGGAGGTACCATTATTATTCCCATTTTATAGTTGGAGAAACTGAGGCAGACAGCAGTTAAGTGACTGAGGCTGGATTTGAACTGAGGTCTTTGTAACCCCAGACCTGGCACTCTAACCACTGTACCACCTGGCTGCCAAGGTTATAGAGGTTGTAAATAGAAGAAACTGCTTTCCAACCCAGGTCTGACTTCAAATCCAGCACTCTTTCTACTACATTATCTCCACCTGACCCATCTTGCATACAGGACCAATTTACTCAGAAGTCTATACAGCCTTCACTGAATTCCCCCTTTTTTGCCTTCTCCATAAAAGGGAAACAAAAATCCACTTATGACTTCTGTCACACTGGGTAACTCACAAGTCTCTGGGGGCCTCAGTTTCCTCATCTGTAACATGAAGCAGTTTTACTAGATGACCTGAATCTAAATCCCTTATGCCATGAATTTTCTCAAAACTCCAGTTAGAATTCACCAGTTTTCAAAGTAGAAAACCTTAGAATCCTGTAAAGAAAGAGACCTACGGAGGATATTTAGCTCACTTCACCCCCAACCCTTCAGGCAGGTTACATTCCTCTCAGTCCAAAGCCAAAGGAATCTATTCTACAGTTTTTGCAACCGCTCCCATTTTTTTGTGCCTAAGGAATGACATTCCCCTCCTATCCTCACAAGGTCAGGAGAGAGCAAAGACCCCTCTCTGTCAAACTAATAGGAAAACATGGATAAGAGTTAAACAGAATAAGCAGTCACTGATAAGTTGCAATCTCCACCATTGTAGAGCATATCCAAATAGGGGAGGCTCTAGATCCATTTGAGTATAAGGAAGGGTGGGTGGGAAAAATTTCAGTCCCCCCCATTTCCATCTGCCTCTTCCTCTCCCAGGTTCAGGTCTTCCAAAGTAGGCAAAATTAAATCTCCTTGCCTTTAGGGTCATTCCCTATTAGTGTGATTAGAGAGAAATTCCAAGAGAGAAGGTCCTACTTATTTGTCTTGTCCCTTGGGAGGGTGAGAGTAGGGAGGCTAGAGTGCCAATCCCAGCTCTGCCACTGTTTGTCTTACCTTGGGCAAAGGAGTATACTTCACTGTGCCTCAGTTTCTTCTTGAGCAAAATGAAGAGGTTAGATTGTATCTCAAGGTTCTTTCCATCTGTAAAATTCTATGAATGGCGGCTGCTTTGGGGAGGTGTTAATTCTGAGGGAAAGGAAGAAAAGAACTCGCTCTGTAAACCCTCCCCAAATTATCCTGTGCAGTGAGTAGCAACAAATCAGAGGTAACTCTACATCCTGGCAAGGAGTGGAGGCTGAAACTAGATGAAGCCACGGAGGTTCAAAGGGAGAGTGACACCCAAACAACAGAACAGCTCCTAATCCCCCAGAGAAAGATGCAAATGGAGAAACTGGGCCCAGGAGGGAGACTGGCTGGCTTTGTTTAACCAGGATTGAATAAACAGCCCTATTGAGAGGCTGGGACTCTGAGACACAGACCCTGAGGTACAGTTGCCAAGTTGAAGGCAGCTTGGGGCAGCCCAAGGCTGCCAGCTTTTACCTCTTTAGTTCTGAGTCTGGCTGTAATGAGGTGAAAGGATGGGACTTTTAACTGGTTAGGTCAAAAAGGTTTCCTTATTAACCAAACAATGCCAGGGAGGGATACATTCAGCCATTAGCCTGGGACTTCTGAACTGCATGTAAAAAAAAAAATGGAGCCAGCCATTGGCACTCCCTGCCCAACTCCTTAAGGCTCTCATCCCCGACTGCCTTTCTGATCTGTCAGAAGGGCACTCAGAAAGGAGGGGAGAGTTAATATCTTCGTGGCAGAGTCCGCTTCTTCCATGTTATCAAGCACAAATGAAGCAGACGGCCAAGAGGAGATGATCTCTTGAGAGGGCTGGATAGATATAAAGTGACAAGCAGATAGAATTAAGTCAGAGAAGCTTATTGCTGCAACATGTCAGAGACTGCGAGGTTATAAACTAGTGGAGGGCAGCTTTCGCTGAGCTGGCCTGAGCAGAGATGGGGCCTGGGTGATGAATATTTCCCTTTTCTTCTTTTATAGTATATCAAGTCCACAAACACTTTTGAAGTGTCCACCGTATACCAAACACTCTGTCAATGCACAAGAACACCACACTATGCTGGACACAGCTAGAAATTCACTAAGGAACACTGTAATGATGTCTAAGCATCTGCCCTGGCACATTTCTGGACCACTCACAGACACAAAAGTAAACCAGCTTTTCACTGTGTAGGGGAGAATAATCTCCTCTGGCCATTCTGCTGGAACATGCCTGGCTTCTCATATCCGGCCCAGATGTGTTGACTCACATACACTGTGCAAAAAAGGGGACTTTTCTCAGCTACATGCAGCTGCCATGTTGGCTGAGCGAGTCCTTCCACAGAAGCTGGGGTTGACCACCTGTTGGTTGTACTGGTTTCTGCCCCTAGGGGACCTCTCCACAGTGTTCTGGATTTCTCAGTCTTCCCACCTTTCTCCAAGTCCTCTCCCACAGGTGGTTTTCATCTTTCCTTTACCCAAAATAAATCCACAGGACCTGAAGTTCTTTCTGCATTTTCATTCAGGCTAGGGTCTTTTTCTTTCTTTTCTGTCATAATCCCTTCCACTCCCCACAGACTTCTCTGCTTTGCTTATTTAGGCTTTATCATAGAATTGAAGAACTGGGAGAGCTGTTAAGAATATCATCACATATTTTTTTTATACAAATGGGAATACTGAGACCTAGAGAGGGGCAGGGACCCATCCAAGTTAACACAGAGGTAAAGCTGAGGTTAGAACCCAGGTTTCCTGATTGCCAATTAGGTATTCTTTACAGTTTTTTCACCTTAGATGTTGGTCAAGGATAGGGTAGCTGCTTTGCTCCAGCTCATAATTCTGTTCACATCTGCTATCATCAGGATCAGTGCCTTCTTATCACAAGCTAGTTGCACAGCCATTCAGCATTCATTCAACAAGCTCACCATTAAGCCCTGGAGGATATACAAAGATAAAAAGACTGGTCCCTGACCTCAAGTTGCTGACAACTCAAAACCACTGTATATTCTCTCATACTTCTCTTTTGATTTTCATCTCCCCTCCCTATTTCCTCCACCTTCCCCCATTCTGCCCCCAGTGACTACTGGAATTGCTCACATCTGTGCAAAGAGGCACATTACCAAGCTTGCCCCTTAGGGTAACCTACCTGCCTGAATTATTTTAAGCTAATATGCCAGCCCTTTGTCTTGGCGAATGCCTCTTTTTGATTTATGTTCCCAAGGTCAACAACAATCTCTTTCCCAATCCCTTCCCCCCTTCCCCTGCTTCTCATTGACTTCTGATGGTCTCAGTTCTATCCACTACTACACCATCATCTGTGTCTGAAGTGAACTCTGAGTCACCTGAAATTTTATTCTTTGGAGTTTCTGGTATTCCATGATTTGCAGCCGTATAGCATCCCTAACATTTATAATAAATAACGCTCATTATTTGTCAGATACTGTGCAAATATTTACAAATGTAAGAACATTCGATGTTGAAAAACTAAGTTTTTATACCAGAAGCAGATTGTGATCATCAAAAGCACTGTGCATTTTCCCAGATGTAAACCAATGCGCTTGCATCCTCCTATTTCTGACAATTCCTACAATTTTCTGTTTCTAACAAACTCATATTTATCAAAACAGTCCTGTTAGATAATGCAAAAATTATTATCCTCAATTTACAGACAAGGAAACAAACTCAGAGAAGTAAAGGGCTTGTCCAGGTCACAGGATTGACCAGAAAAAGTCATAACTGGAATTTGAACACAAGATTTGACTCTGAGTTCAGCATTCTTTCCATCACCAGGTCTGGGTTATGTGTGGCAAGTTCATATCTTTTCCTGAACCACAGGGCCTGGAGACACTTTTGGGTTTGATTGATGTGAGATAGGCAGGTCTACACTCTGAGCATTGGCTGACAATGGGACATGGAAACCAAGATAAATTCTGTCTAAACCTATTCATCCTGGAATTTCCCACTTTGGTTAGACAGAAACAGTCCAGGCCCAGAGGTCTCCATATAACAAACCATCATAGTTATTTGCCTCCTTTAGGCAACCCCTCCAAAGACCAAACTGTTCTCCCTCTCTTCCTCTGGGACGTCAGGAGCAGGATGAGGGAAAGGGGCAGTTGGGAAGGGAGTCTGGTTTGCATTTCAGTGGGAAATTCTAATTGATTCAGACCTGAACCTCTTCACTTATTACCAGAAGAGCCACTGAGTTCCTTTCATGTTTCAGGAGACAGAGGCCTCTCTCCCTTTCCAGAAAGAACATTGACTTTAACCCATTCCTGGCTCACAGTGGTATTTTTGTGGAAGGGGTAGGAAGGGTGGTAGTATCCGAGATATAGTAAGTCTCCTTTCCAGGCCTAGGGAAGAGAAGATGAGCAGGTGGATTACTCCACATTCACTATACATTTCCTCAATTTTTATTCATGTGCCTAATTATTGGGGTTTTTTTCCTGTCAATATTCCTGGTCCTCCACTAATGAACTGTTGGTTAAGTTGTAAACTGAGCCAACCATTCTGGAGAGCAATTTGGAGCTATGCCCAAAGGTCTATCAAACTGTATATACCCTTTGATCCAGCAATACCACTATTAGGTCTTTAACCCAAAAAGATAAAAAAAAAAAAAGAGGAAATGTTATTTGTACAAAAATATTTATAGCAACTCTTTTGTGGGGGCTAAGAATTGGAAATTGAGGGGATACTCATCAATTGGGGAACAGCTGAACAAGTTGTGGTATGTGATTGTAATGGATATTATTGTACTAAAAGAAATGACTAACATGATGATTTCAGAAAAACCTGGAAAGACTTACATGAACCAATACAGAGTGAAGTGAGCAGAACCAGAACACTGTACACAGTCACAGCAACATCGTGCAATGAACTGTGAATAACAACTGTACTCGGCAATATTGTGATCCAAGACAGTCCCAAAGGACTCACGATGAAATATGCTATCCTACTCCAGAAAAATAGCTGATGGTGTTTGAATACAGACCAAAGCACGCTATTTTTCACTTTCTTTTTTTTTTCAGTTTTCTTCCACAAAATGACTAATATGGAAACGTTTTACATGATTGCATATGTATAATTTATATCAGATTGCTCACCCTCTCAGGGAGGGTTGCAAAGAGCGGAGGAGGGGTAGAATTTGGAACTCAAAACTTAAAAAAAACACTAAACATTGTTTGTAAATGTAATTGGGGAAAAAATAAGATATTATTAAAAATGTATATTCTTGATCTTCCCATCACATGTCTACTTCCCAGTTGCTAGGCATGGGTTAGGGAAAGGGGGGTTGAAAATTAGGAGCCTACTGTTGGGACTGCAATGTTTTACTGGGTCTCACGAAGTGTTTCATGCCTGCATGGCTTAGATGACTTGTGGAAATATCCAACCAACTTGTAATGGGCCAGGGTTGGGTGTACGGAATAGTCCTCAAGGTAGCCCTAGATCAATTTAATGAGTCCTCCAATCAACTTGATGAGATAACAGGGTATGGATCTTAATCAAAAGGTACCTACCCCTGGGGAACACAAGGAACTCCTGATTGGTGTCCAATGATTGGGGCTGCCTCCAAGAGAATTGGGGGTTGAGAATGGAAACTCATAGGGATGGACTTGTCAAAATAATCACCTTTCACTCTGGTCTATAAAAATGAGCACAGTAAATGGCTTTTTCCTCCTTCCTTGTCCTATATTTTCTTTCTCTCCCTTGGATTTCTAGACTAGGGTATGGCTGGTGGTGAAGGAGGATGGGGAGATGATGAGATTTCTCCCTCCTAGCCACTTCTGCCCTTCCCAAGAACAGAAAATAGTGACTTACAGAAGTTCATAGCAAGCAGCCTATATTTGCCCAAATAAGCCTGAGGGCAGTTATTGGAGCATTGGTTCCTGATAGTCTTCTGAGAATATGAAGACTAATATGAAAGGGAAAAGAAGTTGTGCTTAAGCTGAGCCGAGGAGGGATTCTGAGAGGCAGAGATGAGGAATAGGCATCTCAGGCTTGGGCAAAGGCAAGGAAGTGGGAGATGGAAGTTAGGAACTAACAACAGCAAGTACATCAATTTGCCCAGAATGAAAATGAAGGGGAATAACCAGCAACAAGCCTGGAAAGACAGTCTAGAGCCTTAAATACCAAACATGCAGATTTATTTTTTAACCTATAGAGAAAAGATAGTCACAAAGTGACATGGACAGGTGGAGCTGTGCTTTAGGAATATTAATTTTACAACCATGTTGAAGCAGCTGAGGATGTTGAGGATAGATTGGAAAGGGGAGAGATTTGAAGTTAAGGAATCAGTTGCAATACTAAAGGTAAGAGGTGATGGTGATATATGATGGCCCTCTGAGCAGAGAGGAAGGGGTTGGATACACAAGCTCTTATGGGAGGAGAATGGACAACCCTGGTCAACTGAGGTAGGGGGAAGTGTAGTGATGAGAGAAAGGGAGAATGAAAAGTCAAGGATAACTATTCTTTAGGGTGATTGAATGCCCATCCTTTCCTATGGGCAGCTTTGGATGTAGATGTAGTGGAAGTGAAGAATATGAGGATTCTGTGATTCTAGGTAGGCAAAGCAGAAAATACTACTGAGGAGAACATTGATCTGGGAGCCTGGGAAAGGCAGACTTCCCCAGCTTTCTGGGGTTTTTTTGGTTTTTTTTGGAAGGCAAGATGTGGTTGGGGGAAGGGAGTGAAGGGAGAGCAGCTGTTGCTGCCAAGATCCTGGAAAGCCAAGAAGAATTCTAGACTTGGGAGGACATTTTTGGTCCCACCTAGGTTCTCCTCTTTCCCACTCTGTCATCAGTATCCTCCTCCTATCCCCAATTCATCACAGGTCCCCCTCATACGGATTAGGAAAACTTGCATCTCTGTAGGACGAGATCTTGAATGCATGAATGAGTGGGAAAAAAATGTATTAAGTATTTACTATGTGCCAAGCATGGTGCTAAGCACTGGGGATGCAAAGACAGGGCCTGCCCTCATGGAGCTTACAAATTCTAATAAGGCCAAATAACACATATAGGTAGGGATAGGCACATAAATTTTTTTTCCACTTGATGGTATTGTATTTTTTCCAATTATATGTAAAGATAGTTTTCAACACTCACTTTTATAAGATTTTGAGTTCCAAATTTTTTTCTCCTTCCTTCTGTGCCCTCCCCCAAGATAGCAAGTAATCTGACATAGGCTACCAATAAATGTTTAACATTAAAAAAAATGTAAGCACGACACACTTTTAAGTTTATTCTGCATTATTGATGCTTCTTAAAGTCTAGACAATCAACAAAGCAATAAATCAAGCCCATTTTGTGGTGATTTCTCAGGTATAAATGCCCACACTAAAAACCGAACGATTGTCTCTGGCTGGTTTGAGCTGGGCTCTAGGATACTGCTGTGTCTAGTAGAGGGGTGGTTGCAGGTGAGCAATGTTTTGGATAGGGAAGTCAGAGGGAATGGATTGGAGTCATTGAGCAATGGATTGACATGAACTTTCCAGGAATGGTATTGTAGGTTTAATCACTGTTTCAGCTAGAGCTGGAAAATGGAGGGTAGAAGGTAGGAGAGGCACCTCAGCTTGAATGGAGATAGCTGGGTGGTGGCCAAGATTTTGACCTATAAGCATGGAATCCTAATCTCTTCACAGTGGCCAGCAGTGTGACTTTCCCAGTCCCTGAGCCCCAAAGGAGGAGCTGGTTATCAAAAGTATGACAGAATTTGACTTAGCCGGGATTCAGGGTGTAGCCTTCCAGTTGGCCCATACTTGCTCTCTTAGAGAAACAAGGTCATGAAAATTATGGTATCAGCAGTGACTCTGGGTAACCCACCTAGTGATAAAGGGCCAATATGACCCAGAGGAGGACTTCAACTCCACTAGGCCCCAGCACACAAAATGTTAGCAGGAGTCCATAGGTTGGCTATTCTCTGCTCTCTTGCATCTGGGCCTGCTCTAATGATGAGATGGACTCAGCCAGGACATGCCTGGCACAGAATGGGCATATTTGTTAAGAATATATTTTTGGCAGCTAAGTTGCTCAGTGGTTAGAGCTTCGGTCAAAAAGACCTGAATTCAAATCAAATTCAAATTCAGACACTTGCGAGCAGTGTGACCTTGGGCAAGTCACTTAACCTCTATCTGTCTTAATCCACTAGAGGAGGAAATGCCAAACCATTCCAGCATCTTTGCCAAGAAAAGCTGATAGATAATATTGCCATACCATGATCCAAGTTACAAAGAGTCAGACAGAACTGAACAACAACAGCAAATTTACCTGTTGTGTTCACCAACAGAATGTAAACTCACAAAGGACAGGAATTGTTTCACTTTTGTCTGTGTTTTCCTAAAATTACTAGCACTGTGCCTGGCACATTTTTTCTTTTTAACTGGGTGATTCAGAGACTTTAATACTCAGCAGGAAATGTCTTTTCTGTTTGTTCCCCCTCCCCCTTAGAACATTGCTTTGCAAATAGTAAGCACTTATTATTATTATTCATTCATTTGTTAATAAATGTATGTTTTTTATTAAAGTTGAAGGAACAGGAAGAGGAGAGGGAGGAAAAAGTAATCACCCCAGTTAATTAGGTGGAGAGGGAAGGACAGGTCTTAAATTCTTCTAACTGATAGAACCTGGCAACTGGAAATGGATGCTTGGTGGAGACGAGGGAGCCAAGAGATCTTGGAATGCAGTGGATTTCCAAATTTTTAGCCTAGGAGATGCACCCTACAACTTCAAAAATGAGTCATTCCACTGGGGAGAGAGATGATTTGGGAGGTTCTTTTGGAGTAACAGCACAGTGGCTTGGGGATTTCCTGAGAAGCTGAATCCATATCAGAGAAAGACAGGGCATTCAGGCTTTAGCTTCCCTCTTCACACCTCTGCCTATTTCTCTTACTCCAAGAATTTGGAAGGAGGAGGGTAAAGGGAGGTGATAGAGGAGGTGTCATATAGAACAGTAGAGGAAGAGTGTGTGTGTTCATATGTGTGCTGGTATGTGTGTTCTGGGTGGGGGGTAAGGAAGAGAATGACAGGGGGGAGATATCACTGAATGTTCATAGAAGCCCCCTTGGCCACAGTGGGGCAGTCCTAGGGCCAGGCAGTCCAGGGCTACAGTGTTCTCCCAGGGCGGGGTGAGGGGTTGGGGGGGATATCAAAGTTGGAAGCGAGGGGGCATGTCAGCCTGGCTTTGTGAGCCTGGCTCCCATCAATGCATGAAAGCCTTGCTGTACAAACTGCATTCGATGCGCTTCCAACCTTCATTCCCAATTGGTCACGGCCTGGCCCCCAGCTGCATTCCTAGGCTGGAGGAGGGAGAGGGGACTGGCCTCTTTGTTCTCCCCAAATCAGGTCCCAGAACCATGACAGGCTGATCATATTACCCAGCCGAGGTCAACCTCGAAGAAATGACCCCACTATCCTTGCCCCTCCCACCCCTTTTCCTTCCTCTCATTCCCCCCCTACACCTCATAGGGACAGAGTTATCTACCCCTACACTAACCTTTTCATACCTGCTGTATTACCATTGAGAAAGCCCCAGTGGGTCACAAAGTCCCCTAGCCTAGAGTCATATAGCCTCATGTTCTAATCATATCCAGGAGCCCCATTGACTGATTAATTAAAGAGCAGACTCTACTTACACCAAAAACTACAGGGCAAACCCCTTGATTGATGGAGCCCAATCCCTCATTTTAGGGTTAGTCTAGTTTTTAACCATCTTTTTAAAATATTAAATTCTACTTTTTACTTAATTAGCAGACATTTATTTCCTCTGCCTCTCTCTCTTCCTCTCCTCCACTGAGAAAGAAACTTTTCTGACAAATACACATGGTCAAACAAAACAAATTCCCAATTGGCCCTGTCTAGAACTGCATAATACCTTCTTTTAGGGAATGGGGCAGCTTTGGGCCTGAGCTGTTAATGGAACCTCCAGAGGCCAACCTGGGCTTACCCTAGAGGGCACTCCAGCCTCTGGATTAGCCTTAGAGGCAGTTCAATCTTCAAAGGCACCCAGGCCTAGGGTCACCATTTAGGCAAAAGTCTTCCAGGCTTATGAGTAAGGCCAGTCCCTTTACCTTCCTCACTAGAGCAGTCTGGAAACTCTCTTCCCCTCTCCCTTGTGTGAACTTCAGATTTCAACCTCAGTAACGCCTTCTTAGTCATACACTGTCCTGCTCTGTTTCTTATTGTAGAATATGTGTTACCCTTATATTCTCTGCCAAAGTGTTAACTATTTAAAGGCAGAGTATTAACTAGGTATTGCTGTGCCTGGGGCAAGTTCCATTGGTTTTGCTCTTTTGGGGAGAAGAGGGGGCAGGCAAAAAGGACAGTGTCAGTACAACTGCAGAACCATAAGAAGGAAACTGGCTTCCCATTCCACAGAGGATACAATCCTTGCTCTCAAACATGTGGTGACAGAAGATGGGCCCTTGGAAAAGGGTGCTATGTCAACAAAACCATAGAAGGCAAGCAGAGGGTGGGGGGCACTGTAAGGAGGAAGCATATCTCACCCCCCTTCCTTGCTCCCCTCAGTGTTGGCAGCCTGAGACAAAACCCTATTTATCCTATAGTAGTTGATGAAATCAGTAATATCCTTACTCCACAGTGCTTCAAACAAGGCTGGAAACATAACAGGTAGGTAACAATCCTCTGAATGACCAAGGCAGTATGTGAAGTGGGTCTTCTATGACATTTCTTAATGAATGAGTGTGCTGAGGGCTTGGAACTGTCTTTCCATAATGATTTGGTGGTGGGTCATAGTCTTGTTTCCAAGTACACTGGGCAAAGGATAAAATTCAAAGAGGATACATGTGAACTGTTGTATGTTGATCCTGGGTTTCATTGGTTTCAGCAATCGCTAATGGTTGGAAAGAGATCCCCATGAGGCAAGGCTGCATCCTTGGTATAAAGTTTATACCAAGGGTTTACTAAACCCTCAGGATTTCTCTTAGGAAGGCTCCTTTCAATTTGAACTTCTCTTTCCAATTCATCATCTCCCAGGAATTCATTCAGAGAATCTGGCTAGGCCTAGGGCAATAGACTTCGCTGGAGTCTAGAGAAGAGGGTTAGTTAGAATGGAGAAGTGGAAGAGAGATTCCAGGCATATGAAAGCACAAAAACAGACCCATAGAACCACAGTATGTGAGCTCCAGAAGGGACCAGGCTATCTAGTCCACCCCCCTCCTTTCACAGATGAGAAGACTGACACCTAGGGAAATGAAGTGACTTGTCCAAGATCATACAACTAGTATGTGGCAGAACTGGCATTCAAACTCAGATCTTTTGGTTCTAAATCCAGTGCCCTTGCTAGTTCACCAAGTCCCAGAGTTACTTCAAGCTTTGGGGGAGTAGGAGGCAAGGGTGGAGGCAGCAAATGCCTGACAGATCTAGTTTCAAGAAGACCAGGTATACCTCCTCCTGAATATCAGTCACTGAAATATTGTTTAGGTATCTGCCAGGGGTCTAACAGCCTTCCCCTCCCCAGACCCTGGGAACAGGAAAGAGCAGAGCTGATTCTAATTCTTCCCCCAAACATCCTGGTCATAGTGATCTTCCTTTGGTATGTTTTGTTCTGTAAGTCTCTAATGCACTAATTTCTAAAAATCTGAAATGTAAAATGTAAAAAATTGAAATGTAATAAATATCAGCAAAAGCAAATAAATGTATAAGAAAAAAGTATAAAATTCAAACCCATTGTAATATGCATAAATATCAAGGTCTCATGGCATAGTGGATAGAGGGATGGATTTGGAATTTGGAACACCCGGGTGCAAAACCTGCCTCTGAAGCTAGATACTTGTGTGAATCTGGATAGGTCACTGAAGCTCTCTCAGCCTCAGTTTCCTCATCTATGAAATAGGGATAACAGCAGTGCCTACCTCAAAGGGTATCTTTGGTTAGAACCAAATAAGATAATGTGTGTAATATGCTTAGTAAACTTTGAGGCACTGAGTCATTATTAACCAAGTAAATCAACAGGCAAACAAAAATTCATTTGCTCTAGATCTCCTTCAAAAACATTTTATTACTAAAGATAATTTAGTATGTTTAGCCTTGTTTTCTTTTCTTTTTTTTTTTTAATACAGTTGTAATTGACTGGTTGTGCTGCCTCTGCTTTGTATCACTTTGTGTAAGTGTAACACTGGACTTTTTACAAAGAAAAAGTGACTTCAAAAGGTATAATCATAAATATACAAATGT
>CM053582.1:190562444-190572444 GCA_028627135.1 Pseudochirops cupreus | reverse complement strand
AACATGATTTGATTCTACAATATCTTCTCATTTTTATTCTTTCTCCTAATTAATGTTGATTTTGATATTTACTGTAACAAATTGATGGCTTGTCTGTACGCACTTAGCTGATTCAAAAATGATGACCACATCTTGTTTTTTTAAGATAAAGTAAATTTAATTTTTTTCATTTTATTACGTGGTGCTCAACATATCCAGCATCTTTGAATTCTCTTCTTGATAAAATTACTCATAATACATAAGCACAAAGTTTCTGTGTCACCTACCAACCTTTGCCCTCTCACATCTTAATTCTGAGTCATCTTTGCCTCTATATCTTGTGCCATCCTCTCTTATGACTACTTTTACACTGAAGCCCTCTAGTATGATGTATTTTGACTTAATATAGCAGGTTTTGTATTAATGGTTAGCATTCATATTGCACTTTAAAGTTTGCAGTGTTTTACATATGTGAACTCTGTAGAATTTTTCTATCCCTTCCTCCTCTGCAACAGAGTTTGGCACATAAACTGAAATAATTTTCAAGGTGATCTTTTTGCATATATTCATCTTAAAGATTATAAAGCAAGATGACCATATAGCTTATGATACTTTATAACCAGGCTGGAGGTTCTGAGGTTCTGTGGAAGAAGAACTCAGACATGATATAAGATAATTGAGGAAGAGAATGAGTTGGGAAGAAATAGACTAGCGACAACCCCCCACAAAAACTAGAGATTCAGGAAAAAAATTTGAAGAGGGTTTGATAAAGAATTTGGATGACTTGGAAAGAGCCTTCTTTGCCTGATCTTAAAGTGAATATCCCTAATTTTGAAAGGAGGAAGGGTCCTTGGGCTTGGAGGAAGAAGGGGAAGAGAGACCCCCTCACCTCTCCAGGAACTGCCTGTTTACATTCCCTCTATACTCATTGCCTTTTCAAGCCATCTGGCCCAGCTCCCTTACACACTGTTATTGTCAACACCCTCCTTGTTGCCTGGGTACTCCTGGGGAAGGGCACTGCTGCCAGCCACAACTACTCTGGGAAGATGAAAATTTTAGCTCTGTGTTCTTTCTCACTCCATGGACTTAGGGGAAACCTGGGGGCCCTGAAGGATGCAATTTCAATTGGAGCTAATGTAATTTGAAGGATTCAAATAAAATGGGAGCAGCAGTGTCCTTCAGACAGGAAAATCTCCAGCAACCTCCTCTTTTGTCTTCCCTACCTCTCCCCACATTTGATAAACAGGGAAATCAAGGCCCAAAACAGGGAAACAATTCTCACCTGGTCACAAAACAGAGTCAGAGTTAGAAGCCCACATGTTTTTATGCTGGTTTGCTTGCCAAGGCCAAACTGGCTTGTTGAATTGGGCTCTCCACACGAAGACACTAAGCAGTTGACTTTAAAGTGGCTTGCAGGGGGGTCCAAGTGAGTGTTTCTAATACCCACGGTTGTTCTCCTACATTCTCCATGCAGCAAAACTCACTCCCCCAGTTCCTCAGCCTCTCTGCACACTCCCAGATGTGCTCATTCAGAGAAGGTGGCCAAGGAGGTTAGAAATAGTAGTTGGAGAGGAGGAATGAATATTCTTCAGGGGAAAATGTGTGGGGGAAGGGGTAAGATAGAGATTCACAAAGTCAGAGGCAGATATAGAAGCTGAACAGAGACAGAGAGACACTGAGTCAGAGACAGTGCTTTGAGTCTGAGGCAGAGAGACCATGAGTCAGGGAGGGTCAAGGACACATCACAAGCACCAAATTGACACCACATGGCAGCTATGTTGGCTTGTAGGACCCAGAAACAAGACTGCATGCTGGGCTGGTTGCCACAGCAACAAACATGCAGGAACTATCCAAGATAACTAGAAAACTGGCAATAACATATGTTTTGTATAAAACTTCCACCCTACCCCCCACCCTAAAGGCATTTATTGGCTCTATTGAGGATAAACTTGGCACAAGTCACCTTCCTTGAAAGGCCTAGGAATTCAAGGTCATGGGGTTAAAGGGCAGCTACTCTGGAGAACTGGTATGAGCCTAACATAAGGGAGGATAATCTATCACCATTTCAAGCCCTTCATCACCTTACCCTCATTTTCTGCCTAGGAGCTGGGAGAGAGAGATACTGTGAACTCAATTCCTAGGTTAAGGGAAATTCAGAATCCATTTGGATGCAAAAGCCTAGGAGGATGGATAACATTAGATAACTCATATCCCAAGTGAATGTAGGCATCTTGCAAAAATACTGACACTACCCACATGGCACATACTCGAGGCTTAGGTAAGAAATCCCAATGGGAAGAGTGTATATCCCCATCCACTTCATGCTTCAATGGCAGGGAGTTAGGGAAAAGAAGGAGGAACTAGTGGGTGCACTGGGTACTTAGAAGGCACAGATCTTAGACTTTTGAGAGAGACAGAGACAGACAGACAGAGACAGGGGTGGTGATAGTGGTGGTAATTTATTATGTACTAGGCACTGTGCTAAGTAAGTGATAGGGATGCAAATATGAACAAATAAGACAGCACCTACCCTAAGGGAGACAACACAGAGAGGAGCAAGGGGTGAGGAAGGTGGTCCACAATTAGTGGAATGACCAGACATGGCCAGAAAGTGCTGTGGAGACCTGGATCTGGGCAAGATAAGGTCAAAGACAGTCTATCAAAACCCAGACTGGTTCCAGAGGTGGCGTCTAATTTCCCAGTTGAGAGAGGATAGAAATGATGGCCTGAGTGGAGATGGCATGGCCAGATAGGTAAGGATGTGGGGGTATGGAGGGGTTTAGGAGGAGAAGAGAGGTGAGGACTAGACAAAGGGGAGAGGCAATTTAGCACAGCAGTTCATATGCCCTGAACCATATGGGGTGAGCGGAGGGGGAAGAGAAGAGAAGAAAGAGCAGGAGGAAGAAACCGGAAAAGGTCTTTCTCAGACTTAGAATAAGGGAAGGGGCTATCTAGAGGAAGACCAGACTACAGGACAGCAAGTTCATACATTCTCCCTGCCCTCCAGAGATCTCAGGATCCCAAAGCTAAGCCAAAGGCTGGACCCTGTTTTTTCAGTCCTTTCTCAGACTGCCACCTCCCTCCCCCAACCCTTTTAAATGCTTCCAGATTCTTCTACATTGCCTCAGGCCACTGACCTAAGCTGCCAAATCACTTTTCCTTCAGTGGGTGGCTAAGACCCAGCCCTAATGTCCTGATCTGATTGTTCGATTTCCATTAGATAGAGAGGGCTTGGATGAAAAGGTTTACGCAGGGAAACTTATTTGATTTTCTCAAATACTGAAATTTTCTGATGTGAACTGGCTTCAGATGCGACTCTCCATCTTGGAAGCTTCTTGAAGCTAAAATGATCCATGATGGAAATGGGTTTGGGAATATTCCACTTAGACACAGTGACCTTGTTGGTTTAGGTTGTCCCCAACCCCAGAATCACAGCATTAGGGTAGTAAATACTGTATTGTCAATGGGGCTATATTTGCTTCCGCTGTCCAGTGATTCAGTCCCTGCCACATAAGACAGAGCTGGGCCAGCCAGTCACTCTCAGTGACTTTTGGCCCTCCTTTAGCCTCACTGGGCAATCTATAAAGCAGGATGTGCAACTCCTACTATCATAGAAATGTGCGTATTTGGACATCTGCCAGATCTTCATAGCCAGATTGATTTCTTCATTAACTGAGAAGGAAAAGAAGACTTTCCCACCCAGATCCTAAGCTGAGTTTGGTAAAAGCCCTCTCTTGGCATCACACCCACAGCTCCTGGAGACCCAGAAAATAAAGTTCTTAACCCCAAAGTCCTTGGCACTGCCAAATGGTTAGACATCAAAAATTAACATGATTCTGTCTGTGGAAATGATGATAAAGAAGAGATATGAACATCAGTTTTGCTATTGTACCCTAAGCACCAGGGTATCTGACTTATAGCTGAAACCTTCCATACGGGTTGTCTCCCCCATTAGGACATGAGCTTCCTGAAGGCAGGGATTGTCTTGCTTTTCTATTTGTGTCTTCAGCACTCAGCACAGCTTTGTGCATAGTTAGCACTAAATAAATGCTTTATTCATTCATTCCTTCATTCATTAAACCAGTATGAAATAGTGGGCAGGGAGAGGATAGAGAGCACGGTGGAGTATGAAGCTTTAGTCTAAATCCTATGCTCTGTGGGAGCCAAGCAAAAGAAGGCAAAATCTTCAGTCTCAGCCAGGCCATAGGTCAATAAACATCTATTTTAAGCACCTACACACTATGCTAGACGTTCCTCCAAAGGTGGGACTGGGCTTAGAACTGAGTCCTGCTCCCCAGTCTGCTCTCAAGCTTCAGGCTAAATTCAGGAAAAATCGGGAAGGAGAAATCCAATAGCAACTTCTAGGCTTCATGCCAGTGATGGCACGGTAAGGATGGGCCACAGCCCTTGACCAGCTAAAGTTAGGACCAGGGGACCAGCGACCTGTTCTCTGATTCCCAGAAAGGGCTCCACCCAGGGCCCTTGGTTCCCAGAGAGGTTAGCAGGAGGCTGCAGGGAGGTTTCTGGGAAGGAACATTGCCTCCTCATTTGGCTGCCTCCTCCATATCTGGTTTCAGTCTTTTTTCTTTGCATTTTCCACACTGATTTCTCTTTGGCCCTGTGGTGGTTTTTCCAGCTCTTCTTCTGGATCTCTGTGTGACTAGTGGGACAGACATTCCTGGCGGCAGCAGATTAGAGTGTAGGGATCAGTGAGAAAAAATTAGCTTCCCTGAGCAGCCCCAGATCCCTCCCTCTTACCAGTGACAGAGAAAATCTTAGCAGGACACGGATACTAGAGAAGGTAGAAAATGAACAGAGACGGATACCAAGTTAGAAATAGAAATCTGATGGGTCCTGAAGAACCTATGAGGAAATATACCTTCCTCCTCTCAGATGAAAGGTGGGGACTATAGATGCAGAATATGGTCTACAGATTCTACAGTATCAGACATGGTCACTAAGTTAGGTGACTTTGCTTAATTATTTTCTTTGTTATAAGGAAGAGTTCATTGTCAGAGTTGAAGGGTGTGGTAGTAAAGAGAAATAACAGTGGTAAAAGAACAAAAAGCAACAATAAAACTTTTTTTAAAGATTAAAAAAACTTTTTTTGAAATATTAAAATTTTTTAAAGAATAGAAACTTTTTTTAAAAAGAATCTATAACAATGAATAGTGAAAATAAATCTTAAATACCAGGTTAGTCCTCTTCACAAATTCCTTTGAGCAATGTCACTTACTCTATTCCATAAAGCCCTTGATACCCCAATTCCATGTGCAAAAAAAAAAAAGCAGACAGTAGGAAAAGCAGAAAGTTGGAGACAGGGCCCAATTAATCTCCAAAGTGATCTGGTTCCCTGGGATCCTGGATCATGGAATAGACTTAACTTATGAAACAAGGCTTCAATCCTCAATCTCCATTCCAAAGGCTAAGATACTGTCCCTTGGAGCTCCAAAGGAGCTAGATGGGTCATTAAGGCCTGACTGTTCCTGCAATTGAAAGATGGAAGACAGGGATGCTCCTTTCTAGTCTAACAAGGAGTTGCTCTCTGCCAGAGAACTGAAGAGGTCCTCCTGCCAGTCCAATGGGTCCCAAAGACAGAACACAACCCCTGGCTGACTGCTACCCTGTACATAAGGTGCCAGAGTACTTGTAGGCAGGGCTAGGGGGATATGGGAGATCAGGGGTGGGGAAAGGGATCAGGGAGCCCCAAGGGATTCTTACTCAAGCCTAGTCAGACAGAGAATGGGAATCTCTTCTAGGAAAATGAAACTTTCTTCTCTTCTCTCCCTGCTCTGCTCACCCCATATGGCATATGAACTGCTGTGCTAAATTGCCTCTCCCCTTTGTCTAGTCCTCACCTCTCTTCTCCTCCTAAACCCCTCCATACCCCTACACCTTTACCTATCTGGCCATGCCATCTCCACTCATTTCTACCCTCTCTCAACTGGGAAATTAGACGCCACCTCTGTAACCAGTATGGGTTTTGATAGAACATCTTTGACCTTATCTTGCCCAGATCCAGTCAGACAGAGAATGGGAATCTCTTCTAGGAAAATGAAACCATACCCCTGCCTCTGGTGAGACCCTCCATCTTAGTACTTGCCTGGTCAGGGATGAGGGTAGAGTACACCAAGGAGTGAAGGTCCTTAGGGCCCCATTTTTGTCTCCCTCTTAGTCAGTCTAGAAGGCAAGAGATCATGCTTCCAGCATGCAATGATTTGATGGCATATCTCATAGGATTTAAGGCTAGAAGAGACCTCAGAAGTCATTTAGTCAAACTGCATCATTTTACAGATGAGAAAAAGGAAGCCTAGAAAGATACAGTGGCTTCCCTAGGGCTCACATTTAGTAAGTAGCAGTCAGCATTTGAACTCAGTACATCTGACTTCGTATTCAATGTTTCCCATCACACTGTGCTGCCTCTTTGTAAGGCCTAAAGTGGAAAACATAAGGGGAGGTACATGAGGATGGGGATAGCAGTGGGGACCAGGATTGAGGAAATTCAGGAATTTCAGTGGGGTGGGACATGGTACTGACCTTTTGCCCTTCCTTCTCTCTTCTCTTCCCTCCCCCCACTTCTAGCACTTGACCAGCCAGGAGGGTCCTATGGCATGGGGTAGGGGCAGAAAAGAATCGGCAAGGTCACTCTGCTCCCCTGACGGAACAGCAGCAGCAGCTAGACCTTGGCACAAAAAAAAATAGCCGGAAAGGGGAATGAAAGGCTTAGACTAGAAGGTCTTCATAGGAATTCTTGACCTGAAGTCCAGGAATTTGTGGTTGTTTTTTTCAATATTTTGATAACTATATTTAGCTATAGCGAGCAATTAGGTGGCCTAATAAATGGAGTGCCTACATCTCCCTGAGTTCAAATCTGGCCTCAGATACTTACGAATTGTGTGACCCTGGGCAAGTCACTTAACCCTCTTTGCCTCAGTTTCCTCAACTGTAAAAGGACCTGGAGAAGGAAATGGCAAACCACTCCAGGATCTTTGCCAAGAAAAACCCAAATGGGATCACAAGGAATCAGACACAAATGAAAAACAATTTAGATATAATCGTTTTCCTTTGCAATCCTCTGTATTTTATTTGATATATTAAAAAAAAAGCCCCACAATTCTGAGAAGGGGTCTACAGCTTCACCAAACCGCCCTGGGATTTATGGCACGGAAAAGATTGAATGAGAGTCAACGCTCTAAATTAAATGCTGTAAAAGAATGACAGAAGGGTGGAGGTGACTGGCTGAAAGGTATTGGAGATCTTATCTCCCTGCAGGGGGAGCTCATGAATCAGGAGCGCCCCCAAGGTGTGGGTGTCGTTAGGGTGAGGGGTTGACTAGACCCCTCCCCAGCCAGCTACACCCCCTCCTCAACCTCTCCCCCTAAAGCCACTCCGACCCTACACTTGTCTCTCCCTTGTCCTTCCCTGCACTCTGCTAAATAAACAAACACGGCACTCAGGCAGCCCTGCTGGCAAGCTCCCCAACTTAGCAACCGCTCCTAGAATAAATAAACATGGGCTGACTGCACACTTGCACACACTCACTCGCTCATTCACTCACTCGCTCACTCCTGAGCAGCGTTCTCCTTCCTGGAACTAGGCAAAACCAGAGGCTACTCCTGCAGGCATGGTGCCCCCACCCAACCCCACTCTTCAAACAAACAGAAGGGCTCAAAGAATTTGCACTGCAATCTCCACACCAGCTGAATCCCTCTCTTGTTCTGCCTGGCAGGCCCAGCAGGGCTGGCACATTCAGATGTTAGTGGGGGAGACACAACACCCAGAGACCAAGCTACCAGCAAGGGGCCCTGCTTTAGTGGTCCTGGAGAACAGGTCTGCTCCAAGAGGGCCTGGAGCTGAGGGCTGGACAAGGCCATGAATCCGTCCTTCTCCCCAACCAACCTTTCGAAGGTTCCTTGCTGGACTGACACAGAAAGGTGCTGAAGAAAGAACCCTGGGCAAGCTTTAGGGCACCTGATGTCAAGGCCCATCTCTGCTACTGACTCCCTGTTTGATCATGGCTGGCCCCTTCACCAATTTGTAGGTCATTTTTCTCATCTGTCCAATACAAGAATTTGAACTAGATAATCTCAGAAGTCTTACACATTCTATTTCTATATGTAGAATTGCTCCTGATCTATATTGTAGGCTACTAGGTCACTTCCTGGCTTTCAGTTTCCTCATCTCTAGAATGGAATTACCTCTGTAACTAGTTCATAGGCTTACTACTACTACTGCCAACACTACTACTAGTACTACTAGTACTACTACCATTACTACTATTCCTCCCACTGCTTCTACCTCTATTATTATTACTTCTATTACTACTAACACTAGTACTAGTGCTACTAGTAGTACCACTACTACTATTACTATTACTACTACTAGAATGACTATTTCTACTACAACTCCTACTACTGCCACTATTCTTATTACTTCTACTTTACTACTACTACTCCTACTGCTACAACCAGTATGATCACTACTTATATTTCTACTACTACCACCTCTACAACAACCAATAACAGCAACCTACTATCACTATAGCCACTATGACCACTACCACCATCAATAACCTTTTACTACCACTAGCTAGCATTTAGATAGCTCTTTAAGATTTACAAAATGTTTTATACATATTCTCATTTGATCGTCACAACCACCCTGAGAGGGAGGTGTATTATTATTCCCATTTTATAAACAAGAAAACTAAGAGGTCAAGTGACTTGCCCAGGGTCACACAATTACATAAATGTCTGGGGCAGATTTGAACTCACACTTTCTGACTTCAAGTTCAGTCTTCCATGCATGAATAAAACATAGTAATATGTGTAGGTGTTTTGAAATGAAATTGCTCTGTAAAAATGAGTTCTTGTTTTTAAAAATTGTCTTTGCTTAGATTAGTTTGGTCTTAATACTTTCTAGAAATTTATCCATTCTCAGGAAGTGCTTATTATTGGCATATCAATAATAGCCAAGTAAAAATTTTTATTAGTAGTATAGCAATAAAAGGCAAATGGGAAGCAAGATGGCACAGTATATAGAGCACTGGGCCTGGAGTCAGAAAGATCTGAGTTCACTAGCTGTGTGAGCTTGGGCAAGTCACTTAACCCTGTTTGCCTCAGTTTCCTCATCTGTAAAAGAAACTGGAGAAAAAAATGGCAAACCACTCCAGTATCTTTGCCAAGATGACCCCAAATGGGGTCATGAAAAGTCAGACATGACCGAGAAGCAACCAAACAACAACAAAAAGCCAAATACATATTATTAGCCGTATTGGTCAAGTGCATGTTATTTTTATGAGTCTTAATACAATCAGAAGAAACTAACAACAACCACAAAGGAAAAGTACCAAATGGACCTGTGAATATTGAGGATCTGTGACCAGTTAACTTCGTGCTTCCATGGGGAAAAAGGGTTATAGAACAATGAGTAGGAGAAAAAGGAGGGGAAATAAGGGCTAAATTGAAAGAAAAAATTACATAGGTGATTCTTGAGGAGATTAGATTTTTTAAAAAGGCAAGAAACTGAATTTAGGAAGGAAAAATTAAGGAACATTTGAAGGAAAATAACCTCCAGGCCTAGATTCTACTTGGCTTCTTTAAGAAATTAAAGGATAAAGAGTAGGATCAAGGAAGATAAAGAAAAATTAGAGAACGAAGGAAGACTACAGAATGGAGCAGCAGGTGGTGCTACATAGAGTTCCAAACCCGGAATCAGAAAAGTTCATCTCTCTGAGTTCAAATCCAGTCTCAGATACTTACTAGCTATGTGACCCTAGAAAAGTCACTTAACCCCAATGGCCTCAAAAGAAAGGAAGGAAGAAAGGAAGAAGAAAAGGAAAAAAAAAGAGTATAGTAGGGATGCCTTTTGGATGTGGTCTAGACTACAAAGCCATGGAGGTCCCTTCCAACTCTAAAATTCTGTGATTTTGTAAATTTAAAAGTCATAGAAGGATCAGACCAAAATCGTAGCATATTTAAAGCTGAAAGCAACCGTAGAGGTCATCTCGATCAACTCCCTC
>CM053582.1:190540115-190561944 GCA_028627135.1 Pseudochirops cupreus | reverse complement strand
TTTCAAAACAATGATGAAATACCTGGAGTTTAAACTAGTACCAGTGTCTTTGGGTCCTCCACCCCCTTTAATTACCCTAGGGTACATCAACAGTGATATCTGTTTAGACAATTCCCTGGGAGTCTGTATGTGTTAGGCTTGTCCTCCTCTCCATACTCCCTCAAACACATAGACACACTGGCTTTGGAGACACACTTGGGATCCTTTTCTATACATCTCTCCGGTAGAAAAAGAAAATACTGTTTGGGGGACTTGACACTGTGAGTATGTTGGGAATAGGGTTAAGATTCAGAATCAGAAAGTTAGAAGGGACCTTAGAGGTTGCTTAGTCAAACTCATAGCTGAGCAAGAATTCCATCTACAAGTGGTCCTTTAGGACTTCTAGTGTGGGGACACCCACTATCTCCCAAGGCAATCCATTCTACTTTCAGACAACTATATATGTTTGATTTTCTGACATAAATCCTAAATTTGCCACTTTGTAACCTGCACCCATTGATCTTGGTTCTTCCCTCTGGAGGCAGGAAGAAAATGCTATTCCTTTTCCACATGACCACCCTTCAGACACCTGAAGCAGCTATAATGTTCACTTGGAGTCTTTTCTTCTCTAGGCTAGGCATCTCTTCTACCTTCAGGCAGTCTTCATATAACAGTTCCTAAGTCTGTACTACCATCCTGGCTGCTGTGTTCTGTGTGCCCTCCAGCTTGTCAATGTCCTTCCTAAAATGTGTCACCTGGAAATGAACACAAATACTCCAGATGCAATCTGGACCAAGATAAAGTACAAGGGAACTATCATCTTTCTAATCTTGGACGTGCCTTTCTTAAGATGCAGTCCAAGATTACATTAGGCTTTTTGTCCTTTCAGAGTACTGACACACATTGAGCCTTAAATCCAATGAAACTCAAATCTTTTTCAGAGCAATTGCCATCTAGCCATCCATACCTTATAATTTAGAAGTTGAGTTTTGAACCCACATATAAGACTTCAAATTTATCCTTATTCAATTATAACTTTTTCAACGAGACAAGTCATTTCCTTTCAAAAAGTCATTGTAAAAAATCACTTTTATTGTTTTGATATCTTATTAAATTCTACTCAAGGTATTAGCCTCTCAGAATCTTATTTGAGTCTTGCCTCTGATCCAGTTTTGTGTCATTTACAAATTTGATAACATGCCGTCTACACCTTTATCCAAGTCAGTTGTTACTTGGAGGATCCTTGTGACACATTAATCATCACTTAAATCCTGAGTATATTCTGAATCTATGCACCCAACCCTAATGTTGGGCTGTAGAGAGAATGGATATAGGGCTGTTTATTAGAATTTTCTTTCCCACCCAAAGAGTGAACTATAATCTAATAGGAGAGTAAGGCTGCTCTTGGGGACACAGAAGTTTCCAACCTAGTAGGGCACCCTTTTATAAATATATACACACAAAGAATGCAGGGAAATTGATTAAGGAAACTATTCTATAGAGAGGGACTCCAAAAACCAGGAAGGACCCCCAGAAAGGGTGGGTTGGTGAACATAGGCATGAGTAAAGTATGGGACAGGTGTATGCCTAAGGGTGCTAAACTTACCAAGAGGAGTACAAAATTAAAATGTAGAACAAGACCAGGTGCCACAGGAATTGATTTGCTCTGTATTACTGTGGACAAGTCATTTAACCTTTCTGTGCCCCAGTTTTCTAAGCTGTATAATGGGTTCCCCTCATATAAGGTCTTCAAGGCCAAATGTTTGCTGATCATTTTGTCAGGCATGTTGTAGTAAGGATTCTTCTTTTCAAGTATGAGTTGCAATCAATAGCTTTTGAGGTCATTTTGAAATCTGAACTCCTTCCAGGATAAAGCAGACCCTGTATGTCTCACAGGGTCATTGTGATAGATTTGAAAAGGCTCTGAAATGTTACAAAGTAGAATACAAAAGCCTTTGCCTGGCACTCAGGACGGGTGTTCAGGGCAGAGTTTAGCATAGCTGGTGCCTGGGACAGAGGTATTTAATAAATGCTTATTGACTCACCACATAATAACATATTATTATATTTTAATGTAACATGTAGTAATATAAGATGGATATACCATTATTAATAATGTTATATAATCACATGTAATATTAATAATAATTCTGACAATTACTGTGACAATGTGACTCACCCTGGCAAATGGGCAAACAATTGACTGATTGCTCACTCTTCCGGGAAAATTAAGCCTACTCTAGGGTAATCTGGTCAGCATAAGGTAAAGAAATCATTGTCATGCTGTCGCTGGACATGCCCTCAGTCTTGAGTCCTGTTGTGAGTGTGCAGCCTCCCATATTCATGTGCCAAGGGAAAGTGAATCTCTGTCTGCATTTCCTCTTCTCTTGCTATGATCCTTCCCCCACATAAAACCAGAGCAATCTCCCAAGGACTAGCCAGTTTGCTTCCATGGGAAGTAAGGGAGGAGGTAAAAATGAGAGGAGGTCTTTGTCAGGCGGTGACTATGGCTCTCTCCACCATTGGCATACTGGCATTCTTTCCATGCTTAATCTAGACAGAGGCTAAATTCCTTCAAAGGAGGGAAGGAAGGAAGGCAAGGAGGAAAGGCAGCAAGGAAGCCTTGAAATGCAGTGCTGTCACTTTAAGGACAAACAGGCCCGAGAACAGCTGTCCTGCAGATGGGGAAGGGCACTTGGAACCTTGAGTTTCTATTTCTAGACGATCTTTACCCTTCCCCCCACCCTAGGTCTCATACTATATTATGGGGTTTTTGTGAGGTTTAGAAAAATAAACAGAATGTAACCATAACTATCTGAATGTGCTAAATTATGGAGAGAGACATAACAGATTAGCAGTGCAAATTAAGCCTGGTGGAAGATGGCCAGAGCACTAGTACTGGGAATTACCAGAGGAGTTCTTATTTTCTCTTTCCTTCTTTCTTTACTGGAATGGATGGATTGGAATGGGAACTTGAGGCATCAAAATTACTCCAGTCCCTTCCACTGTTAAGTCAAAATGTCCATAGAGAGTATGATATAAGGGCGAAGGGCTATTTCTACTCCATAATCAACTATTCCTTGGGCTCAAAAACATTTTGAAGGGGTCATCTGGTCCATCCCCCTACCTCCGAGCAAGAACCTAACTCATGACAAGGAGAAAAATGATCTTTTCTATTTCAAAAGAAATACTATGACCTTCCTCAGCATTTCTATTCTGGGATTTAACCTACATTCTAGGACTTGGGTTCAAATCTCACCTTTGGTACCATGACCTTGGACAAGTCACTTGATCTCTGTGGATCTCAGTTCCCTTATTTGTAAAATAAAGAGGTTGGACTACCTGGCCTCTGAGGTCCCTTCCAGCTCTAGAGCTGTGTTCCTCTGTCTTTCTTTAACCCTAAATAGAATGTCCCACAACCTTTTTCTCACGATTTGAGAGCATGGTGTGTTAAGGAATAGAAATTGCCAGGCTAAGTAAGCCATTGCCTGTTAAGTGATGTAACTAGGCTAGAGGTGGAGTGGAGGAGAGGAAGAGGGAACAAGAAAGCTGCAAAAGAAACTGAATGCAGAGTAGGCAGGTCCAATATATTTTGGAATGCTGCTCTGGGTGCTAAGGAATAAAGGAAATTTAGACTGTTTCTTCTGCTAACAAGTGCATGCACACATGCGTGCACACACGCACATACACACGCGCACACACACACTCCACCTTTGTTTTAAAAAAAAGAAAAAGAAAAAGATGTTCATATATCCTGGAGAACAGCTGGTACCTTCTAGATTGTAAAAGCACCTAGCAGATACTTAATGAATATTGGATGATTGAATGATTGATTACCTGGCCAGGAAGAAGAGAAGCTGCCTTCTCACCTGTGAATCCAAGAGTTTGGCCCAGGTGACTTTTGAGATCTCTTTTATCTCTAAATCTGGAATTCCATTGTTCTAGTCTTCCAGCCTCATGCTAATCTAACCCCAGGCACAATCACCCAGAGTCCCCTGCACCTGTAACTTACTCATTTGGCAACATTTATTAAGGATAGTCAGTGGTCAAAGCACCTTTCTAGCTGCTGAGGGAGATACATAAAGAAAAAAAAAAGTTTCCTGATCTCAAAGAGCTTAGAGCCTAGTAAGAGGGATAAGGTAATTACATAAATCAGACCAGAATATGGTAAGTACAAAAAAGACACAGGAGAATTCCAAGGAAGAAGAGATCACTTGGACTGGGAGGATCAGGGAAGGATGAATGAAGGCAGTCTCAGCTGGACCTTGAAAGAAAGAATAGTTCTTTCATCTTCAGGTAAAGATGGGGAGGGGGAGGGCGATAGGAGAAGCACATTTTAGGCACGGGGAAGAGAGAAATCAAAGACGCAGAAAAAGGAAAGTGTGGGACAAGTTTGTGGAATGGTAAGCAGTCCAGTTTGGATGGAGCATAAAGGAGGTAAAAGGGAGTCAGTCACATGAGATGAGACTGAAAAGTTGATGGAAACCAGATTGTGGAGAACCTTGGAGGAAAGGCCAGAGAGTCTGGATTCTATTTATAATAGTAATAATAACAATAATAACAAACAGCAATGAAAGCTAACATTCACATAGCGCTTAGGATATGCCAGACGCCGCGGCGAGCACTTTACAATTATTGCCTCATCTGATCCTTACAACACACCTGGGAGGTAGGTGCTATTGTCATCCCCAATTTACAAGTGAGGAAACTGAGGCAAACAGCGGTTAAGGGACAGGGCCATACAGTAGTAAGTATAAAGACCGGGTGTGATCTTAGGTCTTCCTGACTTTGGGCCTAGGGCTCTATCCCTTTCCCCACCTAGCTGCACCCATCCTTAATGAGCAATGTGATTGGAGGTTTCTGAGGCTCAGATTAGTGCGCTTATGAAATTAATTTGAAATAGTGTGAAGGTTAGAGTAATGACCCAGAGACTTAGGAGCTTATTGTAATAGTAAAAATGGGAAGTAATAAGGTACAGAAGTAGGGTAGTGATAATGGGAACCATGAATCTGAGAGATATCTCAGAGATGGTCTTCTCAAGACTTGGCCACTGACTAGATTGTGAGGGAGAGGAATGGAGTCTCAAGTATGGGTGAATGGGGGATAGTTGTTCCATTAACAGAAATAGGAAAGTCTGGAAGAGGAATAAGTTTTAGGAGGAAAATAATGGATTTAGCAATGTAACAAACAAAAGCCAAGCAAGCGGTGGGAATTAAGATCATCGGTTCATTTGTATATTTAGAGTGGGAATGGAAGAAGGATCTAGTTCCAATCCCCGAATTTTTCAGATGAAGAAACTGTAACCCAGAGGCAGGAAATGATTTGCCCAAGGTCACACACACAGCAAGTTGGAGTCAGGAATAGGACCCAGGTCCTCTGCTTCTAAAGCTAATTCTCTGTCTTCCACATTGATGGATTTCAGGGCAGAGCACTCAGTGTCAAATATGAAAAAGAAAGTAGGCATTGAGAACTGAAGGGAGACATAATAATAGCTAATAACAATAATAGCAACTAATATTTATTTAGCACTTTATGGTGATTTATTTTTGACAGTTGGAGTCTCAAACGGTCCAGATTGGATCCCCATAACAGGAGGCTGAAGAGAGGGAGTGGTGAGGTGAGAATAAGACCTAGAGTCTGTGAGAGTAGGTAGATTATACTCTTGAAAGAAGTTTAGCAAGTAAATACACAAATCAATCTTAAAAAATAAATTAAAAAACAAAGAAAAGTTTAGCAGTTAAAGAAATGAGTAGGGGATGATAACATGCTGGGGTGGGGGTGGGGTTGGGGGTGGAGGCAGGGGCAAAGGTGGTGGAAGGGGTTCAATGACAGATAGAAGGGCTGAAAGATTTATTTTCAGATCAGAACACAAGTGTAAACAAGGTAAAGGAGCCACTGGAAAGGGAAGAGATTGGATGTGCCTAAAAGAGCAGGCAGGCGATTGATAAAAGTAAGAGACTAGGAGAACCAGATCAAGGACATAGGTCATCTGGTAGGCCTTGACAAAGAGAAAGGTCAATCCTTCCTCTGAGATGGAGAGAAAGCAAGAGAGTTGAGTGAAGGAAGAGTTTTTGAGCATGTTTAATGTTAGACATTTTCAATCTCAGTAAAGTGGGAGATAAAGACTTTTCGTTGTTTTTTGAGATTGTGGCAGGATGGGAGTTCTTGAGGAGAGAAAGATTTAGAACAGCATATTATGGGAAGTGTATGAGCGAACCAATGAGAGATGAATAAAACAGTCATTGAAGGTCCAGTGAGTATCAGTGGGCATTTTGTGAACCCAACTGACCTAAAATAGCATAAATTCCCAAGAAAACTGACTGTCATGGGGTCCAAGAATTCAGGACGTCACTCTTATCTATAGTCAGCCAGGGTCTCCTGCTCCTTCCAGGCCCACGAAAGCCAAGAAGCTTGCCCAAATGGAACGAAGATATGATACAGTATAGTAGAAAGAGCAGTAAATTTAGAATCAGAGGACCTGGGTTCAATCTTGGCTCTGCTACTTTCTATTAAGTGACATGAAGGAAGTCATTTAACCTTTCTGGGTCTCAGTTTTCTCATTTGTAAAATGAGAGAGTTGGAATCTATGATCTAAAGAGATATCCCTCCCTAGACTGACTAAGGAGGAGAGGGAAGAGAACATAAGAAAGATTCTGGAAATCGATTAATGAACAAACATTTATTAGGGCAGCTAGGTGGCACAGTGGACAGAATGCCAGACCTGGCGTTAGGAAGACTCATTTTAGTGAGTTCAAATCTGGCCTCAGACACTGTGTGGGCAAGTCACTTAACCTTGTTTGCCTCAGTTTCCTCATCTGTAAAATAAGCTGGAGAAGAAAATGGCAAACCACTCCAGTGTCTTTGTCAAGAAAATCCCAAATGGGGTCTTGAAGAGTCTACACAGCTGAAATGACTCAAAAACAACAACAAAAAGCATTTATTAAGCACCTACTTTGTGCCAGGCAAAAAAACAGTCCCTGCTCTCAAAGAGTTCACAGTCTAACAAGGGAGGCAATAAAAAATATATTCAAGCAAGCTACATACAGGATAAATAAGAGATAATTAATAAAGGGAAGGTACTAGAATTAGGAAAGGGAAAGGCTTTCTGTAGAAAGTGGGCTTTTAGTTGGGACTTAAGGGGAGCCAGTAACTGAAGATGAGGAGAGAGAGCATTCTAGCTCTAAGCGACAGCCAGAGAAAATGGCCAGAGCTGAGATGGAGTGCCTAGTTCCTAGGAACAGCAAGAAGGCCAGTGTCACTGGTTGGAGAGTATGTGGTGGGGAGTAAAGTATAAGAAGACTGTAAATGTAGGAGGGGTCCAGGTTATAAAGGACTTCAAATGCCAACCTGAGGATTTTCTATTTGATCCTGGAGGTGATAGAGAGCCACTGGAGTTTACTGAGGAGGGGGATGACATGATTGGACCTGCCTTTTAGGAAAAATCACTTTAGAGGCTGGAGAATGGATTGGAGTGGGAAGATAAGCCATCAGCCTATCGCAAAAGTCCAAGTATATGCTGATGAAGGCTACACCAGAGTAGTGACAATGTCAGAGGAGAAAAGGGGACATATCAGAGAGATGGTGCAAAGGTGAAATCAACAGGTCTTGGCAACAGATTGGATATGGGAGTGTGAGAGAGTGAGGATCCAAGATGATCCCTAGGTTATAAGCCTAAGGGACTGGGAGGATGGTGTTGCCCTCTACAGGAATAGGAAAGGTGTGGGAGAAGGTTTAGGAGGAAAGATAATAAGGTCAGTTTTGGACATGTGTGGAGAGTCCCATCTATACCCCACTTGCCTCCTTTACATTGTCAACAATGGAAGTTTGAGATTCTGTGCCATGGGCAATGTATCCTCCTCTTGTGTGGAATGGGGAACATTCTTTTATGCTTTCAGAGATAGAAAGAGGCATTTCACTTGAAAGTAATTGCCCTATCCCTCTTTCCCCACCTGAACTAAAGGAGACTTGGGTTAGGAAGGGTGGAACAAGGGCAGGGAGCCATTAGCACTGCCTCCTCCAATCGGCTAAGTTTGGGAAGGGAGTGCACTTGGCACAGAACAGTGTTGGAATGCCGAAGGTGAAATCCATCATGGGGCCCAGCATGGAGATAAGATTGGGGGGAGAATAAATCATAGAGGCCCTGTAGATAAGGAGGCGCAGCCTTGGGCCTAAAAAATGCAGTTCTCCTGCCAGCCACTCTGCTCTGCTGACACGACTGAGTCCTGGACCCAGCTAGGTCGGTTAGAAAGAAACCCACATGTTGGGTTTCCTGCTAAAGACGGGGAGAGGTGAACATCTTTCTCTAGCTTCTTTGCCATTTTGGGAAAAACACACATCTCAACCTAAGAGAAGCTGAGACCAACTGGAACACATGGGATTGAGGTCATATAGATTTTAACCTAAGGCCCCCTCTCTATATCCATCTATGTCTGTCTCAGCCCTGCCTCATTCAGCTCAAAGTCATCTGCAAGTCATGTCATCATTTCTCTGATGTCATGGTCCTCTTCAAGAATGAAGGACAAACACAACAACGTCTGTCTGTCTCTCACCTTCCTCTAACTTTCATTTATAGGTCCATCTGAGTGAACGGCCTCTCCTGTTCTTTATCCATCTTTTTTTTAACCTCCTTTCCTTCTCAACTCATTTACGTTTATGAGACTATAAGCTTCATAAGGACAGTCACCATGTCTGCTTGGGCATGGTAACTATAGGCAGTTATTAACTATTTGTAGAATGAATGAATGAATCACTGCAGTCTGAAGGGACCCTCTCTGCTCTCTCAAAGTAGATGGACCCTTATTGGGCTCCAAAAAAGAAAAATTACATTGTAAATGTGGATTTTGAATATGCTGGTGTTATATGGAATAAACAATAGCAACAGCATTCCAGGACCAGAGAAATTAGTCCAGGACAGAAAGTGGACAAGAGAGATATGACATATATGAGAGTAGGATAAGAACTATAAGAATCTACTTTAGAGAAGCCAGGTTTGAGAAATTTCACAGGCATCTAAACCAGAATACATTTGCTACCCAGAGGCAGTTCAGTGATGACAAGTTCCAAAAAGCACAGTCTCTCAGGGAAGCTGCTTATGTGGTTGTGAGCACAGGAACTTGAGAGGCTGATTCAGGGAGATTCTGTTATGGAAAGATAAGGGGAACGTTACAGAGGTAGGCTGTACAGGGTGTAGTCCTTCCTGAACTTGAGAATGAGGCCTGAGCCAGACAGCAGGACTTGGCTAGAGCTTGAGAGTCCACTGGTTTCTTTCTATGAGGTACAGATAAACAAAGGTGGAGATAAGAACTGAAACTGGAATGAACTTTTAAAGTCAGAACATGGTGTTAAGCCAAGTAACTGCAATAATGTGTATTCTAGTGATAAAATACATATAGTATATAAACACACATATACCTATATATACACACACACACGTATGTATATATTGTTTACTTCAGATTACAATCTAATATATGTGTGTGTGCCTATAAGGTGTGTGCATGCGTGTGTCTATTCTTACAGGCAGAGTGAAATCACCATGACTCTTGTGATCATATAAGGATAAAAGGCGCAGCAGAAAGTATTCATGAGAAGAAGATGCAAAAGGATTACAAATTAGCACCTGTTCTGGGTCTAGCAGGGCCTCTTAGGGAAGCCACCTAAGGGAATCAGGAGAGTCTAGGATTGCTTCTATGTGGAAGAAAGAGGAGGAGGAAGGAAAAGTGAAGAAGGAAAAAAAGAGGAAAAGGAAGAATATCAAAAGAGAAGGAAGAGAAAAAGAGGACCAGGAGGAGGAAAAAAAGAAGAGGAGAAGGAGAAGTACTAAGTAGAAGGGATAGAGAAAGGAAGGAATAGCATACCCTTTTGCTCGTATGACCTCCAAGAAAGGAGAAAGAGAGAGAGAGAGAGAGAGAGGGAGAGGGAGAGAGCGGGACCCTCAGGGACTGTTCTGATCACTACTTCTGCTTTAGTTAGATCATGTGTTCATAATTATTTCCCTTCCTGCTCCTCGATCCCTTCTCCCTGGGGGTTGAAGAAAACATTGATTCATTCAGTAAACATTTATTAAACATCTACTATGTACTAGGTGCTGGGGATATAAAACAGAAATGAAACAGTCCCTGCCCTCAAAGAGCTCACATTTTATTGGATGCGGGGGGGGGGGGGGGGTAACAACATAAACACAGATGAGTAAAAAAAAAAACACTGAAGGTGGGGAAGGAAAGGGCAGGCACTTGCAGGATGGAGCTTCTGTAGGAAAGGGAACTTCACCTGAACCTTGAGAGAAGCTGGAAATTCTCAGAAGTGAAGATGAGGAGGGAGTGCATTCCAGGAAGGAGAGGATCACATTTGCAAAAAGCATGGAGACAGGAGATGGAAAGTATATATGAAACATTAAGTGAGCAGTTTCTTACCTTTTGTGTTCCAAACTTGGAGGAGAAGTAGATATGGAATTCCCCCAATTCAAATTTTAGGGAAACAAGTTAGCTTTGAATTACAACAGAAGACCATCTCCCCAAACTAGTCATTATGACTTTGGGGCCACCTATTTTTATTCATGGATGCTAGTCCTAGAGGGGTGAGGTCTTATGCCCTTATTCCAAAAAGCTAAAAAGTAACTGAAAGTCCTCATCCACATTACCTTTGTGACTTTTAGCAAGCCGTTTAGCTTCCTTGGGTCTCAGTTTCCTCACCTGTAAAATTAAGGGACTGAACTAGATAGACTCTGAGGTCTCTTCCAGGTCAGATCGATGGCCCTATGATCATTACGATATTGCTAGGGAAGGACAAGGCAGCAGTGCCCTAACAGCAGGGAGCAGTTTTACAAAGACATGAAATGAAGGCAGAGGAGTACAGTATGAGTCTAGTTTAGTTGGAACATGGGATGGGCATGCAGTACCAATGTTACAGTTTTTAGAAGAGAAAGACCTAAGCCTTTGGGTTGTGGTGGCTGAAAATTAAACTCAGTATAACACCAAGGAAACTTCTTTCTAGGAGTATTCTATTCTGTTTAGTCAGAGTATACACTGTGGGAAAGCAACAAGGCTATTTGAATGAAAAGAACTCTTTGAAGTAGAAGAGGTATGGGAGGGAGGAGTGCTCGTCAAGTACACAGACCAAGAAAATGCCACTTTCTCCTCAAGGTTCAGAAATTTGGACTAATACACTTGTCCTTTCTTCATCCTGCGATATGGCTACAGCTGTGGCTGGAAGGGAGGACTCTAAGCTCACTTTTCATTCTGAGTCCCCTAGCATTGTTTCTTCCACTTCCAGGAGAGAAAAGGAGCCCCAAACCTGCTCTGCCTATGACTTAAAATGAAAGGATACCAACTATTGGGTGTGAGCAGAGCCAAGTCTCATAAGCTTTCTGGGCCTTAGTTTGTTCATCTGTAAAATGAGCACATTAGAGAAGATGGCCTCTGAGTTCCCTTCAGGTTCTAAATCTAGGAGCCTATGTTCTTAAGATGATAGAAGGAGTCCCAAGGGGTGACAGCAGTGATAGGACAGTGATAAGGAGAATTGTCACCAGCCCTACAATGACCACTTGGAAAGTAAAAAAGGTCTATTTTGATGACTATGTTGCATCAAAAAGCTTCCATGCCTGAGAGAGATATATTTTGGAGCTTGGCAAATGTGGGGATGTGTTTTGCTGGATTGTGCATACTTATAGTGAGGGTTTTGCCTTTATCTGTTTGTTTTGTTTTGATTCAATTAGAGAAGTAGAAAAAGGGACAGAATATCAAGGCATTTTAAAATTTTGTTGTTATTTAGTCATTTTCAGCCATGTCCAATGCTTTGTGACCTCATTTAGTGATTTCTTGGTAGAGATACTGGAGTGGCTTGCCATTTCCTTCTCCAGTTCATTTTTTACAGAGGAGGAAACTGAGGGAAATAAGGTTAAGTGACTAGGGTCACACCATTGGTAAGTGTCTCAGACTGGATTTGAACTCAGGTCTTCTTGATTTCAGGTCTCTATTTACTTCTATCTACTTCTATCTACTCTATCTACTTTTCCACCTAGCTGCCCTGCATTTAAAAATAAATATTTTTGAAGTTTCTATGCATGACGGATATTATCTTTCACTGTATTTAATTTCCCCCAATTAAAAAAAATTTTATGTAAAGATTTGAGTTCCAAGTTCTATCTCTCCCTCTCTCCCTCCCCTCCTTCAGACAGTAAGCCACCAGATATAGGTTATACACGTGCAATTACATAAAACGTATCCATATTAGTCGTTTTGTATAAGGAGACTCATTTAAAAAAATGAAAGAGTGAAAAATAGCATGCTTTAGTCTGTATTCAATCAATATCAGCTCTTTGTATGGAGGCAGATAGTATGCTTCATCATTAGTGCTTTGAGATTGTCTTGGATCATAGTGTTGCTGAAAATAGTTGTCATTTACAATTCTTCATCTAACAATATCGCTGCTACTTTACACAATGTTCTCCTGGTTCTGTTCACTTTACTGTGCATCAGTTCATGTAAGTCTTTCCAGGTTTTTCTGAAATCATCCTGCTTGTCATTTCTTATAGCACAATCATATTTCATTACAGTCATATATCACAGCTTGTTTATCTATTCCCCAATTGATGGGCATCCCTTTGATTTCCAATTCTTAGCCACCACAAAAATAGCTGCTATAAATATTTTTGAACAAATAGGTCCTTTTCCCTTTTTTTTTTTTTAAATTTCTTTGGGATATAGACCTAGCTGTGGTATTTATTGCTGGATCAAAGGGTATGTACAGTTTTGTAATCCTTTGGGCATAGTTCCAAATTGCTCTCCAAAAAGGTTGGATTAGTTCACAACTCTACCAAGAGTGTATTAGTATCCCAGTTTTCCCATATCCCCTCCAACATCCAACATTTTCCCTTTTTGTCATATTGCCACTCTGATAGGTGTGAAGCGGTACCTCAGACTTGTTTTCATTTGTTTCAGTATACTTAGAGTTCAAAATCATTTTGGTCATCTTCATCTTCCTCCTTATGTTTAAGAACTCTTGAGTGCCTGCTTTGTGTCCGGCACAGTCCTTTCATATTCGATCAGTCAGTAACCATTTTTTGAGTGCCTGCTATATATCGGGCACTGTGCTAAGCAATGGGGATAGATAGGTAAAAGGTAAAAAAAGATAGAAGGTAAAAGGTTAAAGGTACCTGTAGGTGAGAGACTCCATGAAGGTACTGAATCTAAGTTATAAGAATGAGGACAAGTTCAACTAGAGGTTAGATTAAACAATTCATAAGATCCTATTACCTTCCCAAACCTTTGCTCTGGCTTTTTATCACACCTAAAGTCTGATTCCATTTCTTTCCCCACCTTAATCCTACTCACCCTTCAAAGCCCAATTCACATCCCATCTCCTCAGCATTCTCTTGTATTCCTGTTGACCTCAGTCCAAAATGACCTCTTCCTCCTCCGAGCTTCAACACTCATAGCCAGCCCCACAAAAGTGTTTGATCAATGCTTTCTTCATCCATTCTTGCACATTACCCCTTAAAATACCATTTCTGATGGCTAGGTGCTGGTTCTGGGTATTGGCTGCAGATTTACGCAGGAATATTATTTCCTGTCTTCATCCTAAAACATACAACACAGAGGCAGATAGACATAAAGATCAAAGAAGGAGGAACAAGAGAGAATACACAAATAGACAAGATTAACTATCCCCATTGTATACATAAGAGGCTTCCCTAACACACAGTCAATTAGAAAGGTAAACTAAGCTACTACTGGCTGCTGACATCCCTCCAGGGCGCATCTGCACAGCTGTGGAATTATGTTGGTGGGTATGGCTTCTCTGCAAGTGCCCTTAGATCTTTTCCAAGTGTTTTTTTTTCCCTTTCACTCAAACTCCCCCAACAAGACTCTGAACTCCTAGGAGAAAAAGACCATATTTCTTTCTTCTCCTGAGGCTTTCTCACAATGCCCCAAATAGGGCTCTGTATGAAGTGGGCACTCATGACATGATACAGACCAAGTGCCAAAGTGGGCCTGGGCAGACCCTGCATAGACCTCTCTTCTGGCCCCACAGCCCCCTCCTTCCACACCTTCTCAATCCCTTGCATATCGTTCTGTATAAACCCTGTGTTCAGTCATTTGCTCTGGCTTTTTTTAAACTTTTTTAAAAAATCCCTCCTACCCTCCCCCTATCCCAACTCCCCCCCCAATATCTGACCCTGGTGAATTGGAATAATTTCTGAGGGAGAGAAGTCTTGTCCAGAATGCCTCTTACCCACCCTGCTCAGGAATGTGGTTGCTGCACATTAAAACAGACCTGCAGGCGTCTGAAATGAGCCTGCAGTCGTGCCAGCAATGACCTCACCCTTCACAGCAGGCCTTTCACCTATTGAAAGGGGCTGGTCTGTGCAGGATCACAATAGAACACCCCCTTTTGCTCTTCATGGATGGGGTAGGAGGAGTGTCCCTTACTCACCCCTAGGCTGAGACCCGGGCCCAGCTGTTCACTTCTGGCTCATGCTGAAGTTCGGAGTGGATAGTGCCACCTCCTCTGCTGGAGATGGATGGGCTTATGGGCTCCTAGGTAATTTATTACAAACAGGGGACTGAGGGGAGTGGGTTTCCTTATAACCTGTCTTTCCACTGTCCCATACCCTCTCTAGGGAGTCTACAGAGGCTAAGAAGGATCAGACTTCATTCCTCCTACAAGGAGAACCCTTGGCAGACTGGCCTATTCTCTTGGGTCTGGGAATAGAGGCTGGAAATCCTCACTTTGACAGTTGATTACTGCGTAGCTGCGTCCCTGTCTAGGTCTTCCTCTAATTCAGTTTCTTAGCTGAATTCAAGAGTATCAAAGATTTGATGGAAACCCATCTCAGTTTCATGATTCCTCTCTCTTATTAGGGAAATACAAGAATCCAGGGTTGCCCCAATTCCTGACCTTTTCTGTCTTTGGCTCCGACCTCCACTGATAGCCCTGAATATTCCATCTGATTCTGTCTCTTTCCCTGTGTATGAGAGACAGACAGGATTAAACTAAACGGTCTGCTTTTGAATTCCCAATACTTTTATATAGTTCTGTGGAAAATAATGCATGCTCACTTGCATTTAATTTTGTATCTCATCTGCATGTAAACAGCACCAAAAAGCAGACAGATAAACTGCCATTGGATCTGGACATTGCTCCTTTCCCCTTAATGCCTCTAATTCCAATCCTTAGAGTCTGATGTTTCTTGTTTTTTGATCCTTTCAGTTATGTCCAACACTTTGTGGCCCTGTTTGGGGTCTTCATGGCAGATATACTGGAGTGGTTTGCTGTTTCCTTCTCCAGCTCATTTTACCAATGAGGAAACTGGGGCAAACACAGTTAAGTGCCCTGGGGTCATACAGCTAGTAAGTATCTGAGGCCAGATTTGAATTTAGGAAAATGAGTCTTCCTGACTCCAGGCCTGGCACTCTATCCACTATACCACCAAGTTGTATGTTTCAGGTAAAATTGGAGGGTTGGGGGAAGAAATCCCATTTGGACCAATCTGAACTGCTGCATTGCTGCAACCATCTTGAACTGGTGATAAGGAAAAGGGTTTTCCTGAGTTAATTTGCATTCACCACTTCATAGGCAAGAGACATGGCCCCCAGTGCTGCTACTTTCCCTATATACAAACACACACACACACACACACACACACACACACACACACACACACACACACACACACATCCTTACTATCCCTTCCCCATTCCACTCTACAACACTACCTATCTTGCATCATCATCTTGATATAAGATTGTAAGCTCCTCCAGGGTCTTCTAGGCTATATAAGTGGTCTAATGAAAAGAGTTCTGTTCTTTCAGTGAGAAGACTTTAGATTCAATCCCCAACTTTGCTGTGAACTAGGTGAGTGACTATGAGCAGGTCATTTAAGGCTGTTTCTAAGTCTGTAAAGTGAGAGCAATGAACTAGATAACCCTCTGAGGTTCTATCTACCACTAACAATCTATGCTTTTATGAAGATCTTGAGACTCAGTGATGTACAGTTCCTAGCACAGGACTACGAACATGTTGGCGTCTTGCTGATAACAAGATGATTGTGAGTTGCATTGGAAGAGGCTGGTGCTCCTGGGGCCTGGGACAGCCTCCGGAGCCTTGCAGCTGCTCCCAGCTGTCCAATCTGAAACAATGCAAAGCCTGTCAGGCCTTCCAAGCTGATCCCCTTTCTAGGGATGTGTTCAGGTTGCAATGTTAATTGGAGGCATCTCAGCTGCTTTCCAAACCCTACTTCCTGTCTCCTGTTCCTAGCACTGACTTCTCCTAGAAGGCAATCATTCTGTCTGTGTTTCTCTCCCTTGGGGAAAGATCTATGGGGAGGAGGCAAACTTTTGAATCATCTCTGAAGAGAGAGTCAGACTTCTCAAAGGGGTCATGTGAAACATCTCCCTGTTCCTTACTGCCCCCATGCCACTGGGCCATTCTATATGCTTCCATCACCCTAGAAAAGTTAGGAGTGGGGGTTGGGGGTGGTAGAGGCCCTATTTCCTTCTAAAAAATTCTCTATGGAAGGTGATTTCATAGCCTCTTGTGGCCACCTGTTCCAATCTTTAACCAACTTGTCAGGACACTGCCCTTCTCCACCCTGACCAATTCTCACACTCCACCCTAGTTTGAACTCCATTCTAGCCAAGAACATCCCTGCACTCATCGCTCATTCAGGCTTCACCTGCAGTCCTGAGCCATGGCATATGCCATGCTAGTCAAACTAGATTTCCCTCTCCTCAGTGCTTAGCCATTCACTGCCAATCCAAGTCCCTATTCCCAGTTTACAAATTCTCCTCCCCTTGTCTTTTCCCAGAAACCTACTGTAATACTAGTTGATTCTAATTACTCTATTTATTCTCCATCCTTCTTTCTTACCACCATCCCAAAGATCTCCTCGCTAATGTAACCAGTTGCACAATGTTTATCTGTTCCTATTACTTAGGGTCATTGTTTTATTTTTTTTTTAACTCATATTGATATCTTTCTTTTCTACCAAATTAAATTGGAACCTTCCCAAAGGTGGAGACCATATCTCTAACTTCCTAGATATCTTCCAACAATGCTTAGTAACAAGTTTCTCATGAGTCAATTAGCATGATCATTTCCAAAACAAATTTCCAATACGGAATAAAGAAGATTTTTTTTTTGAGGCAATAAAGGCTAAGTGAGTTGCCCAGAGTCACACAGCTAGTGTGTCAAGTATTTGAGGTCGGATTTGAACTCAGGTCCTCCTGACTCCAGGGCCAGAGCTCTATCCACTGTGCCACCGAGCTGCCCCCATAAAACAGATATTTCAAAGGTAAAGTCCCATCAAAAAACTCAGAAGTCCTAAATCACACATGAACAAAGTCTTTCTGGAAGAGAAATTATCTGAAATAAGTTTTAAAGGAAGGGATCAATAGAAAGAAGAGACTGTTTTAGGCATGAGGGGAAAGTTTGGGGCGACCTTCCCAAAGTTGGCTGAGAAAATCCCTCAAATGCCAAGCCATTAAGCAGTGTCTTGTCTCCTCCCTGCCACCTCCAACCTTATCATCTGTCTCTTCAGTTCTCTTCTTTAAAAAAACAACAAAATTGTACAAATTTCCACAAAGGCCACTGGGAAAATATATGCCTTGTAACTCACCTAAATCCTCCATACTGAAGTATAAAAGCATTTCAAACCAAAGTATAGTTCTTTACACATAGTAAATGCTTAACAAATGCTTCATTCATTCATTTCCATCTGTGATGGGGTCCTGGTGTTAGAGCTTTGGTCAACAGCTAAGATACATACTACGGCACGCTCTCTAAGGGCCAATATAGGGATGTGGTGAAATGACTCATTCCAGAATTTAGAGAGACAAGGAATTCTCCAGAGTGGAGAGAGAGTAACAAACTATTACAAAATTCATCCTGATCCCTTTCCTTAGGACCTGGCACCTTTTGTTCCACTAAGATCCCATACCTGGAAAGAAGATCTCAGGATGAGTGCTTTCCAAAGGGAAACAGAGAAAGCAGAGAAGCCATTGAGTAGGTTCAGCAAAGGTAGGGTAAGAATTCAAATACTGAGAAGAACATTGGGCATGGAGTCTATATACTTGAGTTTTGAACTCAGTTTTTCCAATAACTACCTGGGTGATCTAGGTCAAGTTTCTGGTTCTGTATCCTCACCTATAAAGTGAGAGGGTTGGGACTAGATTATCCTTAACCCTTTGGCTATAACATTTGGAAAGCTGACATATGGATAAGGAACAATCCTTTTTTGGTTAAATCCCAGAAAGCTTCTGGAGCAAGAGACATTTCAGAGAGGCAGAGTTCAACTTGATAGGAGGACAAACTTCCTAACAATTACAGCTGTCCAAAAGGGAAATAGACTGCCTCAGGGGCCACCTCCCTTACTGGAGGTTTTCAAGCAGACACTAGATGATCACTTCTTGAGGACAGGAGAGAGGGGATTCTTGTTTTGTTGTGGATTGAAACTAGAAGGGTTCTGAGGTCTCTTCAGACTCTGAGATTCTATCATTTTGTCCTAACTGAACTAGACTCCATTCTCTTCATCGCCAGTCTTTCTCCCAAGTAGAGGGCTTCCTAATTCTGGGATTTTTCTGGTTTCTTTAAGGGTCTTCTTGAATCCAAATGAAAAACAAGTTGGAGCCATGATTGCAGGGGGAGCAGAATTTTACAGGCACTAACATTTTCTTAAGGGCTCCCTTCTCACACATTCTTTTGCATTTTTCCTTTTATTAATGTGGCATCTTTCCCAGGCCACTTTATGGGGCTGTGTGTTTTCACTTATACATTGATTGGGTCTGATCCTGTCTTTCCCTATGAAGATGTGGTTCAACCCCAGTCCCCCACCCCCATCCTGAAAATGCCTTTCTGGAAGCTTTCAGGCCAAATGCTTCCATGGCACTCAGAGACTCCCCTCTGCTCCAGATCTCAAGGGCCAGGCTGTGTAAAGTCTACAATGAAGGACAACCCTTCCTCTCTTTCTGAGCCAGCTCTCTCTGGTCCCTTCTCAGAACTGAGGATAGCCAATTCCACAATGCATTTTACAGAGTCTATTCAAAATGACTCACATCTGTCTTGGAAATTATTCAGAGAAAGTCTTTTAAGATCAAAGATACAGGTTGGAAAGGACTCTAGAAGTCACCTATTCTATCTCCTCACTTTACAGATAAGGAAACTGAGACCCAGGGAAATTAAATGAGTTGTTCAAGACACCATAACTAGTAGATGGCAAAACTGAGATATGAACTCAGGTCTTTTGAAGTGAAAGCCCAGTGTGGTGTTTTTTTTTTCCCACTACACTATAATTTGTCCAGGTAAGCCACAGTTTATCATAGGTGAATAGAAGAGGGGGGAAAAGGTGATTTCAAAACCTCACTTTGAGATGCTGTCTCCCCCAAATTTTCCCAAACAAGTTACCAATGTGGAATGAAATAGATAAACCCAAGATCAAGCCTCATCAAGTGACAACTCTTTGTTGAGCAAGGAAAGAGTCCCAAATCATACATTTAGGAAATTTTTCTGGTGTAAAAGTTATCTGAAATGGATTTTATGGGAGGAAAGCAATAGAAAGAAGGAGGCTAATGTATAGATGAGAAGGGAAAAGGTTTGATATGGGCATGCCAAGAGAATTTAAAGTTAGCTGGAAAAATCCCCCAAATGCCAGGTCTTGTCTCCTCCCTGCCACTTCCACTCCCTCCCCATCACCTGTCTCTTCTTCAGAAAAAAAAAATCATAATAAAATTGTGTAAATTTTCATACAGTGCACGAGGTAAATAAATGCCTACCATTCAAGGAAGGAGGGAAGGAATCACAAAATTACTTACTAAGCATTTACTATGTGCTGAGTACTGTGCTAACTGCTGGGGACACAAACATAAAAGCCAAGGGGAAGAGCCAAGATGATGGAGCAAAGGCAGGGACTCACCTGAGCTCTTCCTCAAACATCTCCCAAATAGCTTTTAAAAATTACTGTAAACAAATTCTAGAGCAGCAGAACTCACAGAAAGACAGAATGAAACTAATTTCCAGTCCAAGATAACTTGGAAGTTTGGCAGGAAAGGTCTGTTATACCTGGGTGAGAGCAGAGCACAGTCCAGCACAGGCTGTACCAACAGAGCCCAGGTCCCAACAAACCAGGAGCAGATCTTGGAAGCCATTGAATCAGCAGCTGCTTCCAGAGCTCTCAGCCCACACATGGTAAGGGGGTCAGATAGAGCTACCCAGAAGAAGATTACAGGGGTCTTTTTTTGTCAGCATTGAGGCCGGACTTTGTTGCTTTGCCATATTCAGATCCAGGTCACAGACCTGCGTGGCAGTCCCAGGGTGAGGAAGAGCACTAGTATAACAGAGCTTGTAGCCGCTGTGGAGGGGAGACCCTCTTCACAATTCCAGGACAGAAAAGAGTGTTTATGGTTACTCACAGACCAGAGCACAGGCCAGAAGAGTAGTAAACACCTTTCCTTAGATCATACTGCCTTGGAAGACCTAAAATTAAAAACAAGTCCCTAGAAATATCTCTGAAAACAACTGTACAAAAACCTGGAAGCTTAGGACAGTGTTCCCTACACCCTGGAAGCAGAGCCCTACTTTAACAAACAGTTAAAAGTCAAGTAATAGGCTGGGGAAATAAGTAAATATCAGAAAACAAAATTCTGACTAAAGAAAGTTGCTATGGTGACAAGGAAGAGCAAAACACACTCAGAAGAACACAACAAAGTCAAAGCTCCTACATCCAAAGCCTCCAAGAAAAATATGAATTAGTCTTAGGCTATAGAAGAGCCCAAAATAAATTTTGAAAATTAGGTAAAAGAGGTAAAGGAAAAATTGGGAAGAGAAATGAGAGTGATGCAAGAAAATCATGAAAAACAAGTCAACAGCTTGGTAAAGGAGACAAAGAAAATACTGAAGAAAATAATACCTTAAAAAAAACACATTAGGCCAAATGGTAAAAGAGTTCTGAAAAGTCAATGAGGAGAAGAATGTCTTAAAAAGTAGAAGTGGACAAATGAAAAAGGCAGTCCAAAAGCTCACTGAAGAAAATAATTCCTTAAAAATTAGAATGGAGCAAATGGAAGCTAGTGACTTTATGAGAAATCAAGAAACAATAAAAACCAAAAGAATGAAAAAAATAGAAGACAACATGAAATGCCTTACTGGGAAAATCAACTGACTTGGGAAATAGATCCAGGAGAGATAATTTAAGAATTATTGGACTCCTTGAAAACCATAATCAAAAAAAGAGCCCAGATATCATCCTTCAAGAAATTATCAAGAAAAGCTACTCTAATATTCTAGAATTAGAGTAAAAGAGAAATGGAAAGAATCTTCTGATCACCTCCTGAAAGAGATCCCAAAGTGAAAACTTCCAGGAATATTATAATCAAATTCCAGAGCTCCCAGGCCAAGGAGAAAATATTATCCAAATATAAGAAAACATAAATATCCAAGTATTGTGGAGGCACAGGATAACACAAGATTCAGCAGCTTTTACATTAAAGGATCAGAGAGCTTGAAATACGACATTCTGGAGGCTAAAGGAACTAGGGTTACAACCAATAATCACGTACCCAGCAAAACTGAGTGTAATCCATGAGGAGAAAAAAATGAATATTCAATGAGATAAGAGGACTTTCAAGGATTCTTGATGGAAAGACCAGAGCTGAACAGAAAAATTTGACTTTCAAATACAAGACTCAAGAGAAACATAAAAAGGTAAACATGAAGACATAAGGGACCTAACAAGATTAAACTGTTTACATCCCTACATGGGAAGATGATATTTTGTAACTCATAAGACCCTTCTCATTATTAAGGTAGACAGAAGGCACAGGTGTGAGTTGAAGAGATAATATCTAAAAAAATTAAA
>CM053582.1:190532615-190535115 GCA_028627135.1 Pseudochirops cupreus | reverse complement strand
TTTATAATGCATTTTTTTAAAGAAGCAAGCTGTATGAAATGGAGATTTATGGTATATATGGAAATGCTCTTTTCTGGTTGTTTAAGTACAGAACAAAAAAGAAAAGAAAGTTACATGGGTGATCAGTAGGGTTATTGGAGAATATGACTGACAGACTTCTTCCAGGAAAAATGACAAAACTGATTTGATAAAGATACCAAAACTAGAAGGAGGGATGATAGGACAAAGGTGTGTGCCATGGCAAGATGGTTGGTGAGAAAACAATCAGATTGTAGGGAGTGAAATGAAACATAACTGGAGCCTTCCTGAAATAGTGCGCCAGGTGGGATCATCACCAACCAGGATATTGAGTCCTTAGGGTAGAAGTTCTGGTGATAAAAGGATTAAAATCTCCAAGATATGGTCTCTGGTCTGGGCACTCTTTTAAAGAAGAATTGACTTGGGGACTAGCCTACAACTCAGTTGTGATTGGAACAATGAAAAGGAAAAGAAATAGTAGGAGACTGAAGGGAGCAGTCAGGTCAGGGATATTGGGCTCTGGCAGACCTTGGTAACCACATGTCCCCTTCCCTTGCCACTCTCTGACTTGAAATTAACTGGAGGGAAAATGTTACCATGGAAAGAGATAGCTCTGTATTTCTTTATCAACCATGGAGGTGAAAGGACTTGCCTATTAGACAATGTCAGAAGTGAGAAAAGAATGCAGGTCTCTAACCCACACCCTTGCATCCCTCCAGTTACCATACCCTTATTATTTTATAGATAGGCCTTTTTTAAAAAACTTTTGTTTATTTTTGGTTTACATCATTCATTTCCATGAGATTTTGAGTTACAAATTTTCTCCCTGTCTTTCCCCTACCCACCACCCCAAAACAGTGATCCCACTGTATAGCCCCTCTGCCAATCTCTCCTATATCCTCCCCCATCACCCCTCTGACTTTCCAGTGGAGTGAGATGGGTCTCCCTACCCCAGTGCCTGTATATCTTATTTCCCAGTTGCATGTAAATAATAATAATGACAATATATATATATACATACATATTTTTAATATTTGATTTTAGAACTTTAAATTCTAGATTCTTTCCCTTCCTCCCTCATCATCCACCCCCACTGGAAAGACAGGCAATTCAATACAGGCTGTACATGTGTAGTTACACAGAACATCTCCACAATGGACATATTGTATAAGACTGACTATATTTCCCTTCTTCTTATTCCGCCCCCCACTTGTTCTACTCTCTACTGTGTCCCTGTCCCTTTACAGAAGTATGTACTTCCAGCAACCCTCCCCCCCAACCTGCCCTCCCCTCTATCCTCCCCCTCTCATCCCCTTCCCCCCTACTCTCCTGCAGGCCAAGATACCCAATATAGAGTGTGTCATTCCTTCCCTAAGCCAAATTCAAAGAGAGTAAGGTTAACTCATTCCCTTTTGCCTTCCTGTTCTTCTGCTCAATTATAACATTGTAATCCTCTTCTACATGAGAGGATTAACCCCATTCTGTCTCTCCCTGTCTCCTCTCATACGATTCCTCTCCCACCTCTCAATTTAACCTTTTAAAATATTATCCCATCCTATTCAATTGATCCTCTGCCCTCTGTCTATGTACACATATATATACACACACTCACATATGTACTCATATGCATATATGCCCTCCTATATAGACATATGTAAATGTATACATGTATATACATTTATATTACCTTCACCTATCCTCATACTGAGAAAAGTTTCATAAGTTACAATTATCGTTTTTCCATGTTGGCATGTAAATAGTTCAACTTTGATAAGTTCCTTATGATTTCTTTTCCATGTTTACCTTCTCATGCTTCTTGTATTTGAATGTCAAATTTTCTATTCAGTTCTGGTTTTTTCATCAAGAATGCTTGGAAGTCCTCCACTTCATTGAATGACAATATTTTCCCCTGGAAAATTATACTCAGTTTTGCTGGGTAGATGACTCTTGGCTTTAATCCTAGCTCCCTTAATCTCTGGAATATCACTTTCCAGGCCCTTCGATTCCTTAATGTAGAAGCTGCTAGACCCTGGGTTACCCTAATTGTGTTTCCACAGTATTTCAAATTGTTTCTTTTTGACAGCTTGTAATATTTTCTCCTTGATCTGGGAACTCCAGAACCTGGCTATAATATTCCTAGGAGTTTTCTTTTTGGGATCTTTTTCTAGAGGTGATCAGTGAATTCTTTCAAGTTCTATTTTGCCCTCTGGTTCTAAAATATCCAGGCAATTTTCCTTGAGAATTTCTTGAAGGATGATTTCTAGGTTCTTTTTTTGATCATGGCTTTCAGGTAGTCCAATAATTTTTAAATTGTCTTTCCTGGATCTATTTTCCAGGTCAGTGATTTTTTCAAGGAGATATTTCACATTGCCTTCTATTTTTTCATTTGTTTGGATCTGTTTAATAGCATCTTGATTTCTCATAAAGTCATTTGCTTCCATTTGCTCCACTCTAATTCTGAAGGAATTATTCTCTTCAGAAA
>CM053582.1:190467207-190532115 GCA_028627135.1 Pseudochirops cupreus | reverse complement strand
AAAAAGGAATCTAAAGTTGGATTGCTGTTTTTACTTTGCTTCCTTTGCCTGCTCATGTTGCCAGTCAATTACTTGATTTTTTAGCTCTGTGGAACTCTGCTTCCAGGGGGGAGAGCTCTGTCCCAAATCGCTGGGGTTTTTCACAGCTGCCGGAGCTATTAGGAGGCTGCTGCAGCCCTCACCAGCTTTGGCTCACTGATCACACACCTCAGAACCACCATCTAAGACCGCAATCCAGATCCAAGCAGCTTAAGGCAAGAGTACTTAGCCTCTGAATGATTGCTTGGCTCCCCTGCAATCTGCAGGTCGGGAGCTTCTGAAGCAGCCACATGGAGGCAGCTGCAAGGCAGCTGTTTTTGCTGCTTTCTTGCCCTGGAGGCAGGCAGCCAGACTTGCTTTTCTCCCCCAAATTTAGCCAAGTTCCACTAACTTTTCACTTAGTCCTTGTTTCTTATGGGTTGATAATTCTGGAAATCGCCACAGCTGCCAGTGATCCACTCTTCTGAATGCTCCAGTCATGGCTTGTCCTGGCCACCCCAGGGCCAAGCCACAGTTTCATGGTGGGCTGGTTTCAGCTCCTAGAGCCCTGCAATGAGCCCTTCCTGTCCTGCCTGTTGTGCTGCTTTCAGTTGGAGCTTTGTTTCTCTGTACTTTTGTGAATTCTGGATCCCTAAATTTTGTTTAGAGTCATATTTTATGAGTATTTAAAGCAATTATGGGGGGAGCTGCACAGTTTTCCTGCTTCTACACTGCCATCTTGGCTCTGCCCCCCATAGGCCTTTTTTTGTACCCAAAACATTCTTGTTCAACTTGGTTGTTCACCTTAGTTATGTAGGATCAGAAATGGAGACCTACTCCACTCTAGGTCTTTCATTTTGTTGTATCTCTAGAATCTTAACCTTAGGACAAAAAGACTAATGGGTAGCTTAAGGTCTCTAGCCCAAGGGCCTCTGTCCTTAAGCAGAACAATGAGCCACCTAAGTTTGCTTAGTTGTGCAATAATCCATTTATATTCTACTATTATAAAAGAGGGTCCTGTTGACCTGTACCTCAGTGATCTATACTGAATGTATTAATTAGTTATGGAATAGCTCCATAGATTTACTAATGTATCCAAGTTCTATGTCCTGTCCTTTCTGTCCTTGATCCTTTTGATCCTGCTTCCTTAAAAGTTTAAGAAGTCTTGCTTTGCTTAATTTAAGAGAAAGAGTCTTGCTATCTAAAACCCATTGTTGAAGAATTGATGAATCTTTCCCATATAGCTGTATGAGACCAATAAAGCAATATGCTTTGACCATGCCATAGCTAAACACTGGCAATAAACTCATCCACAGTGTAAGAATTAGTTCTGAGTGAATCAGAGATTTTCAGAATTGGAAGAAACTTCAGATATGGCCTAGTTCCATCCATCCCCAAATAAGATCCTTTCTACAGCATTCTTGACAAGTAGTAGTCATTCAGTCTCTCCTAGAAAGCTTCTGAAAAGGCCACTATCTCCTAAGACAATCCATTCAATTCAGTGACAATTGTAATTGTAGTATTCTTTATCTTGGACTGAAATCAGCTTCTTGGTAACTTCCAACTATTGCACCTCTTTCTATTGTGTGGACCCAAGCAGAAGAGATCTAATCTAATTCCTCTTCCACATCATAGCCCTTCAAATCCTTAAAGACATCAACCATTTCCTCCTTAAGTCTTTTCTGCTCTTGGTGAAATGTCACCAATTCCTTCAACTGTTTGTTTTACAGCATGTTTTCTAGTTCCCTCATCAATCTGGTCTTCCTCATCTGGATGTGCTCTAGCTTATCAGTGCATGCCCTAAAATATGGCATCCAGAACTAAACAAAAATTCCATATATGGCGTAAACAGGGATTATCCCTTTCCTCATTCTATTATTCATCTATGAAGATAGCCTAAGGAGACTTATGAGCATTTCCAAAAATAAAATCCATTCACAAAGGACAAAGATCATTTCCACTAAAGGAAACTATAAGAGCGTAACATAGGCTCTGAAAGTAATTTCCAAAGGGAATTCTAAAATTCTTCTGAATAAATGGTAGCATCCTTAAAATGAGCACATAGACTCTATTTATTTTCTAGAGGACAGTGGCCATTTGAGAGGCTACATTCTTATGTTCTAAAAAACAAAAATCACTCACAGTAATTCTCATAGTCTCAATTTTCTCATCTGTAAGAATGAGAATTCTCATAGTGAGAATTCTGTAAAATGAATTGGAGAAGGAAATAACAAATCACTCCAGCATCATCACCAAAAAACCCAAACAGGGTCATGAAGAGTTAGACATGAGTGAAATGACCGAACAACAAAATTAAAGAATGGGAAGACAGAGACCAAGTTTTGACTTAGAAGACGAGGTCAAATTATATTATATATGTACATATTCAAATAAGTTGTTCATAGAAAAGAACACAAGCTTAACAATTGTAACCTTAATTATGAACCCATAAAAAGAAAAAGTAATAGAAGAATAAGATAAAGCCTAACAATTTGTTGATTACAAGAAACAAATTTAAAGCATACAAGCATATAAAGAGTGAAAATGAGTGAATGGAACAAAATCTATCATACTTCAGGAAACTCTAAAAAAGCAGGAGTTTCGATTGTGATCTCGGCAAAGACAACAATAAAAACTGATGGTCAAAAGAAATAAACAAGGAAATTATTTCATGCTTAAAGATTCCATGAAAAATGATAAGTAAATATTAAATGTATACGTACCAAAAGACATAATGGTTAAGTTCTTAAAAGAAAATCTAGGCAAATTTCAAGAAGGTATTTATAATAACAATAATATTAGAATATTTTAATATTCCTCTTCTAGAGATGAATAAAAGCAACAGAAAGATAAGCATGATGGAAAATATAGAGCTGAATAAATTGTAGGATAAATTAGGTTTCATTAAGATATGATGATTTCTGAGTGAAAATATTAAAGAATACACATATTTCTCAGGATCATCAATACTTCCACAAAAACTGATCAGATGCTAGGGGATAAAGAAATCAATAACAAATGTTAAAAAAAAAAGATACGATTTTTTAAAATTAAAGGATTGGACTAGAGTCTTCTAAGATCCTTTCCAATATTGTATCTGTTTAGCATGGTGAAATAGAAAGAGTGCTGGAGTCCGAGAGCTTGAGTTCAAGTCATGACTGTCACTCAGCACCCTGGGCAAGTTCCTTTATTTCTTTCATCCTATATTTCCTTATCTGTAAAATGCATGGTTGGAATACAGGACGTCTAAAATCTCTTCCAACCCTAAACCTGTGAACCTATGAGATTTTTTTTTTTTTGCTCTTTGGAGAGAGAAAGGCAGGGCAATTGGGGTTAAGTGACTTGCCCAAGGTCACATGGCTAGTAAGTGTTAAGTATCCGAGGCCAGAATTGAACTCAGGTCTTCCTAACTCCAGGGCTGGTGCTCTATTCACTGTACCACCTAGTTGCCCCATGAACCTATTAGATTTTGCCATAAGAAGATGGGGTGAATGATTTGGAGATGTTTAGAGAAGGAAAGTAAGCTTAGGGAGCATGAGATAATTGTTTTTAAGTATTTGAAGGACTGTCACATAGAAAAGGAATTCATTATATCTGACTCCAGAAAGCAAAGCTAGGAGCAATGAGTACAAAGGGGAAATTTTGGGCTGAACATAAGGAAGAATTTCTCCATACTTAAAGTGATTCAAAAGTGGCATGAGGTGCCTTGGGAAATAGTGGGTGGGTTCCCTTCCCTATGGCTTTTCGATTAGAGCTTGATGACCACTTGCCAAGTATGTCATAGAGAAGCATTCTTGGTTGGACCAGTTGGGCTCTCTCTGAGATTCTGTAATGACATCTTATCTGTACAGACTAACACCTTGTAGAGGGTAGGAACCACACGTTCTTTCTTCAAGTCCAGCAGAACTCAATAAATGTTAACACAAACAACTTCTTCCAGTCCTTGCTCCCCGAATAAACTGTTCATTGTCACCGGGGTCCTTTAATCAACATTTACTGTGTTCATTATGTGCGAAGCACTGTCCTGGGCAGGTCATGTGAGGAGAGAACCATTAACCTTCTTTCCTCCATCTTGCTGTCCAGCAAGGTCTCAAGTCCTGTTTTAACTGGTCCTGACCCATTACCACGAGCCAACTCTGGGAGAGTCACCTGTTGAAAGGGAAGAGTCTTTGAATCCCATGAAGAAGACTCAGCAGGAGCAGAAATATTTTTCTCTGTCAACAGACCTTGGGACCTATGCCAGGACCTGAATTGGCTTAGGGTAGGAAGTTTTTTCAGGTACCTTCCATCTGGTCAGCAGATGTGGTTCTCCCAGAAGGTGCTGGCCAAATAGGAGAATGGCCGAAGTTCTAAAGTAGAATTGGCTTGTCTATCCTAAACAGTTAGAATGAGATAAATACATTGGTAGGGGCTGATGGCTGAAAAATACATTCTTTCTCAAAAATTTCCAAGATCACTCTTAGCTGGAGGGGGATGAATCAAAAGCTGACACCAGTATCTATTCCCTTGTCCCAACATTCTCCCTATACCTTCAAAAGACCACCATACAAGAGAGAACCATATCAAGGAAAAACAGGATAATCTAATTGTATGTATACTTAGAACAAGACAATGAGGCAAGGATAACTCATGATCATTCCCCAATAAGGAAAGAAATTACATCCTTGAGACTTCTTAAGGATGATAATGTAGGGTACAATTCTCTTCAGAACTAAACTGTCCTATAGAGTCCATTTTTCCATCCTGTCAAGTGGCATTATAGTTGACATCACCATTCTCCAGATGCTGTAAGCTGATATCACTTGATATCATGGGAATTTGCCTGGCTTACTGTCTAAGCTGATCTAATTTGGATATCTTTGTGCTGAAATTCCTACCCTGCTTATTCTTTACCTCTTCATTTTCTAATTGCTGAGCTTCAACATGGTGAGCAAAAATATTAATGCTCAACCCTTCCTTTCCTAAAGGGACTTTAGGGGTCCCCCTATGTAACAGCTACTATCTCAATAAAAGTCCAGGGGGAGGATGAGATTGTTGAAGGAAGTTCTACCCAACAGGGAATTCAAGGAAAGTGTTACATCACTATTGATCAGCCCCTCAAACTCTACAACACATTAATATGAAACTGATTTACCTCTCCCAGCTGCCACCAATCTGAGCATCATGAGAGGGCTATTAGTCCCCACCACTAGCCTTTTTCCCTTGGCTTGCTACATTTCCTGTGTCTTCTTATTAGTTGCCCACTGAGCCCAGCCCTGGGTTCTTCACTTGGGTGATGAGGCAGTTTCAAGAAGCAAGTTTAATCCTAGGCTTCTGAGGTTACCATAGTAGGTTTTACCAGAGCCCACTCTGTCCTCAGCTCCTAGCTGAGGACAAAACTTCAGAACTTGGCAGGAAACATGGTACAATGAGAAAACTATTAAATTCGGAGTCAAAGAATCTGAGTTCAAATCCTTGCTCTACTGCTTACTACATCTGTGATCTTGAGTATGTGACCTCTTTAGTCCTCAGTTTCCTGATCTGTAAAATGAGAGGTTTGGCCTAAGTGGTCTCTAAGGTCCTTTCCAATTCTAAATCTATGCTTCTATAGCCTTATGACTTTGTGGCAAAGCTTCGAAGGGCACGCTGATTTAGGAAGAGCTCAATCAGTTTTTGTTTGTTTGTTTTCCAGACGGACCCAACAGAAACCATCATATGTGCAAAAAGAAGTTATGATGCTAGGTTAACAGGAAAAGGTAAGAGAGGTAGTTAAAAAACAAAAAGGAACTAGGAGGAAGAGAGAAATAGACCATGACTAGATAAATAGAAGAAGAGCGAGGGACTATGGGAACTGAGAAGAGAAGGGCATGGAATGGGCAAAATTCTGTGCATTTTGCTAAGAACTAAAATGAACATTTTATGTAAAACATCATGCAAATTCAGACCTCTTCACTTTTTAGTCAACAGCTCAGGCCCACAATTTTGGAGATCAAGCCTAGCTTTGGGCATGCCCTGTGGTGTTCATGTATAAATGAGCAGAACTGTTGCTGGACTCCCAGGACTCCCACCACAGTTGGGACTGAGAGGAAGAAGGTGTCCTGAGTTGTCACTACTGCCTCCTAGCCCCAAATGGCATGCTGTACCCCACCCCCAACCCAACCCCCAGCAGATGGCTGACAATTCTTCTTGGCCTCTGAGAGCTCCCTTGGCTGAGAGCCACATTCCAGAACAGCATGTGTTTCATCTCAGGCCCGCAAGGTCTGCAGCTCCAAGTGGAGCCAGAGAGGAAACCTTGGCTCAGGCTGCACATTTCTGGGGAGGGGGGCAGGGATGCAGAGGGAGGAGATGGGGAATGAGGCTAGATTTACAATGATGAAGAATATTTTATGTTGCAGAGGGCCATCTAGAAAGTCAACTGATGCCTCTCTCTCCTACTTGATTTTTCAAAGCAACTCACCAGGACCTCTAAGTACCCCCATCCCATTCTATCTTTTTCTATCCCTATCAAATTCCCCTTGCATGACACCCACTGTTCCCTACCTCCTAAGTCCAGGCTCCTGACAACCACATCTCCCCAATCCTGAATCAGTGATTTGTTGCCACAAGACTGCTTCATTCTGATCTCTTTGGAGGTTTGGGAAGAGAAAAAGAAAGCGCTGTGATTCCTGTATTCCATCTGGATGGTGCCTAAAAGGCATATCATTTCCATTCCATCAGCTGTAAGGCTGAACTCTAGAACTATCTGGGCTTTGTATGATGGGTCAGCCAGGGTTGGGGGGAGGGTGTTTCAGGGGATGGAGATGGAAAAGGACAAACATAGAGAAAGGGAAGGAAACAGGATGAAGTAGGAAATGTGGAGGGATAGAAATTCTGAGGAAAATGTAGGGGAAAGTCAGGTATATAGGGAATCTTCCATCCTATTCAGGTATAGTCATGCCAGACAACTCCAAGAGAAGGGAGAGAAAGGAGAAGAAGCATGCAGGGGAAAAGGTAGTACAACAGAAGGGGAACAGGACCCTTGTGGGGTTAGGAGGTAGGTAGGGAGACGAATAGAATAGAGCTGAAGATGAATGCAAAAATCTACTGAGAGATGTGTGATCTTCATGATGACATGCAGTCTGGGGCCAACCTTAGGCTGAAGAACTTGCCTTTGGAGAGTAAGTTTGCACTCCTTTATGCTGGCTCCTTTGGACAAAGCCCTGGTCATACCACCCTAGTTATAGTGACAGAAATGAGAGAAGAGTAACCTATTAAAAAGGAGCAAAAGAAAGAAAAAGACAAGTGAATTAGAGAGTCACAGAGGAAGGTAGGAGGTAGGCGCCAGGAGGGAAGGGAATAGGATAGAACTGAAAATGAAGGCAGAATAATATATCTTCTGGTGGGCCTTAAGCTGGGGTGGGGAAGGGTAGTCTTGCATCTTCTGAGGGTTCTGCTCTGTAGTAAGCTAAGGGGTTTTTGACAGCAAAGTAAACTGCGGTGCACTGAGTTTACCCAGCTCCAATAAGCAGCACTTTGGTGTGTTTGACATTTCCTTCCCACTGAATCAGCCAAGAGGCACTGAACCACAGCCAACCCCCTTGACAGCCCCTCTTTACCCCCCAACAAATATTCTTCGCAGGCCGTGCAGGGTGGTGGGGAGGAGGAAGATTCCCCTCCTTATAAGTAAACCAGCTCCTTCCCTCTTGCCAAAGGCTATGGAGTGCTGGGCAGGACAGGATATGTGGGTAGGGTAGGAGATGTCCCTGACTGCCCAGGACAAGTTTCCCTTTCCAGGTTGAAAAGTCTAAGAAAACAAGAAACCTCATCTCTTCCAATCCCCACTTGGACTAGTCTCCACTTAAACAGGTTGTTTACTGTTCTTATTATTTAAAAAATCTATGATTTTGTATGTGCTTCTATCTATTCAGATCAATACTTTACTATGACATTAATAAGTGGTCTTTGAGTTTCTGTGATGAAAAAAATCATTAACCAGTGGTCAACTGATAAGCCTCTCTCCATCCTTAGCCAGACTTGTCTTCACACAATTGACATATATCCTTCCACAGTACCCATGCTCAAAGTCTTTCCAACTTGACAGGAACTACTCTAGCTTGCCTTCTATTGGCACAGATGGGGTGAACCTGGAGTAACCTCCATACTATGATGAGGCATTGGGGTAAATCTTGAGTGAAGGCATTGTCCTTTTTGTCCATCATTGTACTTTGTCTTTATTAAATACCTGGGAGGGATTCTGAGCTATGCTATGTGGAGACCAATGAAGTAGCCAAAGGCCTTGCCCACTGGGAGGTTATAGTCTGAAAGAGACACACAGTGGCAGTGATGCACACAAAGAGAGAATGATTGCACAAATTGTCCAGGGGACTGATGCACAGATCTGTCTGTATGTGTGTTTCATGCTAGGAGAAGTTGTTTTGTACAAAATGGAGAGGGGAAACCACCTCCGTTCAATCAAGTAAGGCTTCCTATAAGAGTTCTTGAAGGGGGAGAAAAAGTCTGGGGTACAGGTCTCACAGGAGGGCCCTATAAGTTTAGGAATAGAATGTAATAAAGCACGAAGTATACATTGTGTTTATCCTTATTAAATCCTAGAGTTGGTACAGACCTCACAGGGCATCTAGTCCACATCTCTGGTGGGTCCCCCAACCTCTACTTGCACAATAATTTCTGCTTTAAAGTTAACAAAGTACTTTCCTCAAAACGATAACACTGAGGTAGGCATTCTAAATATCCATTCTTTCATCTTGTAGATGAGATAACAAGTTCATAGAAATATAAGTGACTTGCCCAAGGTCACCTAAGTGGGGTATAAACCTGGGTCTTCTCATTCTATATATGGTACCTTTCCACTATACGAAGTATTTGACCTTCATTGTCAGAGAGCTCACTACTTTCAACTCACCATTGCTAGAGAAATCAGGGAAGGCTTCTTGGGGAAGGTTGTATTTGAGTTGAATTTTAGAAGACAGATAGAAGCACAATATGCATAGGGGAAAGGAGGGCATTCCAATCATAGAAATAGCTTGAGCAAAGACTCAGATGTGGGAGAGGCTATGAATGTTTACAAGGCATTGAGAAGCCCAATTTAGCAAACATATATAGAATGCAGAAGAGGGGAAGAATATGAGAAAAGGCCAACTGCCTCTGTCTGCACCCTTGATCCAAACCCCTTCCACTCCTCCACGACTTTGCTCCAGTAATGATTCCTTCTGCCTCATGAAATTTGGATCCCTCCTTCTGTCTACGTATATGTCCAGGTCTCCCTAATCCTGAAAAAAATTTTCCTTCACCATTCTACCCTGTTGTAGTGGCAACCACATTGGCATACCCAGGATGGCTACTAGCACAGGTTCTTAGATCTGCTTTACTAGGAAAGATAGTTGTTTAAGGGGTCAACAATCTTTTTTTAAATTAAATTTAAATTAAATGCACCAGTTCAGGGGAAAAGTCAGCATCCTGAACTTTAGAGAAAATACAAGCAGAGAAATAAAGACCAACAGACAGGATTCTGACTGCCTGAATCAACTATACACTTTACATACATCCCTAGATCAAGAGACTCTTTACATCTGACCAACGGGGGACCTCTGAGCATACCACCAGTCAGAATCTTGACCAGGAAATCACAAGATCCTTCTCATAAGCAACCCCCCAAAGCAAAATACCAATTTAGAGCATATATATATATATATATATATGTATACTCGGAGCCAGAAGGCATCACAACCCTCCTGTCGAAGTGTCTAATTAGAACTTAGCAAAAGGTGTGAAAGCCTTCCTACAAGCAAGCCTCCCTAAACAAGCTTCCCTTAATGGGCTCCATGTGAGACCTATTAGTGGGTGGGGAAGATCTTAAATCCCATTAACATTACACCTGTTTTTCTATTATTCCATCCTTGTCCTCCCCTTCATAGTTAAAATTCTGAAAAAAGTCTCTGAGTGATAAATAAATATGTTGTTACAAGATGGTGGTAGAGTTGGTGTTTTTTGTTTTTTGGAAGGGGATGAGTTAGTGGCTAGTGATGCAGATACATGGAAAAAAGAAAGAAAAGAACATTACTAAAACATTTAAAATACACAGAAGAAATTCAGAAGAGGACATAAACAGGGCAATTTTGTTACTACCTCAAATTTAATACACGCTTAAAAATTAAATATACATGTTAAGTTTTTAATCTCTGTAGATTGAAATGTTCTTTTTTGTTGCTTACTAAGTTAACAATAAAAAAGAAAAATTTTATATATCCTTTGAAATCTGGTCTCTGTCTTCATTACTAGTGAAGCTGCTCCCTCAAAGATAATCAGTGACTTCCTAATCACCTTTTTTTCAGTCCTCATCCTCCTTGACTTTTTGTAGCTCTTGACAATATTATCACTCTCTCCTAAGTATTCCTTCTTCCCCTTGACTTCAGTGACACCATACTGATTTTCCTCCTAACCATTCTTTCTCTGTCTTCTTTGCTGACTGCTCCTTTTCTTCCCTATATTTTAAAGTGGATAGTCTTGAAGGCTTTGTCCTTGGCCTTATTCCAGTTTCTCCCAATGCTCTTGCCCTTGGCAATTTCATTCTCTAGTTCAACAAGCAATTATATGCAGATAACTAACAAATCTCTATCTTTGGCCCTGACCTCTCTTCTGAGCTCCAGACCCACATCTCTGACAGTCTACAAGACTTCTTCACCTGAATATCTCCAAGTGAATATCCACTTCAAATTCAAAATACCCCAAACTGAACTTAATATCTTTCGACAGAGGTTTGTTTCTCTTTTTGATTTCCCTATTTTCATCAGTGGTACCACCATTAGCCTAGTATTGCAAGTCTAAATCTTGGGGTTACCTTTGATTTTTCCCCCTATTTCTAAATTCTCATTTTGAGTTATTTACCAGTCTACTGATAAAATACTTTTCAAATCAGTCTCTGCTCTCATTGCTACCACCCTAACAAAATAGAACAATAGACCCTCATTGCCACTTGCCTAGTTTATTACAATGGGTATAGTAAATAAAGTGCCAAGCCTGGAGTCAGGAAGACTCATCTTCCTGAGTTGAAATCTGGCCTCAGACATTTTCTGCCTGTGTGGCCCTAGGCAAGTCATTTACCTTGTCTGCCTCAGTTTCCTCATCAGTTAAATGAGCTGGAGAAGGGAATGGAAACTCATTCCAGTAGCTTTGCCAAGAAAACTTCAAATGTGGTCATGAAGAGGTGGGCATCACTGAAAAATGCCTGAATGACAACAAAGCTTATTACAATAGCTTCCTAGTCAGCCATTAGTTAACCAGCATTCATTAAGCACATAGGACATGCCATCACTGTTCTAAGCCCTGAGGGTACAACGAGAGACAAAAACTGAAACTATCTCCCAGAGTTGTGAGGATCAAACAAAATATATTTGTAAATCACTCAGTACGGTGACTAGCACAGAGTAGGTGTTGCACAAACATTCGGGTTTTTTTTTTAATTGTTAAAACTAAAACAGAAAACCCCATTCTCTGCTCTCAAAAAGCTCACAGTCTAATGGGAACAACAACATGAAAACAGCTACATCGAAACCATAAATCGTTGATCAGCTGGGGCTAATTACAAAGGAAGGTCATTAAGACTAAGGACAGGGAAAAGCTTCTAATAGGTCCCCCACCTCTGTCCTCATTTGACCCCTGCCAAGCATGTTCTTTATGCATTGATCTGGTCATGTCACTCCCTATTCAAAAAACCTTCAGTGCATCCCTATTGCCAACTAAATAGAACTAGAAAGAACATGAATACTATGTAGAAGAGAGGAATTGTGGGAAGATGGGACCCAGGAAGGGAATATCTGCAACATGCTCATTATAACTCACCAAGAAGGGCAAATCTAAATATACTCCATGCCTGTTACAACCTGGTAGCAATAGGGAACCACTGAATCCTCTGAAACAGGGGAGTGACATGGTCAGTTCTGTTCTCTGAGAATATAATTTGGCAGCCCTGTGGAGAATGGATTGAAGATGGAAGAGAGTGGAGGCAAGCAGGGAGATTGCTTAGGAAGTTCTTGCAATAGTCCAAGTGAGAGGTTTTGAGGGCTTAAACTAGAGTGGTGGTCAAGTTAGTGGAGAGAAGACATGAAAGAGGTGCTGTCAAAATAGAACAAACAAAACTAAGCAACTGGTTGAATATGGAGGGAAGGAGAAAATAAAGAGTTGAGGGTGAATTCAAGGTCACAGATAAATGGTGGATGAAAGGTTGGTGGTATCTTCTTCACACAAAGGGAAAGTAGGAAGGGCAAAAAGATCATGAGTTCTCTTGTGGACATTTTGAATTTGAGATTTCTAATGGACATCCAGGTGGATGGTATGTAAAGGCTTTTGGTGATATGGGTTTAAAGATCAAGAGAGATATGAGGTCTACCACATGTACAAAAATATTTATAGCAGCTTTTTTTGTGGTGGCAAAGAATTGGAAATTAAATGGATGCCCATCAATTGCAGAATGACTGAACAGGTTGTAGTATATTAATGTGATAAAATGCTGTGGTTCCATAAGAAATGATGAGCAGGCAGATTTCAGAAAAACCTGGAACCTTATGTGAACTGATGCATAGTGAAGTGAGCAGAACCAGGAGAACATTATACCCAGTGACAGCAACACTGTGCAATGACCAACTTTAATAGACTTAGATCTTCTTAGCAATGAAATGATTTATTCTAAGACAATTCCAAAAGACTCATGATAGAAAAAGCTATCCATATCCCAGAGAAAAAACTATGTACTCTGAATGCAAATTGAAGTATGCTATTTTCTCTTTCTTTTTCCTTTCTTGTGGTTTTTCCCTTTTGAAAAGGGAAATTCTGATTCTTCTTTCACAAGATGACTAATGTGGAAATGTATTTAATATGATTGTACATGTTTTACCTATATCAGATTGCATGAGGTCTGGGAGGGAGTGGACAGGAGGGAGGGGGAAACTTTAGATCTCAAAATCTTATAAAAGTAAATGTTGAAAATGAAAAATAAATAAATATTTTTTAAAAGCAAAAGAGAGAGATGAAGTCTAAATAAGCAGATTTAGGACCCTTCCACAGAGAGTGATCATTGATCCCCCAAAAGCTGCTTTGACCACTGAGTGTATAGAAAAAGTAGAGAGTCTAGGATGGAGCTCTAGGGAACACTCATACATAAGCTGAGGGACACAGACGATAATTCAACATAGACTGAGAAAAAGTGGACAAGACAGTATCATGAAAAAGAAAGGCAGAAGAGAATGTCTAGGAAATGATGGTAGATAGTGTCAAATGACACATAAAGATCAAGAAGGGTAAGGATTGAGTAAAGGTCATGATGATTAAGAGAATGTTCATAACGTTGGAGAAAGGAGACAGATGGACAGACAGACCAACAAAGAGAAGCAAGAGAGGTTTTTTTAGAAGTTGTGAAAGGGAGGAGAGACATAGAACATTACTTTGAGGGGATGGCGGAGTCAAGTGAAGGTTTTTTAAACAATTAGGGAGTGGGAGAAATCTGGATATCCCTTCTATAGGCAGCAGGAAAGAAGGGCGGAAGATTAGTGATCAAGGGGATGAAAAAAGGAGCAAGCTATAGAGGAAACAGGAAGCAATAGGCTCAGAAGACAAATAGAGGGACTGGCCTTGGCAAGTAGAAAGACCACCTCTTCCTCCTAAGACTGGAGCTAAAGAGGAGAGAACAGGATATGATACTGAGAGGATTTGAGACATAGATGTGGGGAAAAGAGGAAGCTCAAGATAATTAGCCTCAATGTTCTCACTGAGGATGAGTCTAGCCAAGGCTGTGTATAGGGACGATGAAGAATCAAGTATGGTTAGTGTAAACTGTATGAAAGGTGAAAGGTGAGAGAGGGTAGCATTAGCTTGTGGAGAGCCTTGGATAGAAGGTAAAGGCGACTGAAATTGCAACACAATAGGAAGGCAGCGGAGACTTTTGGGCAGAGGAGTCACATGAACAATTCTAGTACCAAGAAGATTTTATCTGAAATCAAAATAAGATATGATTTGGAAGAAGGGGAAGAAAGTGCAATCATGGAGATCCTTGCCCTTGACTCCTGTGTGACCCAGTAAAATGGTCCTTCCTGATTCCTGTTTCTTGGACGCAAAAAGCCATTAGATAACAATACATTTCTTTGCATTTTGCAAAGTGTTTTCTCCACAACTACCTTGTGAGGTAGAATAAGAGAAATAATATCCCCATTCTATGGATGAGAAGAGACTTTAGAGTATTTTTTGTTCTAGTAAGCCAAAATTTTTTTTATTATATCTGTGAATAGTAGACACAATGGGATCTTACATTCTCTAAATCTCTCCCTTAGTTGTGACTATGAAGACATGACCTGCTCTATAAGATTGTCTGCAAGAGCTTGCCTGTTGCCTTCTCATGTGTTCCCCACTCAGTGTTGCCAGATCATTTGCATAAAGATTTTATTGGGATGAGAAAACAGACATATGGGTCACAGTTACTGATGCCATAAAGCCCCATTGAAAGGAAGTTCACAGACTACTCCCTTGATTTTTACAGATGAGATAAGTCAGTCTAAGGGAGATGAGGGGACTTACCCAAGGTGATATGTAAAAGTCAGTGGCAGGATTTAAACTTAGGTCCTCTGACTTCAGAGCTAGTGCTCATGGTCTTATTGTTCCTACTTCTATCCTCCACCACATCCACTTTCTGACTTTTTTTATTTAAAAATACCATCTGTGATTTTTTTCACTCACTTAGAATCTCCCCTTCTTTGAAATATCTTGAAAATCAATGCCTGAGTGTCTTTAAAATTGTGGTGCCTCCAGAGCAAATCTCTTCAGTATGTACTTGGTTTTGTCCAAGAACGGGTGTGCTGGTAAGCATTTAATGTTTTAGCTCTGCAAAAGAAATACACACACACACACACATTACACACTTGTAAGTTTAATCTAAATTATTAATATTTTGTTCACTACTTTCTTAAGATTAGACAAACAATAAATTACACTCTGGCTCAGTAGAGAGAGCACCTGGCCTGGAGTCAGAAAGACTGAGTTCTGGCCTCAGACATACTAACTGTGCAACCCTGGGCAAATCATTTAACCTCTCTCTGCCTTAGTTTCTTCATCTGTAAAATGGGAATAATAAGAACACCTAGTTTCCAGAGTTGTTATGAGAATCAAATAAGATAATATTTGTAAAGGGCTTAGCACAGTGCCTGGCATATAGTAAGCACCATAAAATGTTAGCTATTATTACTAAAATGTAAATGTTAAAAATCAAAATTTTAATTAAAAATTTAACAATCAGCTCTCCCAAACCCTTTCAAGCTGGCTCTAACACATCACAGAGTCCAGCTCCTCTTTCTGATTCCATCATAGGATCAAAGATTGATGACTGTCAGTGATCATCTAGTCCAGTGGTTCTCAACCTTCCTAATGCTGCGACCCTTTAATACAGTTCCTCATGTTGTGGTGACCCCCAACCATAAAATTATTTTTGTTGCTACTTCATAACTATAATTTTGCTACTGTTATGAATCACAATGTAAATATCTGATATGCAGGATGTATTTAAATTGAACATTACCCATAAGTTGAGGACCACTGATCTAGTCCAACTCCCTTATTTTTCAGATGAGGAAACTGAGGCCTGGAGAGATTATGCCCAAGGTCACACATGGGCAGTGCTGGGATTACAGAGTCAAGAAGAATCTAAATCTAGTACTCATCTCAAAAAAGGTCCATGGACGGCAGACCCCAGTAAAACCCCTACAAAAGAGCTGTTTATTACAGGACAACTTTTAGAACTTGCTCTAGTCTCCTCCAGACATTTCTTGTGTGTGTGTGTGTGTGTGTGTGTGTGTGTGTGTGTGTGTGTGTGCACTTTTTGGAGGGCAGTTGGGGTTAAGTGACTTGTCCAAGGTCACATGGCTATTTTTGTGTTAAGTGTCTGAGGTCGGATTTGAACTCAGATCCTCCTGACTCCAGGGCCAGTGCTCTATTCACTGCCCCACCTAGCTGCCCCTGAACTTGCTCTAGTCTCATACTTTTGTCGATTGACTGTAAAAATTCTAGATCTGTGTCAGTTCGTAGTTGCATACCATACCTCTAGTCTAGCAATCCGAATGATTTACACCATTAAATTAGTTGGATTTATGGGTGTGCCCCAGCTTGTAAGCAGTGGCCTAGGGTACAACAGAGGAAACTTGCTAACTGCTTGTGCTTTTAATGGAAGCAGCTTGGTGTGCTGGTGAGAACACTAGCTTTGAAGTCAGTTGAGAGACCTGGGTTCTAATCCTACCATGACTTTTACTACTTGAGTAACCATAAGCAAGTCACTTAATCCTCTCTTTCCTTACCTGTAAAATGGTGACAGTTATTCCCCACATTATTGCTTAATGAAGAGCAAATGAGATGATGTATAGAAAGCATTTTATACTCCTTAAAATAATATATTCCAGTTCTTTTTCATATTTTAATCATAGAAAATATTATTACACATGACTCTGAGTTATATAATTTGTGATGCTCCAAAACAGTCTCAGGAAACAGTTAACACGCAGGTTCCATAACTTTCAAATGAGTGGGAAGGAGGAGGAGGAGGAGAACGTAGGGGAGAAGATCACGTCATTTTTTAAACCTTGCCTAGGACTCCGATACTTTGTCTTCCTCTGCTCTGCACATTCTTGAGGCCCTACGAGGCACTGGGTGGTACATGTGTGAGAATGTCTGATTGGGCCGCTTGTCTCCCTCCATGGCTTAGCTAAGCCTCTTGTATTTGGGTTGAAGGTGAGGGCCAGAGCGGGTCTGCCTTGTTGAGTCCTGCTCTCCAATATCTCCAAAAAGCCTGTGCCCCCAGCTTGGAGAAACCTCATTCTTGCCCTTAATTGGGCACTGAGGAAAAATGCCACTGAGAGGCCCTATCCTCCCTTTCCTTCTCACTGTTTATACCTTTAGCACAAACACTGCAGCTCTGGGGTGGTAGAGTCCCCTGGGAAGTTAAGTTACTGCCCCCCCCAAGCAGGTTCTTGTAGGCTAGACCTGAAGGGGTAGAAAGTGTGGTGTGTGTATGGGGGTGGGGATGGGGTGGGGAAGGAAACCTCCCCTCCCCCCACTCCTTTCTCTATGCCTTAGTTTCTCCCACTGGTGGCAGTTCCTCAGATCTCTCCTGAAAAGGACAAGGACTAGCAAGGAAGGAAAGAGGAACATCCAGTTCAGTCCCTCTAGCTAGGCTACCCACCCCCATGTCCCCCAGCCACTGTCCGCCAAAGTCTGGGACATGAGAACAGGCCAGGTTCCCTACAGGGGAGCCCAGGGGGGCGGAGCCAGGGCTGGCTGGGCCTCCAGGTTAGCCTGCCCTGGCCCCAGGGTTTAATAAACTCCGAGAGAGGTTTTCAAAGGCCACTTGATCTTCCCCATCAGGCAGCCCCGGTCTCCCTTTCAGAGCCGCAGGGCTGGAAAGAAAAAACCGCTCAATGAACAAGGAGGCCAGAGAAAGCCTAGCCGCGGGGCTCCTTCTATGAATTTCTGATGAACACACGGCCCTGACTCCTGGGTCCCAGCCCAGTGCAGTCAGGGATGTTAGTTTAAGTCATTTCACACGGTTCACTGACTCTCTGAGAGCAGTTTGTCTCCAGCCTGCCCCTCTCTAACAAGCTCTTTTTGCTGGGGCTCCTCCGAGCCGAGACCTCAAACAATAGCTGCTTTCAAGGGGCTTAGGGGCTGCCTGGCCCTGCTCTCCCAGGCTCACTCTCCCAACCCTCCCCTTCTGGCCTGACTCTCCCAACTCTCCTCCCTGCTTCCACCCTCTCAGGCACACTCTACCAACTCTCTCTCTCAGGCCATCTAGGTCTCTCTTCTATTCAGGCTTATCTTATCACTTAATAACTGGAAACCAATTTAAGAGTAATCACCTTCTCTCAAAAGCCCCTCAGGGTCTGATTAGCCCTTCCTCTGTCCCCTTGGGCTACATCCTCTTCTTTTTTTCTAGAGAAAAAAACCCCAGACTGGATGATTGCTTCTCTGTAAGACCCAGGGTCCCAAGGGATGGGGAAGAGATGACTGTAATAGACAGGTACTCAAAGAGTCAATGGGGCACAATTTGAGAAAGAACACTAGATTAATATTGGGGAGGGGAGGTTCAAATTCCCAATCTGTCACAATGCCTAGATAACCTTGGGCGAGTCATTCTTCTTATTTCAGGGGAAGGGGTTGCTGTCTTTACTTTCATTTTCTACAAAGAACCTGAAGTTCATGAGAGAGGAGGTTGTTCGGTCTTCAGAGTCCCCAGAATCAACTCTAATCCTGCTGAATTCCCCTTCCTCCCCTCACAAATCTCTGCCTTCCCTAGTCCCTCTTCTTACCCCTTACTCCCTCCCCCCCCACCTGCTGTCTCTCTTCCCCTTTGGCTAGAAATGGGCCTCTGGGCCTTCTCCATTTCAGTGCTCCCATTGGGATGTCTGCAACAAAATGTCCTGTGGGAAGAGGGATCAGTCAGCAGACAAGAGCCATCTGTACTTATAGACTAAACTGTCCGACAAGGAAATAACATTCTTATAAAAAACAAATCAGTATTTTGACCTAAGAAAAGAAGTACCATGATGTTTGGCTCCTCGGATGCCGGTATTTAACCTGAGGGACTCCCACAAGCTTTCTAGTTGTCATTCCACTGAAATTCCATCAAGCCTCTTTAAGAGCCATGCTGGTACAAAAGGATCCAGCATGTTTCCTAAGCACCTGCCAAACATTAAAGGCTCTTTCCCAAGTACCCTAGGCCCTTGACCTAAAACCTTGGGCCTCTTACCTTTCAAGGGTCCACAGCAGCTTCACCATCCCCATTTCAACAGAAGATTTTGCTCAGCTTTCCAGCTGTTCTACCTGACCACACAATGTCTTCTTGTCATTACCTTATATCTTCCCTTGAACATGACTTGTGTATTTTTACCTACCCCCTTGAGTATGCCCTTCGATCAATCTATATTCCTACCCTTCCTTCAAAATTCACCTCTTCCAGGAAGTCTTCCTTGATTAACCAGAGAGAGCTATGGATTGTTGGTGAGTCAAGACATTGATAAAGTTTCCTTTTCATACAGACTCCTGTCTCATACAAAAGAAGTAAAATAAATTGAAGATGTGATTACTTACATTAGAGAGCTTATGAGTCTAGATGGAAAGTCATGCCCAAAGACTGGTACAAAGCTAACAAGCTTTGTCAATAAATTTCAGCAGACTGGGAGTCAGAAGACCTGTTTTCGTCCTGCCTCTGCCACTAACTGACCTTGTGACCTTGGGCAAGCCACTCAATCTGCTAACCCCTCAGTTTGTTCATCTGTGAATTGGAGTGGAGGGTATAGATTAGAAATGATCAATAATGTTTTCCTTTCAGTTCTCTGATACTGGTAATTCCTCTATTCTCAGTCTGTTCATGTGCTTCACCTCTATTTGCCCTGACTGATCGGTTAACTTTGTACCAGGTCTTTGGATATGACTGCCCCTCTGCTCTTGTAAATTCTCCAATGTAAGTAATCACATCTTCAATTTATTTTGCAGTTTTTATGACACAGGATACAGAATACACAATGGGTACTCTATCAATGTCCTGACTCACTAGGTCACCACAATGATATCTCTGCTACCTCTTGGTATCCCCCAAAGTGCCCTGCATTTCTATTCAGTACAAGGTTCTTCCATGAATGCACCTAAGAGGGTGCGGTCCAATACATTTTATTCTCAGAAACTCTATTGTCAGAGGTAGAAACAACCTACTGCTATTTCCAGGGTGTGGATTCTCTCTCCTGGCCACCACTATCAACTCCATCTCTACCATGCTTAGAAGGGAATTTCTCTCCCGTTCCTTTCTTGCCTAGACCAACTTCATTAAAAGAAACTTCATTATCAGAGCCTTGAAATCATGGACCATCAGAGTCAGATGTAGAGATCATCTCATCCAGAGGCATCAAACATGCAATCTTCCTGCAGCAATGTAGCCTACAACAATCCCAAGGATAACAGGAACAAGACTAAAATGTAATTGGAGAACATTTTAACAAAATAAATAAAAATACAATAGAACATAGATAATGTTGCTATGTGGTTTGCTAAATCAATCTATGACCCACAGGCGTCCTTTTGTTCGGTTTAGTGGCCCCCATTTCTGAGTTTATCCATTCTCTTCATTTTACAGAGGAGGAAACTGACACCCAGAGGACAAAGTAAGTTGCCAAAGATCATATAGTGTGTTAACCTTGTTTGAATTAAAACACAGCCCTTCCAACCCTCTTAATCCAGGACTCTTTTCTACTTATTACACTGTATTGCCCCCCTAATTAATTGGCATATGGCTAGATTGGAAGCAGGCTAGGTTGTTCAATTCAATAAGCACCTACTTTGTACCAGCCACTACGCTAAGCACTAAGGATACAAGAAGAGACAAAAGACAGTCTCTGCCCTATAGGAGCTTGCAGTCTAAAGAAGGAGACAACATGTAAACAAAAATATACAAAATAAGCTATGTACAGGATAAATAGGAAATAGATAACAGGGGGAAGGCTTCCGATAGGACATGAGATTTTAGTTGGGACTTAGAAGCAAGGCAATGTCTGCTCAGGAGAGCTGAGGCTAACGAGCTGCTCAGGTCAGTTCATCTGACCTGCCAAGAAGTCAGGAGAAGATGGTGCTATCACACCCCAACTCCAACAGGTTAGAGTTTTAAAAAGAAGTACTGGGAGTATTTGAACCCTGTGGGATGAATTCCAGCCCCACTGTGATGAAGTTTGGGCTGGGTGTGAGAAAGATGGGGAAGGCTACTGTGAATGTACCGAAATAGATCAGGGCTGAGAGTCTAGCTGTATGGCGAGACAACTGCTCATAGCTTTCTCTATCTCATTTCCCGATATTTATCTTGAGCAGCATCAAACCTAGACTACCTAAAACCAAATCACAATGATCCTATAGCCCTTCCTGGGAAGAGCTGCCTGCCCTTGGGGAGGTGGGAAGGGCTGGGAGGAACAGGATGTGGGTGGAGAGCCTTCCCCTCCCCTACCTCCTGCAGCGCTTGGCAAGGATCGGGTAGGAGGAGAAGCCTGCATCTGGTTTGAGTAAGTTTCCCAGCAGGGAAAGTAGGGTCCTGGAATGTAGGAGGAGAAGGCTGGGGGCAGAGGGGGCTGACAGGTTGGCTGGCCAGGACCTAGACTAGAATCTCCACCCTGACTATAGGAGGAGAGGGAAAGTGGTTGGGACTTAGTGGGGTGGGAGGGGCATGAATGGAAACAAATGGAGTGGTTAAGACAATAATAAGAGAGGTCATAAAAGTGAAGAATGGGTATTACATCATCTCCTAGACAAACAGAAAATAAAATGGGCAGCCCTAAGAGAAGCTGTCAGTCCACTGTACTGACGTCTGGCACTGTGGAGTGACAGTTTAAAGGTGCTGAGGAAGATACAGAGTGTCAGCCTGGGTGTCGCTGGTAGTATCTGCAAGGCAGGTCAAAATGAACTCTCGCTCGCATGGGCTTTTTGGAATGGAGGGGATCTGTGCATGTATTTTCATCTATTCCCTTGCCTCTAGAAGGTCTTCTCTTTAGTTAGCCTGGACAATAGGGTAGAGGAAGAGAAAAGGAGAAGAAAAGGATCGAGGGATCATAGACAGATCTAGAAGGGACCTCAGAGGTCATCCTTTCCAAGCATCCCACTTAACAGATGAGGAAACTGAGGTCTGGAGACATTAGGTAACTAATCAGCCCTAGGTGACACAGATAAGGCTAACTAGCATTTATACAGTCCTTTAAAGTTTGTGATGCACTTTACACATGCTATTTCATTTGATCCTCCCAACAACCCTGTGAAGTAGGTACTATTATTATTTGTGTACAAATGAAGAAATCCAGGCAAACACCAGTTAAGTGACTTGTTCATGATCACATAGCTATCAAAGCTAAGGCAGGATTCGAACTCGGGTTTTTGAGACTCCAAGTTCAGCATTCTATCTACTGTACCCCTAGTGGCCTAGTGATAATCATCAAGTGTGGGATTTAAACGCAGGCTTTCTAATTCCAGAGTCAGTGTTATTTCTACTGTGTCCTTAGAAAAAAAAAAGAAATGTTTATGCTCTTTAGTCACCTATTCTAGGGTCTCCAAGCCCTTCACTATGTGATCAACTTCAAAATTCCTCCTGCTAGAGTATTAGCCCATTTTCATCCAACACTCTTTAGGGATGCTTGGGGCACTGTGTTCAGCCTCCTTACTTTATGGTATGGATATATTGACCTTTGAGTCTAGAGAATTCAACCATCCACCCATCCATCCATTCATCCATCTGGCCATAATCCATGCAAAGATACACGCAAAGTATTGGGAATCCACTTCTGGACAGCACTACATTGGAAAGTGTGAGTGATAAAGAGTTGTCCAAGACAGGGTCTTCACTGGAAAGGGACTTCAAGGCTACTTATGGAGATGAGACAAGTGCTCATATATTTACAGTGCAAGGAGGCATGTGGGACCCATTCAGCACTTAGGATGTGAGCAGTACAAAGGAAGTGCTCCAGGAGAATTCTGAAAAGGGTTTCCTCTTCTCCATCACCCTCCCCCATCACCAGCAACTCCCTTAATCAGAACCACACTTCACATTTCTCCTCCGCATTCGGTCAAGGAGGAGCCAAAGTGCCCTTTTTGCATTCCTGTCCCCTTGGAAGTGCCTGCAGGTGTCTAAGGAATGCTAATGGGGGGTGGGCTGGGGGAGTTCAACCAGGCTGCTGCATTTGCTTCCCATTAGGCCCTCTCACCCTTCCTCCCTAGCCTCTCCCTCCAGCTACATGCAGCTTTCATGAGCCAATTACTGAGCCCAGGTTTTCTGTCCTCTCTGAAGCCAGTGACGCTATTAATGAGACACAGATGGGGCTGGGCATACCCTTGCTGCCCACCTGGGGGCAAGAGAAAGAGCAGAATACTAAGAGTTCTCTTAAGGGTACAGTGAAAGAAAGGTTCCTAGCCCAGCCCTAATCTTGCCTGAGCATAGTCATACCTCGAAACATCCATCTCTGTGCCTTTTCACTGGCTCTCCCCCCATGCCTGAAAACCTCTTCTTTCTCAGCTCTGCCTCCTGGGTTCCCTGGCTTCCTTCAAGGTTCAGTTCAAATCACACCTGCTGCAATCCTTTCCTGATTTCCCCCATTTCTAGTGCCTTCCCTCTGAGATGGTCTATTCTGAATATATCTTATATAGGGCAGCTAGGAGGTGCAGTGGATAGAGTGACAGGCCTGGAGGCAGGAAGACTCATCTACATTTACTAGTTGTGTAACCCTGGGCAAGTCACTTAACCCTGTTTGCCCCAGTTTCCTCATCTGTAAAATGAGCTGGAAAATGACATGGCAAACCACTCCAGTGGCTTTGCCAAGAAAACACCAAAATGGGGTCAGACAAGACTGAAACGACTGAACAAAAACAGTATGTATCTTGTAAAGGCAGCTTACGTAGTGCAATAGAGAGAGCATTGGGCCTGTCAGGAAGACCTGAGTTCAAATCTAGCCTCAAACATTTATTAGCTCTGTGACCCTGGGCAAGTTACGAGCTGTATCTGCCTCAGTTACCCAACTGTAATATGGGGATGATAACAGCACCAACCTCGCAAGCTTGTTATGAAGATCAAATGAGATGATATGTGCAAAATGTTTAGTACCGTGTCTGGCACATAATATGGGGCATATCCCTTATCCTTTCCCTTTGTATGGACATAATTTGCCTGCATTTGCACCAATAGAATGTGGCCTTTCTTTTTATGCCCAGGGCTTAGAACAGTTTCTGGCACATAATAGGAATTTAATGAATGCTTTTTGACTCCCTGACTCAAAAGGCTCAGTAGCTTGAAGAATGACAGAATTTTTTGTACTTTGCTAGGGAGAAGAGTGATGATTTGAATCTTTTAGTCAACACTGGGATCATGGTTAGTACTGGATGGTAGATTTAGAACACTGATTTAGAGCTAGAAAGAATTTAAAATACTATCAAGTTCAATGACTTCATCTTACAAGAGAGGAAACTGAGGCACAGGTTAAGTCAGGGTCACACATTTAATAAGGATCTGAAGCAGGATTTGTACTCATGACCTCCTGACTCCAGGTTCAGTGCCCTGTCCACTATACCTGTAGGGGCTGAGGGTCTGAGTGAAAGGTTAGGGATGAAACACCAGAGAATGCCAAGGAAATGTTTATGGTCAAGGCAGTTTCAGGGACCTGGTGAAGTCAGAGTACACATAAATAGAGTAGGTCAGAACAAACTGGCGTGTTTAAACAGGGTCAGAAACCTGGCAGAGAAGAACCAGGGAGACATACTTTGATGGGCAAAACCGGATAACTGAAAAGTATTCTAGAGCTGAGAAATCCAAAGGAATGGCCAGGATAGGGTCAAGAGGCCAGACATTAAATACAGTGGTCAAGAGACCCCCGCAAAGAAACAGTTTGTTGCCCCAGCCAATCAGCTAGGGGAGATGCCAGTCCTGGGGTCCCTTTGGCCTTCATTGAAATAAGTGGCATAGCTATTCTCTGATACCAGGCTACTATGGTAATATGTCAGAGCTCAATGCAGCTGGAATCTAGGCCTAGTGGCCTGACCTTGTAAGAATGGCCCTTGACTGCTTTAAGGAGACCATCCCATTGTGTTTGGAACTAACCTCCTTACACAAATATGTACACATTCACATCAAACTTAAAACAATTGTGTGGATAGAATCCAAGTTTCGGGTAGGGCTTACATTAGGTGATCTCTAGAGTTTTTTCCAACTTTGACATCTTGTGTTTCCATCCATGAACCTACACCTTCCCTCCTCTTACATCCTTAAAAAAATTAGCAATTTTATTTTTATATTACCTTTATTTCCTTCTCCCTTCTTCCCTCCCTCAGCCAGTGGCTGTCTTATCACAAAGATGAAAGAAAGAAAGAAAGAAAGAAAGAAAGAAAGAAAGAAAGAAAGAAACAGAGAGAGAGAAAGAAAGAAAGGGAAGGGGGAAGGAAGGAAGGAAGGAAGAAAGAAAGAGGAAGAAAGAGAAAGAAAAAGACAGGGAAGAAGAAGAGAAAGAAAAAAAAGCAGGACAGTAAAACTAACCAATTATCCACCAACTACATAAATGATGTCCCACCCCTGTACTTCCTTAACCTTGCAAAGAATAACTAACATTTATATAGAATCTAAGGAGTGCTATATAAATAATATTTATTTGTTGGTTCACAGGCTTTTAGTAACGGGCCAGGTCTATACTAAGCACTTTACAAATGTCTCATTTGATCCTCACAACAACCCTGAGAGGTAGGTGCCATTATTATACCCATTTTACAGAAGAGGAAAGTGAAGCAAAAAAAAAAAAAAAGAGAGAGAGAGAGAGAGAGAGAGAGAAAGGTTAAGAGAATTGCCCTAGAGTCACACAGCTAGTAAGTTGCTGAGGCTAGATTTGAACTCAGGTCTTCCCAACTTCAGGGCCAGCCAAGAGGGAGATGCATTTTTTTTTGTCTCGCCTCTTGGGCATTATAATAATTATACAACATTTAGTTTAACTTTGTTGTTCCTTACATTTAGATTGTTGTAATCATTTTTCATGTTGCTTCACTGGCTCAGATTACTTCGTTCAGCATCAGTCAGATTCATCTTTCCGTGTTTCTTTGAAGTCTCAATATTCAGCATTTCTTACAACACAGAAATATTCCGTTACATTTGTCTACCGTGTTTTGCCATCCCCCAGTTATTGGGCACCTACTTTGTCTCCAATTCTTTGACACCACAAAAAGTGTTATTGTGGATTTTGGGGTGTGTGTGAGACTTTTCTTTCTGTCTTTGACCTCCTTGTGGTATATCTCTAGCAGTGGGATCTTTGGGTCAAAGTGTAGAGTTTGATCACTTTTTTTTTTGACAGTCAAGAAAATTTATCAATAATAAAAAATTTACCTACTATGTGCCAGGTACTGTGCTAAGGCTGGGAATGCAAATAAAAGTAAAAGCCAATCCCTATTCCCAAGGAGCTCATGTTCCGACAGGAGAGATGACATGAATAAACACATGCAAATAAATATATGTAGGATAAATTGGAAATAATCAGGATGCTCGGACCAGCTCCCAACTCCAGCAAGCATACTGATGTGCCTATCTTACTTCAGTCCTTCCAATATCAACTGATTCCACCCTTTGTCATCTTTGTCAGTCTGCTGGCTGCATGTGAAGCCTCAAAGTTGCTTTCATTTACTTTTCTGTTTCTTAGTGACTTGGAATAATTCCTTCCCTGACATCCAGATGCACACACCCTTAAGCCAAAGGGCAAGAAAAGGAAGCCAGGGAAGGTGGAATAGAAAAAGAGGAGAGGAAGCGAGGAAAAGGAGAGAAGGCAGTCCAAGAAGAACATAAGAGGTTTACTACAACAGCCTTTGGGAGGCATGTTCCAGCAGGGTAGAATTCTTGCTTCTTTCTTGAGTTTGCTTCTCTTCATTCATTTTTGGACCTTCCTCGGCCACCCAGCCTTTTTTCCATTCCCACCTTTCCATTTCCCCCTTAATACCTCACAAATCCAATCCACAGACAAGATAAGATATCATCCCATGATGTCACTGATCTCTTCAGAAAAAAGGACAAACAACAAAGACAAGCACCCAACTTGGATCATATATAGGTTCACTCATCCAGAGATGGAGGAAACTTCAAAGGTCACCTAGTCTATCCCACCTCATTTTCTTCCTCCTTCCCTCAGCCAGTCATAAATCTCCTTTCTCAACTTGATTTTTCTCACCTGACTCTCCTTGACCCTGTCTCCTCCCTTCAGAAATGGGGAACCAGAAGGGGGAATTGGGAAATAGTCATGAATCTTTTTCATTCAGGAACAGGGGAGCCCTGATCAGCAGGGGAAGCAGATGGAACAGTCTGCCTAGTCTCCAGAAGCCTGGAAACCCCACATTTAGGGGTTCCCTGAGTCTAGGGCTGGGGACACAGCCTTGAATGGAGCCTCCAGAGTCAGTTCACCAACAATGAATCAAAAACAGCTGGAGCACTGCCCTTCAACCCTACTAATGACTTGTTTATTGTCAGGGCAGCAGTGCATCAAGTCAGAGGAGTTCAAAGTGTCATTAATTGGCTGAAGGCCAGTAAATAGCACCAAATAAATCTGAAGGCCCTTTCCCTGGTTAAAGACCCAGGTGCAGCCACAGATAGGGCAAGGGCAGGAGGAGCACTGGTGCTGGGAGAATCACTGTGCAGGTACCTGAATGCTTCTGTTGAGCTATTTCTATAGGGTTGGAGGAGGAGGGAAATGGGACTATATCCAGAAGATCTTCAGCATTTTGTGGGTCTAGGAAGGGAAATGGAGAACAAAACCCCTCCCAGTCCTATTCCTGCTTACAGTGACAGCTTACAGGACAATTCTGGACCCTAGCACCTCACTTCCAGAAATCTGTACCATGGAAATCTGCCTTCAATCCTGAGGTGAGGTCATCTCCCTGGGCGTAGGCAAAAGTCTCAGAGAGACCCGAGGTCCCTGGATTGCTCAAGCCAAACATGATGGAAAGCAAATTTTCTTAGCTAAACTCCATGGTGTCTCAGGGCCCAACACTATTGAGCTAGGGAGGGATTGAGAAGGAAAGAATAGAGGCAGCATAAATGATCCCGTGTTAGCTCACTTCTACAAACAATGATTCCCCATTGGGAGCAGAATCTGGACAAGAAATTAGAGCTGGGACTTGGACAAGGTTTAAAATTTAAAAAAAAAAGGTGGGGGGGGGGATAGGGAATGATTTGTCACGATTCTGCCAAACTTCTCCGCCATGTAGTCACTTAGGGCCACTCAGGGCTTTTGAATAAGAAGAGAGAAAAGAGATTGCAGAATAAAGTGGAAACTATGTGAAGGAAGGTAGCCAAGGTTAGTGGACCCAGTGTTGGTCTTTGGCTCAGAATACCTGAGTATGAATCTTAGCTCTGGGATGAGCCCTGGGATACTGGTCATATAACAAGCCTCAGCTTTTTTTTTTTTTTTTTTTTTGCTTTTTGGAGGGGGGAAGGCAGGGCAATTGAGGTTAAGTGATTTGCCCAGGGTCACAAGGCTAGTACGTGTTAAGTGTCTGAGGCCGGATTTGAACTCAGGTCCTCCTGACTCCAGGGCCAGTGCTCTATTCACTGCACCATCTAGCCATCCAACGAAAGGCTTGGAGTAAATGATATTCAAGTTTCCTTCTAACTCTAAATCCTATATGTGGCACAAAGAACTTAGATTTGATTCAGTGGAAAGGATGCTGACTTTAGAGTAGGAGGACCTGAGTTTGAATCCTGGCCATTTACTACCTCTATTTCCTTGAGTAAGTACTTCCCCTCTCTGCCTTAGAGTCCTCGTTTGTAAAATGAGGGAGTTGGGTTAGATGACCTCTAAGTCTGTGATCCTATGTATTCCACAATTCCCCACCTCTCTGAACCATGATTTCCTTATCTCAAAAATGAGGGCAATAACACTTGCGTTATTTATTTCTCAGGACTCGGAGAGGAAAGTACTTTGTAAACTGTAAGAATATGAATTAGTGTTTCCATTAGGATAAGAGGGAAGGCACTGCCCCTCTTCATGATGAATTTGGCCCTTAAATTCCCTTCAGAAGAAATGAAGCCAGTGGCCTAGGGGGGTCCCTGAGGCCTAGGAAAAGTCTTTACCCAATACTTGTATGCCCTCCAGGGATTATTGTGTATGCCCTGGGGCTTGGCGGGATAGGAGAAAAGTGCCAGAGATCTTGTTTCCCATGATTTATGATCTGCTATGTGGCTGGTAGATGATGGATTGGGGGCTGGTCAAAGCCTCAGGAGCCCAGCTGACACCCTATAAAATTTATGACCTGCAATGTACAGGGGCCTAGTGAAAAAAAGTGTGAAGTTGAGCAGTGGACCTGACTAGATGGCCATGGACCCCATCAGAGTCTCTAGGCCAGAGCTGGCACTGTTCTGAATTCTGATAACAGTTTTCAGGGCTGACTTTTGCAATTTCTGGAGTGCCACAGCTACCTGACCAATCTCTGGCCCCCTCCTTCCAGTTTGTGCCCCAGTCTTGAGAACCCCCAAAAGTTACAGTCATTCTAGGATAGGAGACCTCAGGATTCTCTTGAGGAAATCTAAATCTTAGTCCTAGTTGAAGTCTATCTCCAGTCAGATCACTTCTGCTGAGGTAAATGTCCAGAGGACAGTAAGTAACCTTTTCAATTATTTGTCTGGAATGGGCAGGTACTTCATGGTGCTGTTCGTCTCTTGGACTTGGGCTCAGTAAGATAGCAAATGAGTCACTAGAGAAATCAATGAAGATATATGAATTTTATAAAGGGAATGACAGAGAAAAGGATACAGTCAGGCTTATTGAGACTTCAATAAGCTCTTTCGCTCCTGATCTTCAGCTCCTTTCCCTCTTGAAAAAGCCCGTTAGGGTTAACCTTTTTCGTCCCATTAGATTATGAGTCTCTTGAGGGTAGGAACTGAATTTATTTTTTTGGAGGTGGGGGTAGGTCTCTAATTGGGGCTAAATGACTTGCCCAAGGTCAGACAGCTAGTAAGTGTAAAGTGTCTGAGGTTGCATTTGAACTCAGGTCCTCCTGACTCCAGGGCAGTGCTCTATTCACTGAGCCACCTCCATGCCCCTAGGAACTGTCTTTTGCCTTTCTTTGTAACCCCAGTGCTTAGCATAGAGCCTGCACATGGCACTATATAAATGCTGCTTCCCTTATGGGTGTGTTCAGGGAGGACTAGCATGTCTGGTGTGAGGGCTTAGAGAGCCCTTTTCAAGGCTGCCCCTCCTCCTTTGGTGTCCCTCTGTCCCCCAATTCTTACCTGCAGCACCAAGAGGCTGTAGCACGCATAGTAACTGTACCTGGTAAACCATCTTGACAGAGAGGCTAAACTAGTCTGAAGTCTCAGATGACTGTCAAACCCACCGGTGAAGTAGTGGGGTGCCTGCCCCAAGCATGTGACGACTTCCCCTGGTGGAACAGGCAGATGAGAACAATTTGTTCTAACAGCCACGAAAGTGGCTAAAGCAGGCACTGTGGAGCACTTAGAGCTTGGTCAGACATTGAAGATTCCAAGGTCATCCACTGTATCCCAGACCATCACTGGTCATCTTGACTTTTGTCACTGGACTTCAATGACTCTGGAAGAGAGAGTGAGGCTGACCACTGTGCAGCTCTGCCTCACTTAAATCCAATTCACATACAAGTCAAGGCATCATCTTTCCACAAAACACTTTGATTTTGGGGTAGCCAGGGGACCTGAACCCCATGTAAAACGAGAAAGTTAGACTAAATTATCTCAACGGTCTCTTCTAGCTCTAATAGTCTATGGAAGAAAAAAAAAAGATGGCTTCTCAAGCGCTTTCTTTGATTTTGCTTGATCTTGTAACATCTTTCCAGTCCTGATTATAAACACATACTCCTTTTCACTCCAAATAACCCTAAGAAAAACAAAAGACTACCCATTCTACAGATTAAGCAAGGAGAGGTAGACCAGGGAAAAGTAAGGGTCCTATAATCTGTTCTCTTACTCTTAGAAATATAATCTTAACTACATAAGACCTCCAGGAAAATTTCCTGGCAGATTTTCTGCTTCTTTTGCCCAGGCTGAATAAGTATTGAAGTACATAGAGAATCAGGTGATTTGGGTATTGGATGTTCATAGGTGTCCCTTGGGTGAACATCCGAGATTTAATTCCTAAAAAAAACCCAAAAGACCAAGAGTATGCTTTTTTGGGGGTTGGGAGGGAAGGTGGGTATGGAGGTGAAAGGCACAGTCTATTCTTGGGATTTCTCAACAGCTGGCTTTGGTACAGTCTCTAAAAAGACCTATATTCCCTTCCTTAAATCCCTGTCCTCCTGCTCCTGGAAAGAACTGGTTAGGTCATTAATTCCAGAGGACTTGAAGAGGCACTTTTTCCAGGACTGTCATAGATTGGCCCCTGGGGCTTCCCAAAGAAGCCTCTGTGCAGACAGGCTCCTCAAGGAGGAGCCCAGAGCCATCATGTCAGATTGAGATGATTGCTCTAACAAGGGGAGAGACAGCTGTCAGGAGTCCTGCACAGGCCCTAAGCTTCCCATTAATGAGACTTCACAGGGCGACTTCCCATTAATGGACGAGGGGCCTGGGAACAGCTGGAGGCCAGCAATCACCAAGGCTGTTGATTAGGAAACAAAGAAAGAACTTTGCTCCCAGCACTAAGGTCAAACTCAAGGTATCCCTGGGAAGTGGAAAGGGAATTTATGGAGTGATGAGCCAGTTGGTTCAGCAAAAGGTCTGTCTTCTTGCTCAGTTGACTGTCCTGAGCCCCAAACTGGAATCAGTTCAGCACCCTCCCCCCTGCCCCAAATGGACCATACCAACTACTATCCCAAGAAAGGCCAGTTGGATGGACATACTCCTAGTCTCTATTCCAGGACTCTGGATTACAGAGAGGAGCTTTTAGAAACATGAAATTGTCCTGGATGCCATTGATGACAGCACTAAGGGGGATTGGGAAAGTAAAGGATCATTCTCCAGCCATTGGGCAAAAGCCCAAGTTCTCTTTAGGGGCAGCCAATCTTGAGTCAGGATGACTTACCGGAATTATCTTCTTACCATCTTCTTATCAGAGCCAAGTGGGAACCTGAGCTAAAGGACAGCTAAACTTTTGAAACAGTTGAAAATCTTTTCAATTGTACCACAAGCTGTACAAATTACTACTCCCTCTTAGTACAAAATGATGGATGAAGGATCCCCTGAACAATAGTAATGATAACTGACATTTATATAGAACTTTTCAGGTTTACAAAGTGCTAATCTCATCTGATCCTCACAGCAACTTTGTGATACACCTAAGTAATATTAGCATTATTATTACGATGCCAATTTTACAGAAAAGGAAACCTCTTAAGCTCAGTTGATTGACTTACCCAAAAGTAAGATTTGAACCCATGACTTTCCTGACCCAGTTAGCTTCTCTACCCTTTATGTCCTATATTTGAAGCTTTTTTCTCTCTCACTTATGACGGAAAATGTGATAATATTCATAAAGTGTTTTGCAAATTTCATAGCAGTATATAAATGATAGCTATTGTAGCATCTGAAAATCAGTGATGACTGAGAGAGTTCTGAGTACGATGAGGGATAATCTATGGAAAAGGACAGAGGCAGGAGAGAGAGCTCCATTTATGAGACAGAGTTAATCTATTTCAGGCCAATCTGTCTGAAAGGTAGAGGGAGTAACCAGGGCAAATGGAAGATAAGTCTGGAAAGGTCATCTGGAACCATATTGGGAAGTGCTTTTACAGAGGGTCTTACACATTATCATATAAGCAATAAGGAGCTTTTTGTACTCGGCAGTGGCCTGGTTAGAATTGTGCTTTAGGGATATCATTTTGGCAGCTTTGTGAAGAACGGATAGGAAAGAGGAGAAGGGAAACAAGAAGATCAAATTAGAAGGCTATCTCAATAGTTCAGGCAAGAGGTCATGAGGACCTGAACTATGGTGGCAGGTACATAAATCAAGAGAAGGGGACAAAAGAAGGTACACATAGGGGAGTTGGTTTTGGCAAGGAGAAGGCCACATATTTCTCCCAGACTGGAGCAATGGAAAAAAACATGAATAATTCTAGGTCTGTCTTCATTCACTCCATGTATCAGAGGAACTCAGGCAGCTCTAGAGTCAGGGAAATTCTTGTTCTTTTTAGGCAGCGATAAGTTGGGTCTGATTAGCTTTTCACCTCTAAGGTCCCAGACTAGGGATACTAACCACATAGGAATTTTAAGTTTCTTGCCAAGAAGCTTCCAGATAGAAAATCAAGATATAATAAATTCCCGAAAAGGGGCAGAGCAGAGAGGGAAGGTGCCGGGCAGGAGAAGAGGACATGACTGGGATGCAGATACCTTATTGGATAAAAAAGGGTTAGCCAAAAAAAACCAACAGGTTTTTCTAGCATGCAATGACTTCCATTCCTACCATTATGTGTGTGCCAGACTGAGCAGCTTGTGTAACTAGAGGCAGGAAGCCACAATTTTGGTCCCAAAGCCAACTCAGCATGCATTTCCCTTCTCCACCTCCTTGGTTGGGGTCTCTGATCTTCCCACGAGCCCTGCTTCCTTCTCTACTCCCCATTTGCCCACTACAATCCCACAGCCCTGCTCTTACCTACCCATCAGGACTAAGAAAGAGAGAAGTCAGAAGACTTGAGTTCTAGTCCTGACCCTCCCATTAATCAGCTCTGTAAATTTGAAAAGTCACTGGTTTCTTCATCTGTAAAATATATCTGTAATACAGAATGAGTGGGCCAGATCCCTAAGGTTCTATCAAATCCTGTGATTGTATGGGTGTTGGAAGGACTAGTGGACTGTGGTTTCCATAGAAAATAGATTTCCAATTCTCAGTAAAGTTTACTTCTCCCCCCTTTCCGGATCCTGCTTGTTTCTTTGGCACTTTGGAAAAAAGAGATCCAACCGAGAGTTTATCTTCCTGACCCTAAAAACCCTCGAAGTCCCTGAGAGAATCTTCAAGCCTGAGTTTCTATCTGACTGCTACTTATCTGTGTTCCCTCTCCTACTGCATCCTTACTGTATATCATCCCCTCCCCCATCAGTTTCAAAATGCCATCCCCTAGGGGGCTCCTGGGAAATTCTCTGAGCCCACCCCACCCCCACATCAGCACCAGGACCCCGACTGGTTTGAAAGCACCAGGAGCGTCTCTCGCCCTCTGCCTGACCCTGTTCACCAGAGTCTGGGGCCCCTGACCTCCAGCTGAGTGGCTAAAGCTGCTGCCAGGGACCATCCATCAGGACCAGTGGGGCTAGGGCTTAGAAATTACAACCTCCACCCCCACACCATCCCTCAGAGCTACAATCTAGAGGGCTCCCTGGGCAAGGCTCCGGGGCTCCCTGGGCAAGGCTCCGAGCCTCCCCTTTCTTTCCCTTCCTCAAAGGAAGGAAAGGAAGGAAAAGCACTCTGAAAAGTGTAATGTATTAAACAAATCTAAGGTCTTATTATTGTTCTCTCTCCTTCAGTTTAGTAGCCCCAGGGCAGAGGAGAAAAACATATCCCCCTCCTTTCATCCTATTTATTCCTTTTTCTCCCCTCTGTGACCATCTTCCCCATACTTACACACAAAGCTCCCTGCCAGCATCTAAGGGAATCCTTAGTCTTCAACCTGGGATGCTGCTGTGTTCTACAGAAACCTAGACTTCAAATCAATGACAAAAAAAAAAGCTATTGATTCAGAAACAATAGTGTAGATTTGCATATCATTTGCATATTATTCTTGAAATGTTAAGATGGAACATCCCCAGGCTTTATCCTTTCTTTCAAGAACTTTGCTAAGACAAATTGAGCTGGTGCATCCTGGAAAAACAGCTGGTTGTGCTGTACACCAGCTGGATTCTCGAAACTTCTCTTTCTACTTTTCTCTTCTAAATGGTGCTGATCTTCAAGGAGGCCTGTTTCCAGGGATCTTTGGTCTGAATAGCACCAGGCTCTCCTAACAGACAGAGATCTATAAATCACAGATAGATTAGTCATAGATTGTAGAGCTGAAAAGGACCTGAGAGATCATATATTCTGACCCTCTTGTTTGATAGCTGAGGAAAAAAAATCTGTAGATGGGGAGTGATTTGCTTAATTAAGTTCATATAGCTAATAAGTATCATATCCTGATTTGAATTTAAGCCTTCTGTTTTTGCCAGCCCCTTTCTCTCCTATGTGCTTTACTATACTGCTTCCTGATCCCTGCTCCATATCTTGTCATGTTCTAGCCAAACTGAACTAAGCACTATCCTACACTTCCTTTGGCTATCCTAGTCTCTTATGCCTGAAATATCCTCCCTCTGACTCTATTCTACTCAAATCTCTGCACGTCCTTTACCTATGATATTGTTGTTGTTCAGTCGGGTTCGACTCTTCATGACCCCATTTAGGGTTTTCTTGGCAAAGATACTGGAGTGGCTTGCCATTTCCTTCTCCAGCTGCCATTTGATATCCCTGCCATAGGTACTCTCCCCAGCAGCGTAGATGAAAACCTGTCTTATCTGGTGTTATTCTTGTTCCCACCCTCCCCGCAATGTGCTGCCCAGCTTCCTCTAGATATCTTGAAATCACATGGATACCAAGGAAGTACAAGCACCATCTATAAGTTATTTTTCACTTTTGCTACATGACTGTTCCACCTCCTTTTCTGGTAATATTTCCCACTGATAACATCAATTATGTATGGTTTCTTCTGTACAATTATTTATTAGTAATGGGCTTTGGCCTCTACTGACATTCATCACTGTCCTTTAGGTGACAATAATTTTAATTCTTTGGATGCTGTGGTATTTCATGATGTACCATCAATCAATAAGTATTTTTATACACCTAGAAAGAAAGAAAAACTTAAACCCAGTTCACTTTGAAGCTCGTAGATTGGACCACTATAGGTCCCTGCCCAAGCTCCACTTAATGGCTGTATTTTGGGCCCTTCTGGCTTAGAGAGAATGTCAATGATAACTGTTTCTCTTTGTAACAGGAACCCTGAGCGTCTTCCCCTCCCAGCTTGATTTTTTAAAAATTTTTTTCTAATTAAAGAGGCTACACCTTGACTCACTTCTTAAAGAGGCCTGTTCACTTAATGGACTTTACCTCAATCCAAGTGAGTACATGAAAAAGCCTTAGCCTAAAAAGGCTAGGATCTCCCATTGCATCCCAGGTCATCTCCAGGCATCCTGATGAATATCTGGTCACTGGAAAGTGAGGCTGGTGACCTTGCACAGCCCTCTTTCACTCAAATACAAATCAACTGCAAGTCATGTCATCATTTCCCTGTTGCCATGGTCCTTTTCAAAACTGAAGGACAAATACAACTTTATACACCTATTATATGCCAGGCACTGTATGAGGTGCAAAGGATGAAAAAAAAGACAAAAACCCAACCGACCAACCCCAAACATAATCTTTCTCCTCCTGGCCCCAAAATAACCCTTCCTTGCTCTCAAGGTATTCACAGCCCAGTAGTAGAGACAACATGCAAACAGCCATGTACAAACAGGGTATATACAGGTTAAGTTGGAGATAATTTTGGAGGAAAGGCACTAAGATTTAGGACTGGGAATGATTTCTTGTAGGAGATGAAAACTTTAGCTGAGACTTGAAGGAAGTCACGGAAACTAGGAAGCAGAGATGAAATGGGAAAGAGTTCCATGACTTGGGGACATGCAATGAAAATTCCCGGAGTAGGGAGATGGAATGTCATGCTCAAAGAACACCAAGAAAGTGAGAATCATTGGATTACAAAGTATGCATGTACCAGGGGAGGGGGAAAGGTAAGGTAAAAGGAAAGAGGAAAGATAGAAAATGGCAAGTTATGAAGGAATATTTTATATTTGATCCTGGCAGCAGTAGGAAATGACTAGGGTTGATTGAACTATGAAGAGTGATATAGTTGTACTTGAATATTAGGAAGATCAATTTGACTGTTAAGTGGATGATGGACCGGAGTGAGGAGAAACTTTTGGCAGAGAGACTAACTAGCAACCTCTTATAATAGTCTAGGCATGAAATGATAAGGTCCTTGTACCATGGTGGTGGCTGTGTCAGAGGAGAATATATATGAGAGATATTGTGAAGGTAGAAATTACAGGACTTGGCAATTGGCTGGCTATGGACAGTGAAAGAAAGTGAGGAGTCAAAGATGACACCAAGGTTGTAAGCCTGGATGACTAGGAGGATGGAAATACCCTCAATAATAATAGCAAAATGAGGAAGCAAGGGCTTAGGAGGAAAGGTGATGAGATTAGTTTTGTTAAATTTAAGATGTCTACGGTATAGAATCAGTTTGGGGTGTCTAAGAGGAAGTCGTACGTAAGACAGTGGGTCAGGAGACAGCTTAAGGCCAGCTAAGTAGATCTGAGAGTCATCTGCATGGAGATGACAGTTGAAACCTGAAATAGTATAGAGGGGGAAGAGAAGAAGACCCAGGATTTAGCCTTGGGGACCCCCTACTATGAGTGTATTTGACTTAGACAAATATCTACCAAAGGAGATAGATCAGGAGTGGTCAGATAGGTAGGAGGAGAACCAGGATAGGGTTATCACAAAACCTATAGAGAAGAGAGTATCAAGGAGAAAAAGGTGGTACCCAGTGATAAAAGTTACAGAGAGGTTGAAAAGGATGAGCACTGAGAAAAGGCTATTAGATTTTGCAATTAGGAGATCATTGGTAATTTTGGAGTGAGCAGTTTCATTATGATGGAGTCACAAGTTAGGCTTCAGAGAGTTAAAAAGAGTGAGAAGAAAGGAAATAGAAGTACCTATTGTAAACTGCCTTCTCGAAGAGTGTAGATAAAAAGGGAAAAGAAATATGGGAAGACAACAGGAATGGATGGATCAAGTGTAAAAAGATTAGTTTAACACAGTAACGACCCAGTTGAGATTATTAACATAAATTTGTAGTGGACTCAGCAGTTTCATTATTTTCTCCAATTTTTTTTTTGGTAGCATGGGAGTAAGAGCAAAGGTGGTGGGAATAATCCAAGGCTGAGGGTTGGCAAGGCAAAATCTTGGATGAGATAAAAGAGCAAAGGTCTAAAGAGAACTTGACAGTATAGAATTGAACTGGTTCACCAAGGGACAAGATGGAGAAGGAAGGAGAGTTTATTCAGTACAGGGTTGATGGCCTGGAAAAGAATTGAAAGATGAAGGGATTTGAGATTGTGGTGAAGACAAAGAATATGTTTGGGCATTGCAAGGTAGAGGGAAAGGAGGAATGAAAATAGACTGTGATCAGATGAAAGAATTTCAGAGTTCATAATCATGGAATTGTAGTATTTATGGGTAAGGACAATATCAAGGGTATGACCTTATTCGTATGTAACTGTGGTGGAGTAGAAAATTAAGTAATGGAAAACAAGAGGAACTAGAGGTTAGGGTGTTTTTAGGAGCATCAGTTTGTATGTTGATATTCCCTAGTGTGAAGGATAGGAGTTAGGGAAGAGAAAAGGACAAGGCAAGATAGCACTTATTAAGTGATTACTTTATGCCAGGCATAAGTGCTGGGGATACAAATGCAAATAAAAGAAAGACAGTTTTGTCATCAAGGGGTCGGGACAGTGACATCACCTGGCATGGGAGCAAGGTGCTGAAGTTTGTCAGGAGGAGAATGAAAGCTGGCTGTCCTGAGATTCTCTCCAGAACGGAGGCCTCAGGAGGAACTCATCAGCAGGAGAATGGGACAGGCAAAGCAGAGGAATGTTCCAGGTTGGGGAGTTCCAGGGCATGGAGGGAGATAACAAGGTAAGATTGAAGATGAAGCATGATATTGAAGTGCAAAATTTCAGAAGCCTAGCTGAAAGGGAGCATAGCATTTCTACAAGAACACGGATATTCAAAATGCATCTTGATTACATGAAGTGGAAAAGCTTTTACTAGAACAAAATTAATTGGCTGGGATAAGGAGGGAAGCTGCCAACTAGGGGAAAAATCTTTGTATCAAATATCTCTCAGGGTGTGATATTCAAGGCATGTAGGGAATTAACAAAATATATAAAACCAAGAACCATTCCCCAGTGGATAAGGGATCAAAGGATAGGAATAAACAATTCTTAAGATAAGAATGATCAATCATTTAGAAACACAATAAAGAATGCTCCAAATCAATAAGATAAATGTAAAACAACTCAGAGGTTTTACTTTACAATCAGAAAATTGGCAAAGTTGATAAAAGATGGGAATATTCAATATTGGAGAAATACACTTTTCAATATATGCTATATTTATTTATTATATACTATATATATAATAATGTGTATATGTTTGTTATATATACTATATAATATATATACAATATGTCCTTTCAAATATACTATATAATTCAATTCAATATGGAAGAAAGGTAGGAACACTAATATATTTATTGATGATAGAGCAGTATAAGCACTGGTCCAATCATCCCTGGAAATAACTTAGAAATAAGGGTTTTTTTAAGTGATTAAAATGTCTATACTCTTTGACCCAGAGATCCCACTGCTAAGCATATGCCCCAGAGCATATGCCTTAGGTAAATGACAGAAAGGTCATTTATAGCCGCACTTTTTGTGATAGCAATGAATTTGAAACAAAATAGGTGCCCATTGATTGGAAAATAGATGAACAAATTGTGGTACATAAATATAACGGAATATTGTTGTACCATATGAAACAAAATATATGAAGAGTTTAGAGAAGGATGAGAAGATTGATAAGAATTGATGCAGAGTGAAGTAAAAAAAAAATATATGCAACAAATGCAACAATGTAAATGGAAAGAATGATTAAATGAAACCGACTGTTGTATGATCTTACTAATCAATCTTGTTTCCAAAGAAGAATTGAGAAATTGCAATTCTCTTCATTCCTTACAGACGTGGGGAACTATGGATTTAGAATTTTGCATATCCTGTTAGATGCGGTGGATCTTTTAAAAACTTGTTATATGTGTAAACTTTATCAGATTGCTTACCATCTCAGGGAGAGAGGGGAGGGATAGAATTTGTAGCACAAAACTTTAAAAAAAGTTTTTAAATTGTTTTAACTTGTACTTGGGGTAAAATTAAAATATTTTTTAAAAGACATAAATCAAATCTTTTTTATAAGGGATGGTTTAATGAGTAGAAGGGAAGAAGGGATATATTTGGAAATGAAAGTGAAGTAAAAACAAAGGACCAGTTAAAAACATTTCAGTGAGAAGTTTGGGATCATTATGTAACAATGATAACATTATTATTATTATTATTATTACATTATAAAAGTTCTCAGAGGCAATTCAGCCCACTCTCCTCTGCTCCTATTCAATTCTGGACTCAGTTAATGGTCCTCCTGAAGTGCTACATATCATAGCCTAGACCAGTGGTCTCTAAAATGGAGGCCAGATACTTCCTGGGTGCCAAGTGTCACCCTAGAGAGACCGTGGCCTGACTCCCAAGGAGCATGTGATCACCTAATCTAAGGACAGGAAGATTAGTTACAGCCAGTTGTCAGACTGACAACCTATCATGGGACTTGCCTCCAACACAATCAAATCTATCCTTATCTTCATAATTCCCCACTCTACTTCTTTCCCTCTGCTATACAAGCTCCTAGTCTCTCTTCTTCTGATCCCCTTTTGTCCTCAGGGCAGTTATAACCTAAACTAGGTTATAATTAATTTATATAGTTATAGCTACAGCTATAAACACAACAGGTACCCTTGGAAAAATTCTGTACCATCTCATGACCCCCTGTAGGGTTATTAGAATATAAGATCTTCCCTGTCCATTTATAGACCTATGTGACCACATGTGTTCCCTTTTTTCCCTGGGAACACAGCACGTTCCTAGGTCTAAAGATACACAGGTATTTCAATCACAGATGTCTTGTTGCTTTGAACTCTGGCCCAGTTCACAGCTGTGATATGTTCCATGCTGAATCACATAGACCCCATCAGGTGAAAGCTAAATATATTCAGGGAGATTTATATTGCCTTGGGGGAGTAGCTTGCTTAAACTTAAGGGGAGGTTTGCTTGCAGGAAGGCTTTCACACCTTTTGGTACTGAGCCAATTAGGCACTGAGTCACTGTGGGTTGTGATGCCTTCTGGCTTTGAGCCTATTAGTTGAAAACTATGTATACTGGGAGGTTGGTATTTTACTTTGGAGTTCACTCATGGGAAGAATGTTTCTTTGTGATTTGGCCAGATGAGACTCCAGGTAGCCATTATTAAGGAGCCCCCAGCTTTGTGAACCCAGATGTTGGTGCTTCCTTGTCTGATGATTATGTATCTATTACTTTGTTTAGACAGTTGGAGCCCTGTCTATTGGATTCTCTCTTGATACTTACTGCTTTCTACTTATCTGTCTGCATTGTTAATTAAAGTAAGATTGCTGACCCCTTTGAAGCTGTCATTCCTTTAGAAAAGCAGATCAAAGAACCTGTGCTAGCAGCCCTCATGTGTGCTGGTGTTATTGGTCTTACACCTCCACTGCAGCTGCAAGTATCATTAATGATGCACTCCCAGATTACCTCACTGCTGCAGTTGGTACCCCTTGTTAAGTGGGACCTATGGTTAGGGGCAATAACTGATGAGTAAGAGCCCTTCCTCCCCACCCTCCTCTTTCATTTTGGATGGGTTTCAGTCGTATCCAAATGGCCATGACCTCATTTGGGGTTTCCTTGGCAAGGATACTGGAGTGGTTTGTCATTTCCTTCACCAACTCATTTTACAGATGAGGAACTGAGACAAACAGGGATAAATGATTTGCTCAGGGTTGCACAGCTAGTTTCTGATGCCATATTTGAACTCAGGAAGAAAAGTCTTCCTGACTTTAAGCCTAGCATTCCTATCTTCTGCAACACCTGGCTGCTTCAGGTGTTGTTTTGTTTTTGTTTTTTGCTTTTTGAAGGGCAATTGGGGTTAAATGACTTGCCCAAGGTCACACGGCTAGTAAGTGTTAAGTGTCTGAGGCCAGATTTGAACTCAGGTCCTCCTGACTCCAAGGCTGGTACTTTATTCACTGTGACACTTAGCCGCCCCTACTCAACATTTTTTTAGCTCCATCATTTTCCTCTCCCCTCTGATTGAAGGGCTAGAAGATGGGGCAATAAACTCCTCCCAAAGCCTTTCTTTATATGGGGCTTAGAACTCTCCAGGTAACTCTGTTTTCCACTAGGGTCTCTACTTGGTTTTGTCTTATGGGAATATCAGGATACCCCGTTGGTGCCCCACCACCTTTTCAGCTTCCTTTTTGGGCATTATCTTTCCCTATTAGATTTTAGACTTCTCAAGGACAACTTCCTTTTTCTTAAGATTTGTATCTCTAGCACTTAGAACAGTGCCTGCCACAGAGTAGGAACTTAATAAATATTTACTGAATTGAATTGAATATCCAAATCTTGTCAGTTCTGTGACTGTGTCTTCTACATCTGCCTCTTTCTTTCTACTCACATGGCCAATATCATCTTTGTTCAGGTCCTCATCTCTTCTTGCCTGGGCAATTGCAATAGCTTCCTTATTGTCCTACCTCTTTCAGTCTCTACCCTCTTCAATTAAACTTCCACATTGCTGTCAAAGCGATCTTCCTAAAGTACAGGTCTGACTATGTCAGTCCCCTAATCAGTAATCTTCATTGGCTCTTTATTGTCTCCAGGATCAAATCTCATTTCACCTTGGTCTCATGTTTTTTAAATTTCCTTTTTTGTATAAGTTTTATAATTTGCCCAGTTAGGAGTATAGTAGCACATGCACATATATAAATATTGGGTATGCACGCTCAAAAATTTTTTAATGACAGGAGCGTCAAAAAAAAAAAGAGCATAGAAAATAAACATTCTTCATCCACTTGTTTTTCCTGTGTAGATTGTAAGGCTGAACTCGTTTGAGTGATTATGGATCTCATGAGGACTATGAAATGTTCTGGGACTTGATTCAGTCAGCATAACATCACCTATAAATAGTAGCATCTAGAGAGCCCCACCATCTATCCTTTCTTTCATTTGGATACTGTGTTGGACCTCTTTAATGACAGAGACAAATACCTTTAGTTTGCATATATTTCTCATCCTCTGAGTCCAACTTAAATGCTACCTCATACATGAAGCTTTCCCAGATATCCCTAAAGCTGATAATAGCCTTCCTCTCTGCTGAATGTCATATGCAATATGCTTTGTAAATCTCTGATGAGTGTGCTGTGCATTACAGTGATCTGTGTACACATCATATCCCTGAACTAGACTGTAACTTCCATTAAGCCTTAATCACTAAATGGGTGCTGCCTCAATCAGACTGAGACCTGTTAAAGACCAGAGCTTGAAAAGGCCAAAGTCTCCCATTGCATCCTAAGACATCTCCATGTCCTGATCCATATCCGGCCACTGGACCCAGATGGCTCCAGAGGAGGGAGTGAGGCTGGTGACTTTGCACATCCCTGCCTCACTTAAATCCAATTCACTTGCTCATCATGGCATCACCTTCCTGAAGTTATGATCCTCTTCAAGAATGAAGGACAAACAGCAGCAGCAAGTTATGCACATAGTAGGTTCTTAATAAATAGCTGTTGAATCAAACTGGACTGCCCGACAAAACATCTGTCTTCACCGTCAGTGATTGCTCCTTCTGAATGTTCCCCAATAGCTTCCTAATTTATGTCTCCACTGCTCTCAGCTCCCATGGCCTAACAATGTTTGTGTAGAAGTTGGGAAGACATAATGAGAGGCTCATGTTCCTACAGCTGGGCTTTGTTTGGGCTCTGGCGGGGAGCTCAGGGGAGGGTGTTGAGGGCAGGCCCCAGGAGGGGGGAGAGAGATCCAGGGGAATTATCAGAGGCCAGCAGTAACAATTCAGATGACATCTCTCCAGAATGTGTCTTTGTTCCAAGTTCGTAGCACTCGGAGTCGGAAGTTTCCACCACTATAAATGACTCTAGTTTATACACACATGATTGCATTTCCCTACTACTGTTTGCTGCATAGGGAGCCCCAGCACCCTCCCAGCTTCACTTGGCCCCAGTGCTAAGATTTAAGCCCTTGTCGGCCAGGCTGGAAAAGCAATGGCAGCAAGAGCTAGAAAGGAGGGGAGCCCAAACTCCTTCCTGCTTCTATTGCTCAGCTTTATTTCTCTCTTGCTAGGGCATCCTGGGTCAGGTTTCTTCACAATTCCCATTCTTCCCGCACCCCCCACCCTCAACCAAACCAAACCAAACCAAACCGGGAAGGGCAAAGACCAATGAGGTCAGCTTGGTTTGGGTCACTTGACAGGCACAGAAAATTACCTTTGCTCTCATCCAGGACTATAAATCTGGACCTTGAGCTTGTTTTCCCTGCTGCCCTCCCCCACTCTCCCAACTCTAGGATATCCTAGAGAGGGATCTTCTCCTGGTTGTCTCCTGCTGCCGACAGGAGGAATCAGGAATAGCCAAATTGGCACTCCACTTTCCTGGGCAATAAGAGAATGGGTTCTGGTTCTGGAGTTCTAAACAGAGAATAGTCAGAATCTAGCAAAAGACCACACTGTCTCTACTTTCTCTGCCAGACAACAGTGGCATCCAGTCCTGGCACTGTAGCTGCCAGAGACTTAGCATGTGGCTGAAAATGGTTCTCCTCTCTGGAAGAGACTGAGAAATTGAAGGGGGCATTTTTTCTGGTCTGGAAAGCCTGCTTATGTGTCTCTTGTTGCTCACTGGGATATGAGAAACCATCAGCAACAAGTCCTTGCTCTGGGAACCAGATATCACATTCAAGGACTCTAGGGTTTGTGACTACTTTCCAATGTCCCTTTTTCCAACACATACACGCATATACACATACATATTTTGAGACACAGGGAGCTAGAAAAAATAATTTTCTAAAGAATAGCAGAGGAACATGCTAAGCAGAGATTCCTAAGGAAGGAAACCCTAGGGAGGGAAAACAGTGCTGGACTGACTAACTGGCCTGAGTTGGACTGGGCTGGGTTTGTCTGGGTTGGGCAAATCCTGGCTACATGGACTGATCATCTAACACTGTCATCCATTTCAGCTTTGGCTCAGAAATGAGAGAAGGCTTCATCCTGGCTCAGTCTAGGATCCCTATGGAGCCTCTTCCAAGGGTGGAGAAGAAAGAGATGGAAAGTCTGCAGAAAGCACGTGCAAATCTTAGCTCTGGGGAGGGGTGGGAGAGAAAAGCAATTCATGAGAATGGCATGTTTTGCCTTCCAGGGAGTGGGATATTTATAGCACTTTTCAGGCCTTAATAAATCACAAACCCACATGCCCATCCCAGGCACCTGGCAGGTGTGCAAAGTTACTGATGGCTTTCCTGGGTAATGGCTTTTTACATACACATATCCATGCGTGAGTCACTCATACATGCTTGACAATGATATATACATGTGTGCACACATACATATGTTACTATGCTTATTTATACACACACAAACACACACACACACTGAAGTACACACATGCCCAGATAGGTACCCACCCCCCAGATACACGCTGTGTTCTTCCTGTTAGGCCTAGACAGTGAAGGAGACTTTGGTGGCCCTCCAGTCCAAACCCCTCATCTTACAGATGAAGGGACTCAGGCCTACAGATATAAGGGGACTTGCCTTGTTGTAAGCTTCTAATCAATCATGAAGCATTTATTAAGCACCTGTTGTGTGCCAGACAGTGAAGATGCAAAGAGAAAAATAAAGCTGTTCCTGCCCTTAAGGAGCTTACATTCTATCAAGGGAAACAAAATGTCGGTAGATAAGTAAACACAACATATATGCAAATGCATGCCAGGTAATGAGATCAGGGGAAATGGGGGAGGGATAATGGGTCAGAAAAGAACTAGTCTCTCTCTTGTGCTCTGATTCTGAGTTACCAATTTCTAAATGGATGTCCCACAGGCATGTCAAGCAATATGTCCAAAACAAAACTTCATTTCTTTTCTCCAAAAATCTGTATCACTTCCAAGACCACCACCAGCCTTCCCAGGTTTGCAACCTCAGAGGTGTCCTCAAATTCTTCTCTCCCCTTCACCCTGCATATCCAATTGATTGCCAGGTTTCGTCGTTTCTACCTCTTTCATGTCTCTTGCATCTCTCCCTTTTTTTCCACTCACATGGCACCACACTAGCCCCAATCCCATCACCTTTAGGAACCATTAGAATGGCCTCTTTTTTCTTTTCTTTTAATTTAATTTGATTTAAAAAAATTTAATTTGATTTTTGGTTACATTTTAACATGTCTCCCTCCTTCCCTCTCCACCCTGCTCTAGAGAAGGCCACCATTTCAATGAGTATGTGTCTGTGTATGTAAAACACATTATATACACAGAAAACCCATACTATGTATACTTCTATTTATCAGTTCTTTCTCATGCAATAGTCTCTTAGTATCCCTGCCTCCACTCTCTTTTCTCTCATCTTCTACGTAGGTGGTTCTCAACCTTCCTAGTGCCGCGACCCTTTAATACTTATATGTGGGTGTATCTGCATGTGGGCGGACCCACCTGGAGATGGATTAGAGGAGCAGTGTCTCGGTTCCTAAGACCATCGGAAATATGTGTTTTCCAATGGTCTTAGGGGACCCCTGTGACCTCTGTGAAAGGGTCATTCAACCCCCAAAGGGGTCATGACCCATAGGTTGAGAATCACTGTTCTACATGGTTGCCAAAGTAATATTCTTAAAGAATAATTCTGAATGGGTCATTCCTTTGATCAATAAATTCCAGTGGCTCCTTAATGCCTCTAGAATAAAATATAAACTATTTAGTATTTAAAGCTCTCTACAGCTCGGTCTCTTTATACCTTTCCAACTTATTGCTCCCCTTTGTGCAAAACATGGCCCAGTGAGACTGACTTTCTTACTGTTTCTCATGCGTGGTGTTCAATCTCCAACCTCAACACTTTGCACAGGTACGTCCACTATCCCTAGAATACACTTTCTCCTCATCTAAGCCTTTTAAAATGTTCATTTTCTTCAAAGTTCAACTTAGACACCACTTCCCACATGTAGCCTTTCCAATTCTTCCCAGTTGCTAGTTCCTACACATATGTACACATGTGACACACACTGCATGCACATATACACACACTCTACCTTGTAGCTATTTTGCATATCATCTGTGCAAGTGTTGTTTTCCCAATAAAATGTAAACTTCTTCTGGACAGGAACAGTTTCATTTTTGCCTTTGGATTTCTAGTGCCAAACATATTTCCTGGCCCAAGGTAGGTGCATAATATATGCTATTGCTAGATTGAATAAATGACAGATTGGAGGTGGCACCTAAGCTGAGCTTTGGGGGCAAGGAGGGATTTTAAGAAGTGAAAGTGATAAAAGAGCATTTCAGACATGGGCAACATGCAAAGGCGCTGGACAGACACAGCAATGGAATGTCCTGGCTGAAAAACCGTAGGTCAACTTGGCCGGAATGTAGAGTTTATGTAAGATGTCTGGAAAGGTAGTCTGAAGATAGATGGTGAAAGGTTTTTCATGGCAAACAGAGGACTTCATATGGTAGCTTAGAAATAATAAGAACCTACTGGAGCTGTTTGAGCAGGGGGAGGGACGTGGTCACAAATCTACCTTAGAAATATCAGTTTGGCCGCTCTGTGTAGAATGGAGTAGAGAGGGAGTCAGGGAAACTAACTAGGAAGCTGCTGCAATTACACAGGTGAAAGGTAATTAAGACCTGGTCTTAGAGAAGGTCAGGTCCTGGATTTGAACCCCAAATCTACTGCTTACTAGCTGCACGACCTTGGGCAAATCCCTTCTCCTTTTTAGACCTCAGTTTCTTCATTTGTAAAATGAGGGGTTTGGTCCAGAAAAGTATTGTTTCAGATCTAAATCCTCTGATACTAGTGGCAAGGAAGGACTAGGTCCTGAGTTTCCTCACTTCCAGTTCAGGGTTCTCTTTCCATTAGATCACACTACTGCTCTCTAAATACCTGAAAAAAAAGGGTACAGACCCTTGAGCAATTTATCCCTGCATACATGTCGATTTCCAGTTCTTCTGACAGCACCTGGACCATGGAGACTTGGTGAGTCTGTGAGAGGGCCCAGCAGCCAGCTATCTCTAACCCTCTTCCCTGCAGGCAGAGAGAGAGAGAGAGAGAGAGAGAGAGCGCGAGAGAGAGCAAGAGTGGCATTTAAGCAAGCAAATACACCAGCCTCATCATCCCTCAGTCCCAATCTGTGCTCTCAGAGCAATTAAAGATTCCTGATCCAGAATGAAAAGCTAACACTGTTCTCTTATCACTCACTCACTCAGTTTCAATCAGGGCCAAGGGCTCTGGATTCTGCTTACAATGCAAATATTCAATTAAACATTCCTGGAGGTTCCAGTAATTGGGTCTCACAGGGGAGGTTCCCACAGAGAGAGCCTTCATGGGGAAAGGGAGAGTTATGCAGGGACAGTGACAGAGACAGAGGCATATGGAAAAACCCATCGGAATAGCAAAGGTGAGCGCAGGGACAAAAGGAGAAAGAGGGACAGAAACTGAATGAAAGACACACGGGACAGAGGAGATAGACCCACACACTCAATGAGATATGAAGAGAGGAACAGGAGAGGAAAAGGAAGGAGAGGAAGCAGGCTTTGATCCCTGGAACCAGGAACCTTGCTGGGGCCTCTGGTTTACCTGTGATACCTGGAAACATTTCTCCAACACCCATGGCTGACTAATTCCAACTTCCTTTGAACCCCTCTGAGGGGAAATGAATTTTCAGGGAGCAGAGTTGCTGGATCTGACGCAAGGCTACTAGTCTGCCCATCTCAGTATTCACTTACTCTCAGCAACACAGTCTCAGTGGACCTCCAGTAATTCCCTCCTTCCTCTTGCCCCCAACCCACTCTTTATTGACAAAATTATGTTACTCCTGAATCCCAGAGACAAAGCTTTTTTTTTTTATTACTCCATTTAAGATATCTACAGATAAACATCACCAATCTTATTTGTAAGGAGGACTGTTCTTGCCATTGTACCTATGAAGAAAATCAGGCCTGGAAAAAGGAAGTGACTGCCTCCCAAGTCACAAGGAAGAATAAAGAAGACCACAACTCATATCTCCTGGATCTTCTAGATTTATTTCTAACCTTCTAGTGCAGAGGTATCAAATATGTAATTCCAGGGGTCACATCTTCTGAGTGGGTTCACACCAGATTAAAATATATTTCCTATCTGATTTTAATATGTTGATGTATTGATTACGAAGGAAGGAAGGGAAAGGAAGATTGGAAGGAAGTATATAAATATGTGGTTTTCTTTTTTTTCCACTTAATATTTCATTTTTTCCAATTACATGTAAAGAGAGTTTTCAATATTCACTTTAATAATATTTGAGTTCCAAATTTTTTTTCTCCCTCCCTCCCTCCCCAAGATGGCAAGCAATCTGAGATAGGCTATAACATGTGTGGTTTTCTAAGTCAATATGGTGCCCATAGGGATCCTTATTTAGAGTTGAGTGGCCCCTATTTCTATTGAGTTTGATACTACTGTATTAACATACTATATCACAGGACTGAAGGACTCCAGCATTATATTCTCAGAATTAAATCTACACATGGGATGGTACAAGGAGACACTTTTTAATATCACTTTTAATAAACCCACATTATTAATGTCAGAAAACATTTTCTTCTCTATCACACATGGGCTTATTTTTCATTCAATCATAGGACTGCAGAATTCAGACCTGAAAAAGACTTTGCAGTTTTCTTCACACACGTCCCTCATTTTATAGCTGAAGAAACCAGAACCCAAAAGGCTAAGGAGACGTGCCAAAGATCCCACAGTTAATAAAGAGAAAAAGCAGGATTATAACCCAGTTCCTCTGACTCTAACTCCAAATCCAGGCCTCCTCTTCCCACATTGCCATGTTGCTGTTGTTACAGTGAAGACTCATGTTCTTTGGAGGGTCTATGGGAAGTGCAGTTTTCAAACCTTACTAAGAGGTAACTAATCAACCAATTATCTCAAGGGCCTGAGTTTGCTTCCTATCAAGGCCTGAGGACACAGAAGGTGGGACCTAGGACTTTGGAGAACCAAACTCTTTGTTGCTAAGGGACAAACAACTCAGACTACGTTTCAAAGTCATGGAGAGTTGTGATGTCTCTTTATTCTCCTGCTCCATCTTCAGAAGACCAGGACGAATAGGAGCTGAGCAGAGGAATGGAGGCCAGCGAGGGAGCTCCCAGCTGGCCCTCCTAATTGCAAATCCTAAACTCTCTTGACAGATTGTCCTGTCTCCTTCCAGTCCAGTGCTAAGTCCAGTGCTAACTGCATCTGACAACTCCATACTCATGACCTCCACACAAATGAGGACAGAGTTGGCTGGAAAAGGAAATGGGGGTAAGGAAGCAGGGGCATCACCATGAGACTTTGAAGAAAGTTGGACAGAAATCCTTGAAGCTGGTGGGGAGGTTATCAGCCTGGGATGGGACTAAAGAGACCCCTTGTGTTGCTCATGGGCACAGATGGACCTCAGATCCTAGGGACCATACCTGGTGAGAGAAAACCTCGGTCAGGTCTCAGTTGAATTTCCCAAGAGGTTTCCTCCTTGGCATGGACCCATGGTCATCTAGCCTCACATTAATCACTAGGTTTCTCCTAAATAAGGATGGGTTGTGAGTTCTTTTGTCTTTTCTCTGTGCTAAGTTTAGAACCAACAATAGCTTTCAGAACCTGGAGTGGGGGGGGAGGGGGGGAGCCAGGGGTGCCATCCCAGCCAAGTCCAGAAGAGATATTCAGCCATGACATCCCAAGCAGGTCCAAAGCCTTGGGGTACACAAAGCACAAGCTGTCCCACCGGAGCCAAAAAACAACGTGTGAAGTACGTCTGTGATGAAGAGAGACAGACTGGGATACAGTCCCCGTGGCAGATAGCCCAGACGGCCAGTGCTGGGCCAGAAGCTTCCAAGAGTGTCTGGCCTCTAGATTTATGAGGCTCTTCTTCCCATAAGAGCTTCTAGGGCTAAAGTGCTCTCATGAAGATGAGTATAAAGAGCCAAAACACTCTACGGTTTCCTAAGAGCCACTATCCTTTCCCATCTCAGAGCAGGGCACCCTGCCACCACCTCCTTTAGTGACAGACAAGGAGGAGGGAGATAAGAGGTGTAGGGAAGGGTTATATTTCCTTGTCCATACTCTCTACAACCCCTGGCTGGTTAGATTAAGAGTGAAGGCAGGCAGCCCTTCATTTTGTTAGGTAGGTGGCTGCTAGACAGGGTACTGTGCTGGACCTGTAGTCAGGAAGACTTGTGTTCAAATCTGACTTCAGACACTTTACTTGCGGTATGACCCTGTGCAAGTCACTTGACTGTTGTCTGCCTCAGTTTCCTCATTTATAAAATGGGCATAACGACAGCACTTACCTTCCAGAGTTGTTGTGAAGATAAAATGAGATGATATTTGTAAAGTACTTTATAAATGCTAACTATTATCAATTATTATCGTCACAGCATCCAACCCAGAGCAAGAAAAATCACCATTAGAAACTTCAAAGTCTAACTATAAACCTCCCTTTCCTCATCTATAAAATGAGGAGTTTGGATTAAACTTCTGAAATCCCCTCCAGCTCAATCTGAGATCCAACAATTTCTACATTTCTTCCATTCCCACCAAACAAGTACTGGGAATTCCCCTCCCCCCCAACATTCTCTCTTCACTTCCCCCAGCCAAGAAATTCATTGTCCCTTTGGCTTAATATACTATTTAAATATTAACCAAGATCTTAGGTGGCATAGAGGCTAGGTCTCCCTCCATTTGACTATTCTTTCTCTGGATCATCATCCTAGTACTAGGTCTCTGTGCTCAACTGGCTAATTGAAAATGGAATATGCTTTAACCCCAGTTTCCAATTTGAAACTTCTGTTTTGTACCGTAAGATGATCTGGTAGAAAAGCATTGGACTAAATGAGAAGTTCAGAGTCTTGTCTCAAGTGTGTCACAGTGTGATGACATGGGATTCAGTGTCCTTACCTATAAAAGAAGGGGACAGATAACAGAGGGGGCTAGATGATTTCAAAGATCCCTTCCAGTTTAGACATTCTAGGATTGTTCTGGCTTTCTCTCTTTCTCCCTCTGTCTCTGCCTCTTTCTCTGTCTCTGTCTCTTTGTCTCTGTCTCTCTGTTTCTCTGTCTCTGTCTCTGTCTCTCCCCGCCCCTCATTTTCTGTTCCCTCCCTCCTCTTACCCCTTTCTCTCCCTCTCTCTTTCTCTCTGTCTCTGTCTCTAGATAGATAATATGGATAGAGATAGCTATAGTTTATCTGTATCTATCTCACTCCTATCTCAGCTCCCACACGCTACTACATATTCACAGTTACACAGAGAAACAGTATTGTCAGAGACAGGAAATCTCATGGAATTTGAGACCTGGAAGGTTAGCAACCTTTGAAATCATTGATTCTAACCCCTCACTTTGCAGATGAAGAAACTGGGGCCCAAAGGGGTAAGATGAGTTGTCCAATCACCATACCCAGTTAATGGCGAGGCTGGGTCTAGAAGTCTGTGTTCTTTCTAACCCCCAGTACTGCCTCACCTTCAATCTATGAGGATGCTTTCCCATGGCCAGCTCCTCTATGATGGTGAACAGAGACATCCTTCTGTCTAGCCTGGCCTCAAGAAGCTCAGAATCCTTGCTGTTGCTTTGCTGCCCTTGGCTGTTGTTTAGCATAGACCTTGACCTTCTGTCTTTTATCAGAACTCATGAGAGAATCCCTGGACTCTAAAAGCTCTTCAGAGGTCATCTAGTTCATCTCACTGCCTCCAGTCATTAGCATGTTTAAAGCATCTTAAATAAAATGACAGAGCTAGCAGAAACAAAGGATATATGTGTAGCGGTGGGAGGATAGGGGTGGGGGAGAAGGAAGTGAGGATATATGTGTGAAATCTTGTGCATCATTGTATGCAAGCCAGTACCTACCAGCTACAAGTTAGGGTTTTATTTCATGCTGAACTTTCACTGTGGCTTTGTTGGGACAGAGGAAAAAGGAACAATAAAACATCCTTGTCTTCAGGTATACATTCTTTTGCTCCTGCCTTCCACCACATGTTCCCTCTCTTCTCACCCATAAGCACATGTAGGGCATTGTAAATCTTTTTCCTCTTATTACACACACACACACACAGAATCCTGCTTCAGCTGGACCCAAAGTACACTCTCTTCATTCCCTGTACATCTCCCAGAGGCAGCCAAACCCAACAGCAATATGAAGATGGAAAACTGGGGGTGGGGTGGGGGAGGGAGAGATGTATTGGAAGTTACTTCTATTCCAGTCAAGGCTCCAACACTTTTAATTCTGCTAATGATACCCAGCTGGGAGCAATCAGGAAATGGCTAAAATTAGCTAGTTTAATTTGAATGAGGGAAGGGGAATAGTTTGGGATTGGGGCATGGCTACTGACAACCCAGCATGAGAAAATGTCATCCTGACTACCCTCAGCACAGCTAGAGAACAAGCTGGCACTTCTAGCATTAGTGCGAACACCCAGGACAAATTGGGGATCTCTGGGACTCAAAAACAGTCACAAATGAGAACATTTACTGGCCATTAATCCAGATAGCAGCCAGGTTTCCAGTCAGAGACCATAGGATGTCATACAAAAACCAATACCCAGAGCACAGCTGTGTGAAATCAGATTATTGAGTTCTCCTTCTTCTCTTCTGCTAACTTCTGTCTTTGTGTTCCTCAGTTTCCCACCAGTTTTCACTGCCTCTCTAAATCCCTCCATGAATACCCCAGCCCACAGTGATCTCTTTCTCTCCCAAACTCCTGTGTTATCCATATTTAACACTCAACTTTTCCTTTATATTTGATGGTGTTTTTCCTGACCACTTGCAAAATGCATTTATCACTGCAATTCTTAAATGTAACCACTATCCGTATTAGATGATGAAGCATGGGGGCTTTCTGGCAGTAATTTGTGCATTCTCTCAATCCATGTTATCTAGTCTATATATAGAAATTCTGGATAGTTTTCTTGTATTATTTCCTGCCTTGTGATATTTAGTTTTTTGTTTTTTTTTTTTAGTTTGTCATGTTCTTCTGGTAGACCTATGAGCCTTAAGTTATATCTATGCATCGTATCTTTTTTTTTCAATGCATCGTGTCTTTGAGGACAATTGCTTTAAATTAAATAGAATTCATGCGTTCTTGTAATGTTGTTGTCTTTTGCTTTTCTTCTGTCCCATTTTCCTCCACTTCAGCATTTTTGTGTTCCAAATTTGTTCATTTTTCTTTCCTTTATTTAGAGAGATTCTCCATCATGGATTCAATTTTTTTTCCTAGTCTGCTAATTCTGTTTTTTAAAATTCTTATTGAAAGCTCTAATTTCTGGTATAATTATTACTAATTTTTTCTTTTAAGAATTTTATTTCTCTTTTGAGCCATTCTGGAATTTCTTGTTCTGTTCAACGCTTTCTGGGGAATCTTTCATCAAGTGCTATTGGAAAACTTTCCTTCACATGATAATATTTTCTAAAAGGACTTTGCCTTCTCTTTCAGTTATTCATTTTCTCTTTTGTTCTAAAGACCCCTTTTGTTGATATATGTTTGTGCAAAAGGATTTTGCTGAGATTGTTTTCTCTTGACATTTTTGGTGTTAACAGTCTTTTTCTAGTACTCTCTACCATTTCCTGGCCCCTTTTCCTTTGATGGTGAGCAGACCCCAAAGGTTGAGCTTGAAGGATGCCTCAGCCTCCTTGGGATGGGGAAATAAAGTTCACCAGCTTGAATTCCTGCTCTGAGTAACCTGGGTGGGGCAAGGCAATACTGCCTTTAGCTGAATGTTAGTCCCCTTCTCTTCCTTTCCTTCACATGGCTGGACAAAATCAGCATCTGTCACTTTTTGCAGAGTGGAAGGGATGAATATGTTTGGGTGATGTCATTGCATTATCAGAGGTCCCTATCTAGGGATAGGGATCTGGACATGATGATCCTTCAAGCTTCTTTGTTCTTGCTGCTGTTTTGTGGAGGCAGGTAGGGAAAGGGTGCTGAGGGAATCCTCTAAACATGTTCTCTGGTGTCAATTCATACCCTGTGGGTGGTTCTGTCTTCATCTATGGATTTAGCTGTAATGATTTTACAGCTGGTAAATAATTCAAGAGGTTCACAGAAAGTGACTAATCTGACAACTTGCTGAGGTCATCTTTGGCATCTATCTTTCCATAACAACAATCCCAGCAATCCACATTTATATACAGATAATGAAACTGAGACTTAGTGAGATGAAGTGACTTTCTAAAGGTCATATGATGAGTTAGCATTTGTACCATGCCTCTCTATATCAATGTCCTATCTCCCAAACTAGACTAGAACTCCTTGAAGGCAGGGGGTATGATTTATGCCTCTTTGGAGCTGTACTAGGATCACGGCTTTTGCTCATGTTTCCCCTGCCCACTCTTGCTCCATCCCCTTCCTCTTGCCTGCAGCAGATTTTCCATAAGTGTTTATTGATTACTTAAATGTTGTATAAAAACACAAAGGACCCTTAGTAGATGGTAACTTTCTGCTTCCTATCTCCATAAGAAAGTGAGAAAAGAGTGAAACGATGACAAAGAAAATTCAGTTTAGGGGTGAGGAGCTTCTTTAAGCTGTAGGGGTGTTTGATAGTGGAATGGGTGACTCGGAATCCCCTTCTCTGGATAACTAAATGATTTTCATCTGTCTAGAATGGTTTGAGAATTTACCTTCCTAAGGGCCCCTTAAGGTCTAAGTATTCTCTCTTGTGCTCTAAGGTCCTCTAATAAAAGGCAAGAGAGAAGATGACCCTAGAAGTGGTGGGGAACAAGGGAGATTGAATTTCCCTAGAGAGGATTACTTAATGTTGTAGAAATAAGTATTACCATCCCTGTTCCAGAGGGCCCCTCCAACCCTAGGGCTGGAGTGCCTGTTGGCCAGGGCTCCAATCTTTCCATCAGAACTTTCTGAGCCTGGAATACTGAATCCATCTCCAGCTTTTTCCAGAGCCAAGCAGTTTACTGCTAGCAAGAAAAAAAAAACAAAAAAACGTGACTTCCTCTTTCTCCCCATAAAGATGCAGAAGGCGTGTTGGACATCAAAAGCCTCTTAAAAAACAACATTTTGATGACTTAAGAGTAAATGAATGAGAAACATACGGCTTAGATTTCCTTTATGATACACAAGGGCTCTTTCTGGACTCACTCTCCATCACTGCCAAGCTAATGATGAGAATGAAAATTGCCCAATTCTCACATCATCCACAGATGGTCCCTCAAATTTGGAAATTTCTCATGTGAGAAAGAAATAAACCTGCCAGCCAGAGCAAGGAAATGGAGGTTAACACAGAAGGTAATCACCTAGGGCATAGGACACAAGAGTACAGTGAGGGACACTTTTTAATATTACCTTTTGTCAAATGTGTATACTTTTAATGCCAGAAAATTCTGCTCTCCATGGCAAGTAGGTGTTTATTTTGTGATTACTTAAGCTTTATGTCTAACAGTGAAAGCTCAAAACTTTCTCCTTTGTTGGACAGGGACACATGAAGTAGAGGGAGGTTCACAACTGCCTTGTCCTGATTTAGTTGACTGCTGCATTGTTAGATCTTCTCCTTACTCCTAGGGCTCACCCTTGTCAATAATAGGATAAATGAGTCCTGGTGGCATAGTACTAAGAGGGCTGAAGACTTTGATTCAAATCTTGCCTCTGATAGTTACTATCTCTGCGAACTTAGGTAAGTCATTTCCCTGCCCTCAGACTCAGCTTCATTTATAAAATAAATGAGTCGGACTAAAGGATATCTAAGGTGCCTTCCAGCTCAAAAATTTCTTTGATTATATAATCCTCCATCTAACCTTTTCCTACTTTTTATACCTTTTTTTCTGTTAGGAAATTGAGACATAAAAGGGTAACCATTTCAATAAGCTAGAACAAGAATTCAGACATTTTGTCCTGACCCCTTGTCCTTTCAGGAACAAGGGCTTATGGGTAGAGAATGCTTGCAGTGGCCTCCTAACTGATGTCCTACCTCAAGGCACTTGGACTCCAATCCATCCTCTACCATCTGCCAAAATGTACAGGCTATGAATGTGCCACTCCCTTACTCAATAAACTTCAAGACCTCCATTCATTATTACTTCTAGGATGAAATGTAAACTCTTGTTTGGCTTTTGGAGCTTTTCACAACCTGGTTGCCATCTTCCTTTCCAGTATCCATATATATTAGTCCCTTTCCTGTACTTTGTGGTATAGCCAAATTGACTTTTTTGCTGTTGCTCACATAGGGGACTCCTCCTGCCTCAATACCTTTACAGTGGCATCCCCTATACTTGAAATGTACTCTCTCTACCCCATAGAACCCCTTGTTCCTTCTTTTGAGACTCAACTCAAGCACTATCTTCTTTTTTCCCCACATAATAGTATTTTTTTTCAACTACATGCAAAGATAGCTTTCAACATTTACTTTTACAAGATTTTGAGTTCCAATTTTTTTCTCTCTTCCTTCCCTCTCCCCTCCCCAAGATGACAATGCAATCTAATATAGGTTATATGTGTACAATCATATTAAACATATTTCCACATTAGTCATGTTGTGAAAGAAGAATCAGAACAAAAGGGAAAAACCATGAGAAAGAAAAAAAGAGAAACAAAATAGTCTGCTTTGATCTGCATTCAGACTCCATAGCTCTTTCTCTGGATGTGGACAGCATTTTCCATCCTGAGTCCCTTGGAATTGTCTTAGATCATTGCATTGCTGAGAAGAGCTAAGTCTATCAGAGTTGGTCATCACACAATGTTTCTGTGTACAATATTCTCTTGGCTCTGCTCTCTTCACTCAGCACCAGTTCATTTATGTCTTTCCAGGTTTTTTTGAAATCTGCCTGTTCATCATTGCTTATAGAATGATAGTATTCCATCATATTTATATACCACAACTTGTTCGGCCATTCCCCAATTAATGGGCATCCCCTCAATTTCCAGTTCTTTGCCACCACCAAAAGAGTTGCTATAAATATTTTTGTACATGCAGTCCTTTTCCCTTTTTAATGATCTCTTTGAGATACGGACCTAGAAGTAGTATTGCTGGATCAAAGGGTATGCATAGTTTTATAGCCCTTTGGGCATAGTTCCAAATTGTTCTCCAGAATGGTTGGATCAGTTCACAACTCCACCAGCAATGCATTATCAAACACTATCTTCTATATGAAGTCCTGCTTCTCCCTCAACTCCCTCCCTAAATTGTTATATTTATTTCATATTCATGCTGTACATCTATCTTTACATAATGATGGAGTTGATTCAATAAATCAATAGTCACCTCACCCCACCTACAGTAAATGATGAGGTGCTTGCCCTGAAACCTTAATGAAATGAGAACCAAACACTTTAGATTATGATGATTTGAAGTCGATAAGAAATATTTAAACTCACTGAGGAAACTTATCACAACCTATAAAATCTATAAAATATAAGATAATTTTAGAATCCATTTATTCAAACAAACAGAAATCAGAGACGTTAGGCAAAACTTGGAGCAAATATATAAGAGTGAATGAGTTCTTCAGCTGGGAGAGAGATAATATTTCATACCAGACTAAGAGAAGACAGTTTTACTGGAAGTTCAAACATGTTGGGGTGCTAACCTCTCTTATCTGTCTTCAGTTCTGGTACCCAACTCATGACAGCCGCCCTCCAAAGAATCTCTGGAACTGATTCATTAAGACCTTTGTCCAACGCTGTGCAGCATTGAGCTCGGCATTCTCTCTGCCAATCAGGAGTTACATCTTCCTCCACACTCAGCACACAGCAGATTGCCCCTTTCCTACTCTAATTGGGTGCAAACTGGGTTCCATTTATGTACATGTTGTCTTCTCCAATATGATGTAAACTCCTTAGGAGAAGGGAATGTTTTTGCCTTTGCATCCCTAGCTCCAGGCTGAAGAACTCATTAACTTTTGGCTCCTTGGGGCAAAAAGAGAAAATTAAGCTTTCAAGGTACAGAACTATCCCTGGGAAGGTGGAGAGGGAGTGGGGATAAAGCGAATGGTGCTGGGCCATCAGCTATGCTAAGATTTTTAACTAGTTCCAAGCTGATTTAAAAGAATACCAAGAGTTGTTGATTCACACTGGTATAGCACTTTTGGGTTACAAAAGGCTTTCTCTGCAATAAACATATGAGGGTGGCACTTCATTCATTGTCTCTATATGAGACAAAGAAACTGAGATTCAGAGATATTAAGTGGCTTTCGTCACATAACTAATGTCAAAGCATGAACAAACAGAGTCATAGGGGACTTCAGAAGTCACCTAATCAAACCCATTCTTGACCAGGCGCTCTGATGCAACATACTCAACCAAGGTTCATCCAGCCTCTGTTCTCAGACAATAACAACAGCAACAACAGTAATGAGAGCTAATGTTTGCATAGCACCTGCTAAGTGCCAGGCATTGTGCTAAGTGCTTTACAATTATTATCTTATTTGATCCTCACAACAGTCCTGGGAGGTAGATGCTATTATTACCTCCCTTTACAGGTGAGGAAACTGAGGCAAACAGTAGTTAAGTGCTTTGTTCAGGTCACACAGCTAGTGTCTGAGGCTACACTTGAACTCAGGTCCTCCTGACTCTCCACTGCACCACCTAGCTACCAGTGATAGAGAATATATTATCGACTGAGACAGCCCATTTGACTTTTTGGACATCTCTAACTGTTGATATGTTTTCCCTAATATCAATCTAAAAATCTGCTTCAGTGCAACTTCTATCCATTCCTCCTATTTCTGCCCTCGGGAGTCGATAAAAATAAATCAAACCCCTCTTGTATATGTTAGTCCTTCAAATACATGAAGACAACTGTCAGTCTCCTCTCCACTGAAATCTTCTGTTCTCCAGGTTAAACATTATGAGTTGCTACAAATGATCCTCATATGGCCTGGTTTCCATTCTGCTCACCATCCTGGATGTACTATAGTTTGTCAATATGTTTTAAAGGTAGCACCTTGACATATTCTAGATGTGATTTGACCTGGCCAAGGTATAGTGGAACTATTATTTTCCTCCTTCTAGACATTATGCCTCTACTAATAAAGTCAAAGTTTTCACATTAGCTTTTTAAAATTTTTCCATGACATATTGTTCTGATTCAACCCAATCCAACAAGCACAAACTATGTGAAAGATATTATGCTAGGTACTGAGTATACAAAAACAAAATGACAGGTAGATCCTGCCCTCAAGGAACTTCATATCTACTGAGGAGATACAACATGTAAACAGATAACTACATACATGATAATTTAAGGGGAAGAAGGAGGGAGTTAAAAACTAACAGGATCAAAAAAGAACAGGGAAAAGCTTCCTGTAGGAAATGACAAATAAGCTGAACCTCAAAGAAGGTGAGGAATGAATGCATTCCAAGAATGTGCAAAGGCACAAAGCAAGAGATAGAATTCAGAGTTCATAGAACAGCAAGTAGTCTAGATTGGTTAGAAGGTAGAGTGTGTGAAAGTGAGTAATGTGCGATAAGCCTAGAAAGGTGGGGTAGAACCAGATTGCAAAAGGCTTTAAAATGCCAAGCCAAGAGGCTTGTATTATATCCTAGTGGCAATAGGTAGAGACTGAAGATTCTTAAGTATAAGAAACTGATTCATATGATCTTGCAGTCTACTAACAACCTCAGGTCATATTTGCATGCAATATTATTTAGCCACACTTCTTCCATCTGTACAGGCTTTCTCCAAGAACTGAGGTTGTAGAGGGGAGAGTGTGCCTCCAGTTTGGGGGGAATGTGTTTATACTTCTGGTCTTGCTATATCTTTTCAGTAAATATCCCTTTCTAAGCTCTAATTAGTGTTAATTGCTTATTGATGATATTGAGGATATATTAACTGCTCAAAAGGATATTGGTGCATTAGTCATTGTTTGGATGATATAAAAATTGGTCAATGGTTGATTGACATTGAGAGAAACACATTGGAATGAAATTTTGAATTTGTAGAAGATATAACCAGATGAGCCCTGGGGACATTACTTGATACTTCATGTTTGATTGGGAGAGTGAGTTCAGAACTTTGTGCTAAGTTTGTGTTCTGTTTCTCAAAGTCATTATCTATTTCTTCTTTCTGAACTGAAGGTCTGTAGCATACTCATCATAATATTGCTTATATTCCTTTCTCCATTAATTCTAACCCAAATGCTCTCAATCATGTTTATTTCCTATATAAAATAAAATTTATTACTTTTGAATAGATATACCTTTCTATGCCTAAACACATTCCAGGCATGAGTCATACCCAATCAGTTCCCAGTGATACCTATAAGTCAAATCTACTGCCTTGCATTAAGATCTTGAGTCCATCTCATTTATTACCCATAGTTCATTCAACTGAGTATGTGCATGCTGGGGGAATGGGATTTCATGTTGACTTCAAAATTATTAATATTATACTTCTATTAAACCTACTACTTTCTTTAGTTAGCAGATATATATAGGTATTTTTCCCCTTTCCCTCCATTTTTAATTTGAGGTTTTCTCAGTCAGATTCACAAGCAAATATATTTTTACCAGTCCTTATTAGGTACACTCTATCTCTGTCCAAAAGCCAATCATTCCAATATCTTTTTTTAGATACAGCCATACTGGTCTACTAGTTCCACATACTCAATGCTTCATTTACCTCTCATGCCTATAAATACTCCCTCCTCACCTCTGTGTCTTAGAATCCCTGGTTTCCTTCCAGACTCAGCTTGAATGCCCCTTTCTTCACACCATTCCAGGAACTTAACTGGTGGCACAGAAATGCAAATCCTCTTCTTAGACACTATCATCTAATCAGCTTCACAAATTCATCTTTCTCTTCTGAAGTCTCCATCTTCAATAAGCAGCAAAGATTCAAACACCATCTAGACCTCACATGTGTAAATATGAATATGCACATATATATTATGGAATATGAATATGCATATGTATATTATGGAATCCCTCCCCTTATTCAGTGGGTAGTGCCCTGAAAGACACTTCTGCTAGTTATTATCATCATCTTCATCATCATCATCGTTATTCCCTCATTGGCTGAGCCCTGGGCCTTTAAGCTGCCTACCTATATAACATAGAGGGGATGTCAGAGGGTTGAAGGACTTCAGGAAGCCATCACAAAAGGAAAGAACGAACTTTTGAATGGCTATCAGGGCCCCCAGAACCACTGACACATGAGGAGCTGGCCACTCATATGTCTCTTGACTTGTAAACCAGAGACTACTAAGAGCAGACTTCTTTTGGTGAGATCACTCTCTCTCTTAGGTGAGTCAATATCTTATCTCACACCCATTTGAAAAGTTCCTTTATTTTTATGGTGGTGTTTTTTTTTTCTGGCTTATTCTAATATGTATTACTTTCCTGACTTCAATTACTGTTTACTTTAATAAAGAGGCTTATGCAATATTTATGATGATCTTTTGTTTAACTTTGGTGGGAATGCACTAAATTGGTGATAGTAAACTACGTAAACCCAACCCTAGAGAGCAATCAGGAAAAATGGTATTGATCCTGCCTAAGAAAATTGTGCTCCTAGACCACCAATGTTTCAGGTGTAGTGGAGAGATATAATTCTAATCCAATACCCCTTTTGGAGATAGGACAGGAAAGGAATAACTGCTCATCCACAACCTTTCTCCTGCTCCCCACGAAGGCAGAAATTATGGTCTCCCTTGGTGAGGTAGAGGTCAGATCTAAGAGCAGATGTATGTCTTTGCCATTCACAAGCCAAGCCATCTTTGTATTAACCAGCAATCTCATATACCGTCTATATGTATACATGCACAATATACATATGTGTTCATATGTGTGCAGGCATTGTATGTGTACATACACATATACACACATGCACATATATATCTGGATCAGTAATTCTCAGTATTGGTAGAGCTGGCAGAATGGTGGAGTTGCCAATCATCGCAACTTCTTCTCATGAATAATGGAAGGCCTCTCTCCTTGTGAGATCCATTACTACTTCTAGCCCTTTCTCTCCCACCATCACTCAGTAAATTCTTCTCTCTTGAAGTTAAATTTAGTACAGATTTATCATCAAATCAAGATTCTGGTGTCTGTTTTCTACTGATCCCCAAGACACATTCCTTCCATCCTCAATGAGTGCAGTGTCTGGGTCACAGTATTTCTCTCCAATCCAGCTCTTACCTTCATAGCAGGGAACTTCAATGTATAAATTGATATTCCATCAAGTGTCCTAATTTACCAGTTCCTCAATCTATTCCACTCCTTTGATCAACTCTTCCAATCCACCTCAATTACATATAGATGCGATCATAGCCTTGATATTGCTCAGTGTTCACACTGTGTTCACAAGCTACAAAAGTCTTTATTTGTTAACAGTCTTTTATCATTCCATCCTTCCTTTGACTTGTGATCCCTAAACCTGTTCTTCATCCTCTCCATGACCTCCAGTCTCTCCATCCCTCAGTTCTATGCCATGCTATCACACCTACATTGGCTATAATCTCTTTCCCTACCTGTCTTGAGCCCTTAGTGAATTAGTTCAACTCTGTACTATTATCTCTCAAATCCCTCATGCCCTTGTCCTACCACTGATCTTACCTTGCCAACTCAACTCTTAGATTGCTCCAGCCATCTGCTGCCTCCATTCCTGTTCATATATTACTGAATGGGGTTTGAAAAAATTGTGAAACTGTACTGACTTGGTCTATTATGAATTTGTTATCTATATTGTAAATTTATATTATCTAACTTCAAGTGGGTCTCCATTTTAGCAAGATGATCCTTTTACACTTCCCTAGCTGATTTGCTCTCTATTTCAACACAAGAGCTATTCCTAACCTTTGTATCCCTCCTCTAGCTTCTCATAGTACCCCCTCCACCTAGCCTCTCATCGAAGGACTTTGCCTCATACTTATCTAAAAGTCTGTTGTCAAGAGCTCTCTTTCCTCTCCCCCTCCTCATTTCACATGATGCCAATGTCTGTCTTCAGGATCTGCTTCATCCCTGTCTCAGATGAAGAAGCAGCCCTTCTCCTTGCCAAGGCCTTCATGTGCAGGTGATCCCACTCCATTCCATCTTCTCTGGGAGATTACCCCCTTTATCATCTCTATTATCTCACCGCAATCTCTCCCTATGAACAGCCTGTTTCCCTACTGCAGCAGTTCACAACGTGTGGGTTGCAACCCCTTTGGGGGTCGAACAACCCTTTCACAGGGGTCACAGGGGTCACCTAAGACCATAGGAAAACACATATTTCCGATGGTCTTAGGAACCTAGACACCTCTCCTCTATCCATCTCCAGGCGGGTCCGCCCACATGCAGATATGCGCACATACGAGTATTAAAGGTTTGGGCCATTAGGAAGGTTGAGAACCACTGCCCTACTGTCTACAGAAATTCTCAGAGCTCTCCCTCCATAAAAACTCTCACTTGATCTAACTATGCCCTCTGGCTATCATAGCAGATCTCTCCTCCCCATATCCACCAGATGCCTGTACTTTCTTTTCTCTCACTTGATTCCAAACCCTCTGCAATCTGGCTTCTGACTTCATCGTTCAACTATTCAATATGAAACTCTTCTCTCCAAATCCACCAATGATTTCTTAATTTCCAAATCGAATGGCCTTTTCTCAATTCTCATCCTTCTTAAACTCTATGCAGCTTTGGATATCATCAGTTATATTCTTCTTAATGTTTTCCCCTCTCTAGACTTCTATGACATTGCTCCTTTCTAGTCTTCCTACCTGTCCAGCCATTCCTGTCCAGTCTCTCTTGACTTCTTCACCTCCATATAAGCAAATTCTCCTTGGAGATGCCTCTGCCCTTGTATCCTCTCTTCCCAGTGGTGATTTCCTACTCAGGACCATCATTTCAGAATGTACAAGACCACCTATGTTCACTTCTTTTCCAGCTCCACTCTTTCTATATGGACTTTTCGACTTTTCCCCTATGTGGGTACCTCATGTGTCCCCTCCCCTCTCCAGCTCCTGTTTATTTCCCTCATTAGGATGTAAGATCCTTGAGTCAGTTATTCAGTAAGCATTTGTAAAATGCCCACTATATTTCAGGGCAGCTTGGTGGTGCAGTGGATAGGATGCCAAGCCTAGGGTCAGGAAGATTCATATTCTTGAGTTCAAATCCGGCCTCAGACATTTATTATCAGTGTGACCCTGGGCATCATTTAGCCCTGCTTGCCTCAGTTTCCTCATCTGCAAAATTATCTAGGTAAGAAAATAGCAAACCACTCCAGTATCTTTGCCAAGAAAACCCCAAATGGGGTCACAAAGAATCAGACACAACTGAAAATGACTAAACAACGACAACAACAATATTTCAAGCACCATACTAAATGCTGGGGATACAAAGACACGCAAAAAAACCCACAAAACAAAACAGCCCTTGTTCTAAAGGAGCTCACAGTCTGACAAAACATGCAAATTGCTATATATAGGGTAAATGGAAAATAATCTCAGAGGAAAGGCACGAAGATTAAGAAGAGTGATCGAGTGAAATAGTGAG
>CM053582.1:190426206-190466707 GCA_028627135.1 Pseudochirops cupreus | reverse complement strand
GGCTATGTGAGAGCTGCGATATGTTGCTGCTTTTACGCCGCCATCTTGGCTCCGCCCCCAGTCAATGGATTTTTTAAAAACTTAACTTTTGTTTATTTTTAGTTTACGTCATTGATTTCCACAAGATTTTGAGTTACAAATTTTCTCCCTGACTTTGCCCTACCCACCCCCCCCAAAACAGCGATCCCACTGTATACCCCCTCCCCCCATCACCCCTGTGACTTTCTGGTAGAGCAAGATGGATCTCCCTATCCCAGTGCCTGTATATAATCAATGGATTTTTAAGTGGCTGCTATATACCCAGTACAGTTCCAGGCTCTTGGAGACAAGTCAAAATTGAAATGGTCCCTGCAAAGGATCTTGCATCCCTTGAGCCACAAGGAGGAGACAACATGTACACATAAAAAAAATAGTAATAGGTACAAAGTAATTTTTTTTGAGCGTATGAGCAGCTATGGGGATCAGGAAAGGCTTCATGAAAGAGATGGCTTAAGCCAAACTTTGAAGGAAAACTAGCAAGGAAACAACCTGGGTCTCCTGACCTGGAGCTAAGGTCTTCTAGTACTAGAGAACTAAAAAGAGAAGAGAAAAATTAAACATTTGACATGACTGTGGAAAAGTAATGCTGATAACAGTTTATATGAATTCTTGATTCTGGATAATTACTATATACATAATAACTATTATTCTTAGGTTAGATCAATTCTGTTATAAGTTTTATTTGATTATAACACCACCCTCCATTTATATTTGGTTTTCTTTTACTCATATAGAACCATCATCTGCTCAAAATTGGAAAAATTAGAGGGATATTTGGAAAGTGAAATAATACTGTATTAACTAGAATTCAAGTTAGCTTAAATAAAGCTAATTTGTGATGTTAGGGAATTTTTAACAAATGTTAATGAACAGGCTGTGTAATTCAGTGGAAAAAAACAACAGCCTTGGAATTAGGAAATTAGTTAGAATTCAGGCTCTACCATTTAGTAGAGTGGGTAAGCCTCTCTGCACTTCAGTTTTCTGATCTATAAGTGAAGATAATAAATAATGGTTCTACCTACCTCATCAGATTGTTCTGAGTGTCATATAAGATACTTATATACAAAGTGCTTCGTGAGTAAATTGTTATATAAATGCTAGGCATCATTATTATTATTATGTAGCTGCCTGTACAATATTGTTCAGTCAGTTATTCAAATTTGTTACAGAATTGGGATGCATAGATAATACTACCAAACACAGTACTTATTGAGTTTATTGGCTTAATTCCGCCAGAGTCATGGCTTAGGTGCTAGGACATGCTCTTTGCCTTCTGGGTACTTAAAATGAAATCCTCCCTGTGTCAGCTAAGACAACATACAAAATCTCATTGGTCCAATGTTTGCTAGAGTTCCTAGTTAAGGTTACTAAAATTTGCCTTAACATTGCCTGGAATTTGTATAGCCAGGTTCTTTAGAGAAGCTGACATATCATAGCTCTTTTATCCTTCCTTTGAGGGGATAAGGGAAACTGTACCAGAGAAGCTAGTGATTAGCCCAAGTTCACACAGCAAGACAAAAAGACAATGATGGAGCTGGGAATGAATAATACTGTAGAACTCCCAATTCTCTTTCTATGAAACCATCCAGCCTCAAATAACTCATTCTTCAACTGCCACCTTCCCCAAACATTCCCAACTCCTCATCTTTCTTTTTCAGTTCCTTCTTCTCTTTCTTTCACTACTCAGCAAGGTTCTTGTTTGCCCCATGGCACTGTATGAAATAAAAGGAAAGGTGGCATCAGAGTCTGTTTAATGGTGTGCCCCATTACAGAGCTGTCTTTTTCTTTCCCGTAAAATGATCTTCACGATCTGTATTGGTGCAGAAAAAGATGTGTAAAGTCGTTTTCTCTCGACCTGTTGTACGGGTAAATTAATCTAGCATCACAAACTCAGTAACAGAGTTAGGTGATCTGTGTATAATAGGTTTAGACAGTAGGCTCTGAGCTGAGCCTGTTCAGCATATAAAAGGCCTTAGAAATCTCTTTCTCTGTGAAATCTACTCGCACACATTTCAGGAAATGTACAAGACAGGGGGAATGCAGTGGGCCCATTGAGGCATTTTTTTTTTTTTGGCCCTGGAGAAAGTATAAATGATCATGCAAAAAAAAAAAAGGATGATTTGCATTTTTTCCTGCCTTGATAGCCAAGGTGTCATGCAGCTGCCAGTTGTGTAATTCCAAAGGTTAGTGGGGAAGGTCAGGGCATTTAATAAGCTGTCAATATTAAGTTACATCATAAATAATCAGAGCTTCCTGTGTATTTAATGGGATCTTTGTGGTAAAAATTTGGAAACCATCCAAAAGGAGACAAGCCTACTTCTGTTATTGTTTAGCCTTTTGGGTCCAACTTATTGTGGGGGTTTGGTTGTTGTTTTGAACTTTGATACCTTTACCATATAATGAAAAGAAAGGTCAGAAACCAAATGGTTTTCTTTCTTAATTAACTTTTGTTTATTTTTGGTTTACATGATTCATTTTCACGAGATTTTGAGTTACAAATTTTCTCCCCATCTTTCCCCTACCCACTACCCCAAAACAGCCACCCCACTGTATACTCCCTCCCCCAATCTGCTCTCTCCTATATCCTCCCCCCTCATCCCTCTGACTTTCTGGTAGGGCAAGATGGATCTCCCTACCCCAGTGCCTGTATATCTTAATTCCCAGTTGCATGTAATTAATAATAATAATAATAATGATGATATAAAACCAAATGGTTTATAGGATGTGCTGTTTCCTTTTTTTGGTCCCCTTCTAGTCTGTAATTTATACAGCCTGGATTCTAATACATAAATAGAATCAAGATAAAATAAAAGATCAAAGTCAGGAGCTGGATACATTGAAATCTGTTTGATCTTCAAATATTTAATGTACTTATAGGTAGTGAGGGGCTTAGCCAAGAAGATTTACCATTTCGCCCACCAGGAGATCACTATCCCAGCAGAGCTTATTTTTATTTTGCTCCATTTTTACTCTGGACTGATTATTTTCATCCATGTGACTACTTTCCAGCCTGGACATTTCCTCCATCAACGCAGATGAGTGACTCAATTTTTAATTTTATTAGACTGTTGCCTGTGAAGGGGAAAATAGGAAATAATCATTTATTAAACACTGACTATATGCCAGATACTGGCACTAAGTGCTTTAAAATGATCTCATTTGATACTCACAATAACCTTGTAAGATAGGGCCTGTTATTATTCTCATTTTACAGCTGAGGAAACTGAGGCAGCTAGAATATAAGTGACTTGTCCAGGTCTCAGGGTTAGGAAGTGTCAGAGGCAGAAATTTAACCTGTCTTCTTCACCTCAAGATAAGCAGTCTCGTATCCATTTCCATGCTTACTTTCATCCTAACAATAGATTATTGAAATATACCTAACCAATAGGGCCATGGAATCATAGAATTAGAAGTCAGATGGGACTTTGTAGGCCATTTAGTCCAGCCCATACCTGAACAAGAATCGCCTCGACTGCATCTTAAGCAAATGGTCATCTAGACCTTTGCTTGAAGGCCTCCAATGTGAGGGAACCCAGTACTTCTCAAGGCATCCCATTCCATTTTAGGGTCACTCTAATGACCTAGGTTTTCCTTATCACTTAGGTTGAAACTGTCTCTCAGGTAGAACATGCCCATTATAATTCTCTCATCCATACCACAGTTCTTCAAATATATGATGCTGGCTACCATGTCCCTCCTTAAGTTTTTTTTTCTTTTATAGGTAAAACATCCCCGATACCTTCAACCAATCCTTGTACAGCATGGTCTTGAGGTGATTCATCATCTTGGTTGCCCAAAAGGACACTTTTCATGATATCAATGTCCATTCTAATGTAAGGGATAGGTATAATTTCTTCTCTACTCTCCTAAATTCAGTCAAATTTTGATATTTTAGCAAAGCATGACATCCTGTGATCCCTCTATGAGATGTAAACACTTCTGAATGGGTCAAGAGGGGAACAACACAATTGGCCAAAAAAAAAATTTTGCCATGCCCCTGGGGATTTTTCAATATTGCTCTGGATGAACTCTAGCAGTTGGAGAGTGGGAGAGACTGCAAGTCAGGATCTGCCAGTGCAAAGAGACCCCTTTAAGGGGAGAGGAAGGATCTTCTCTTCTACCCTTAATGGACCTCATAGATTTGAAGGGGTGCTATTTGACCAATAGGATTCATACCATCCAGCAAGCAGCAGAAATGCTCTCTTCTGGTAGACACAAATACAGTGAGATAATCACTCGGGGGAAGAGAGACAGACTCTAGCAACCCATCTAACAGAGACCCAGTATCCAATGAGAACCACATGATGCTGTTTAGGCCCTGAAGGAAGAGGACTTGTGAGTGGCGTGTGCTACACCTATGACTCCTCCACATGTACCTACTACCACTATACTTTGAGAGCACTCATCCCACAAAGCTTCAATGAATATTTCTTAAAAAGTCAAGGTAATGTTAATTTCCTAAGTTCAAAATCCATCTATTTCCCTATTATCATCCAGCAAACTCTTTATCCCCCATATATAGTAAGAATACACCAATCCATTAACTTAGAGACTATATGTATACTTCTTGGAAAGTATATAAAAGGAATGTTTTTAGGACTATAATCCTTTTTTATAGCCATCTGCAGCTAAGTGGCACAGTAGCTAGAACACGGGACTTGTACAAAGGAAAATATGAGTTCAAATACAGCCTCTGACATGTCCCTTAGCTGTGTGACTCTAGGGAAGTCACTTAAACTCTCTGCCAGTTTCATCTGTAAAAGGGAGAAAATATAATAGTACCTATCTCCCAGGGATTTATAAGGATCAAATGCATTAATATATCTGAAGCACTTTGCAAACCTTAAAATGTTATATAAATATGAATTATTATGTGGCAGTTAGGTGGCAAAATAGAGTACCTAGCCTGGAGTCAGGGAGACTTATTTTCCTGAGTTCAAATTTGACCTCAGATACTTACTAGTTATGGAATCCTGCATGAGTCACTTAATTCTGCCTCATTTTCTCATCTGTAAAATGAGCTGGAGAAGGAAATTGAAAATTACTCTAGTAGCTTTGCCAAGAAAACCCCAAATGGGGTCACAAAGAGTTGGATACAGCTCAATAACAATTTATAATTTTCTTTTAAAAATTATATATGTGTACATATGTATATATTTTTAATCAACAAAAATATGCCTTCTCTCCCTTCTTCCTACATCCTCCTCACATTGAAAATGAAGGAAAAACAAAACCCTTATATAACTATAATCACACATATATGTGTATTGATTGCCATTTGAGAAAATGCCTTTGCTAAGAACTAACCAAATCAATGGGCTAAGTGTTATTAGGAACCACATCAATAGGGGGTTGTAATCTACAGTGTCAGGGATATAGACCCATTTCGGTATCCATAGAACCTGAGGTAGCAGCTGTCCTCTGGGGACTCAATCTTCAAGTATAAGTTTTGGGAGTACTTTAAAGGGTTACTACACTACAACGTGTTGCCTCTACAATATTCTAGCTGTAGTCTGACCAGGGAAAGTACAATGGGACTATCGATTTTCTAGTCTTGGGCACTATACTTCTTCAGATGTAGCCAAAGATTGCATTAGTTTCTTTTGGTTTTGATAACACAGTGTTGTCATATTGAGCTTGTTGTAGGCCACTAAAACCCTTTGATCACAGGATCTACCTAGATTTGGAGTTATAAGAGATTTTAGAGTACCCTTCACTTTTTAGGAAACTGAAGCTCAGAAAGGTTAAGTGGCTTACTTGAGGACACAGTTAGCAGGTAATAGAGCTGGAATTCAACTATGACTCCAAATATAGCATCTTTTTCACTGTATCAGACTGGTTTTCACATCTTTTTTTAGTCAAATTATTGTCTATCCACGATTCCCTCTTTTGAGCTCCATTGTAAGACCTTTCCATTTTTTAATTCATCAATATGGATGCAGACTACAGTCTTTCCACGTCTTTTCATCCTGTGACTTTTGTTCAGATCCTCCTATAAATTCTTTACAATAGAGTCACTCAACTTCCTGGGGACATTCCTCTAGATCAGCGGTTTTCAACTTCTGGGTTATATTCAATTTGTAACAATGAAAATACATCCTGCATATCAGATATTTACATTACGATTCATAACAGTAGCAAAATTACAGTTAAGAAGTAGCAATGAAAATAATTTTATGGTTGGGGGTCACCACGACATGAGGAACTGTATTAAAGGCATTAGGAAGGTTGAGAACCACTGCCTAGATATTTTGATATTTCATAGTTACTAATAGAAAGTAAGGGTGGCCCATTGTTATGACCCACCTTCATTTCCAAACATACATCTCTGATGGCATCTTTTAAAGTACTTCTCCTTTGCATTCTTCATTGGTAATATGTTACTGCTTACTCATATACCTGTCAAATTGCCTTTTGGGTAACACTCAAATTTTGACAATTTTTAAGTTGCTGAGGAATCCAAAAGAATTTCAATAACTTATGACACATGCTTACTTTGTCAACTCTACAACATTTTTCTGAGAAAATTTACACATGTATTGAAGACATTCTTCATGAAGAAACAGGCAGCAGGATTTTGGAAATAATACTCCTTAACAGAACAGATCTGTACAGCCACATAACTGACTTTAAGACATAGAGACACAATATTCCTTTACTTTAAAAAGCATATAAACTGGTAGAACAAAATACTACTTTAAAAGATCTCCAACAGAGTATCTTCTATGCATATCAAAAATCAAACAAGATTTCCTCAAAGATAAAATGGAAATAACTTTAGTAGAAGACCCTTTCATTAGTAATATCAAAAGAGACATAAAATAGGGAAACATGCTTGCCACCAGTGTGGAGCAGCTGTTCCTCATTGGATTACTGTGAGCTGTTTGAAGGTAGGGACTGTTCTTGCCCTTCTTTGTACCCCAGATTACCCAGTCTCTGGCACATAGTAGGCACTTAATAAATGCTTATTGACTTAAATGGACTTGAAGTATTCCGTAGAGATGACAGGGTTCTTTGAATGCTTTTGTTTGTGAATGGCATTTTGCAGCTTTGGTCAAGCCCTGGTACATTGCAGATCCGCCCTAAACAAGTTCCACAATCGCTCAAAAATTTGGCCCATATAAAAGGAAAATGCAAGAGGATAAAGAATGCTTATTGTCCAGACTATGATGGATGGGCAATCACGTGGATCAAGAAACACATGAAATTCTTTGGAAGCATTTCAGTGAAAATCTAGGGGAAAGTTAGAAGGTATTTTTTATTTCTCATTAGACTCTTTTTTTTCTGTTGCATTTATGCCTTTAGTCGGTGCTTACTTCTGGGCTCCAAGTTCAGCAAGACACACAAGACCTCTCAAGAAATGGGACAACTGAAGCATACGGAGGGTGCGTGTGTGTTATGTGGCATCTGAATCTACCGAGGCCGTTAGGGGGGCTACGAGAGGAAAGAAGTCCTAGGTGGGTTAAGGCTCGATTTAGCTGATGACTGCAAGGTTTGTCTGACAGTGGGGAGACAGGCTGAGGGTAGAACCTCCAGCAATCCCAGATGAGGAATGTAGCCTCGTCCACAGAAGGACAGGTGAGGGGTAGGAGGTGTGTGAGGATTATGTGGATTCCAGAACAAACATTTCCCCTCTCGCTGTCATCCCATGGGGCATCTGTATTAAGATACTGCTTAAAGTCTTTTACCTGAGGAGCCCGTGGAGAGCACAGAGACGAGGGGACTGTGACCCCTGCACTTAGCGCTTCCCCCGTGCTTCACTCAGATTTGGAATGGCCCATCTTCCCCCTCCTCCCGTAGTAGATCTGGCAAACTGCGCGCGCCGCCAAGAGAACCACCCCCTCCCTATCCGCCCCACCTCCTCAGAGTGGACTGTGTGTCTCTAAGACCCGCCTCTTTCTCCCTCACCCAGCCCCTTTCGCGGCTGGCTTGGTGCCGGCGGGGTTACGCGCCCGCGCGCCCCCATCGGAGTTCCGTGCGCGCCCGCGGGCACGCGCCCTTGGCCCCGCCTTCCGCTCCCCGCCTCCCTCCCCCCCTCGCCGGTGCCCTGGCTCGCTCCCGTGCACGGGGGTAAGGAGAGTGGGGAGCCCGCCGCCCACCCGCTCGCTCGCCCGCCCTGCATCGAGCTCGCACGCACCGCCTCCGCGCCCCCGGTGTGGGAGGCGCCGCCGCGCTCTCCCGGCCGCTCCTGCCCGGTGGATGGAGGGGCCCGTTCGGATCCCAGCCTCAGCCGTCGCCACCGCCGAGCTGGGAGATGACCTGGGGGTGGCTCCCGGAGCCGGCTGCCGCGCAGGACGTCTGTGGGCTTAGCCAGCCCTGCTGAGAGGTGCGGGAGTCCCTCGGGGCTCGCGGGCGGGGGGCACGGGGAGGGGGGCGCGGGAGACGGACCCCCCGCCGGGGGCACTGGGTCGGGGGGAGGCCCGGGGAGCGCCGGCGGGATGAGGTGTGAGCAGCCCGGCTCATTGACAATGATCTGCCTAGGCAGGTGAAGAGCGAGCGGTGTGCGTGCAGTGTGGGGACTGCGCGCAGCCCCCTCCCAGACCCTCCCTCCCTTCTCTCACTTCCCTCCTCCCTATCGATCCTCGCCGAGCCCCCGAGAGGGACAGTGATTTATGTGTAGGGAGAAGCCGGAGAAATTTCCTCCACAATGTATCTTTCTCTGCCTCCACACACTCAGTTACTTCCCAGCCCCAGGGAGTGTATTTACACTTCTGTGTAAAGCTTTCTGTGGTTTGCATTATCATTTGCTAAATACATTACAGCTCGCTATTTATTTCAGTCTGTAGCTTCCAGACCTTTGTGTGCTTGCTTTCTCCTCACATCTAGGAATTTCAGTAATAAATCACCGAAGGGGGATAGATAGAGTCCCTCACCCTTCTCTCTTATTGTTCTCCCCAGCCCCTCCAAATCAGGTGGAAGGCTGGAGAGACTGCTGTTCAGGGTGCTTGCTTCTCAGGACCACTAAGGTTGGCAGGTGCTTTGTAAAGACTTCTTAATAGTGAACTCAACTAGAACTTGAGAGACGTCATCAACACTCTTTCCTAACTCGAACACCTTGGAAAATAAGGTTTGGACTAAAAGGTGACTTGAAATTTATGCTGACCAGTGTGAGCACAGGGAGCCAGGCTATTAAACTTTTGATAGAAATAATTCACTGATGTGATAACCCCCAAACTGTCAGCTAACTAATTTTGAATGAGTTAATTCTCATCGAAACTCATTGAAAGCTCTAAGCTGACTGTTATTGGGGGATTTTGTATTTGTACTTGTGGTTGTCTGTTTTTACATAGCTGTGGAGACAGTTCTGCTTTTGTGATGAGATAGAAAAGCTTTGGAAGATTTCTGGAAATTTTAAGTTAGCTGCTGTTTTAATATAACTGCTCAACTAGAGACCATTTTTGGTAACCTGGAGAGGCACAAAATACTGTACTGTGGTGTCTGTTAGGCACATGTTGAAATAAACTGCCTCATACTTTTAGTTATATGAGAAGGATGGAGAAAACCTGTTTCATTTTGTAAAGACATATGTCCTGGGTGTGTGTTTGGCATTGTGTAAAGCTGAAACATTTTATATCTCTATTAAGAAATGCAGCAAAGATGTGTATTGTTTAAACTTCGTGTAAAAACTTGGTTATAGAAATTGTACCTTTGTTTGAATAGTTTAGTCAACCAGGAAAATCAGTTACTAGAAGTACCATGCTATTGTTTGTCTAGTAACTCACATGGGATGGATGCTTTGATTATTATGGGTTTCATCAACCTTCTTTTCTATGGAAAGTGCTTAACAGTTCCAACTTGAATGCCAGAAAATACTATACAAAGAATCAATCATAAGACTTTAGGTCATGCCAATTTAGCATGTGACAGTTGCCTTCTTAAGTCTATCACTACCTTCACCTCCCTTGCAGGTGCTTTCATTTTGGTGTGGGAGGAATTACCACAGATGTTTTCTTCAGATCAGCAAGGTGGCTAGGTCAGTCCAGGATGCTGGAAGAGCCAAGTTCTGTCATAGGGTTTTGCTGCTTAAAAGGGCCAGGGAAACTTTGTTAAAAAGTTCTTATTCCTGCCTCCTCTCCCCCAGTTTGCTAGGTTTTAGTAACTTAATTTGCTCATGTTTGATTATTCTGTGTTCTAGTTTGTTTTATTTCTTGTTTTATTGAAATAAAGATTGAAGCAAAATCTCTGCTTAGATGTTTCTCACATACTGAAAAGTGGCTACATCAGTGCCCTCTATACTTCTGAGGAAATAATTGCAAGGATTACATACTCTTTTCACTGATCAGAGGACAGAGCTAATAGGGATGGGGCATTGAGGAATGACCGAGTTCAAAAATGTGAAAAATAGCTTTTGTAAAAAGTTTTAATAAGACGTCACCTTTATTAGTGTTTGTGTTACATAAAATTACAGATACGGAAACACAGTTAAAGTGGAACAAAAATGTCAGAAAAAAGATCTTAATCTTAATGGGATTGGAGGGGAATGTTTTAAAGTCTAGCCTACTAAATGTACAGCTTTGAAGGATATGCCCATATTTTTCTTACTGCCTTTTTAAAAGTGAATTTTGTTGGGTTGAATTGATGAAGAATGCTTTGCTGTTTTCACTTTGCATTACATTGAGAAAATCCATTTGAAGTTTGTGGCTGTGTGCTTTTCTTTAGTTCATTTTCAAGAGAAGTGGGAGGGAGGGGCAATAAAGAAGGGGAAAGAGATTTTACTTTATCCTTTTCAGTTAAAATTAAGGAATCATGATATGGGAAATACAGCATGTCAGTTTGAAAATCTTGGATTAGGAAAAAAAAAACCCTGTCTCTTTTCCCCCTTCAAGTTTTCCCTTATTGTCTGTAGGCTTTCCACCATTGTCAAGCTTAAAACATACAGTATCATTGTCATCTGTCTTCTAAATAATAGTCCTGAGGTGATATTATTAATGTGGCCTTTTAAAATCAAACTAATTATACTTGCCTAAAAGAGCCACATGTGTGTGATTCTAGCTGCCTGGTGCCTTTTGAGAGCCCTGGAGACAAGCTAGTGAATAGAGCTGAAAATTCATTCTGTATTTGATTAAATGGAACAGACTCGCTGCTCCTTACCCCAGCAGGGGCTATGAGATCTCTTGATCCCCGAAGCGGCTCCAAGACCCTGGGAATTCCATTAGCGAGCACCTGAGGAATTTCTGCCCTGCAGTGCCTTTTTTGTATGTGTGTATGTGTGCGTGTGTAGAGAGAACATAGCAGAGTGGTGATGGGCGGGGGAGGAGGCTACATTAGAAGACTCCATATGTTAGCAGATCTAAAATCAAGGCATGACTTAACAGCTTATCTTGTAAGAGAAAAGCCAAACCCAAAGGCAGACTTATAATCAGGACTTTATTAAAAGTGGAGCTGTGGTGGTATGTCTTTTACATTGAAATGAACTTCACTTTAAGGTACAGAAAGTGACTCTTCTGCTGTCTTGTCTGAAGCTAGCACAAGCATATACACGTTTGCAAACGGTAAGTTTTTTGAATGATTCGTTGATAAGTATGTAAAGTTGTATTAGAAATTGTTCTTGCCTCTAAATGTTGATGCCTTCGAAATGAATTTTGCAGGTGAAAGCAAATCAGACTATTTCCAGTGAAACTGATTTTGCAGAGGTGGCAACTTCGGTTACTTAGGCATTACTTCAGTTTTTAAAGAAAATCTAATTTTTCCATATTTCTATTCTATTCCATATATTAGTGACAGCATTTCCACTCATTTAACATTCTGATCTTTTCTTTTGATTTATTAAGAATTTATCTTTGTTACTTGAGGCCATTTTTCTAACATTGCTTCAGAAGTTTTTTCAAACTCTGCCATGCTGTCTTGGTAGGAGACAAAACTAAATAAAAATATGATTAACTACCATAAAATCTTAAAAATTTCAATATTCAGAATAACAGTGTATTGATGTGAATATTGCTTAGAATTAGTTAGTTCACTTTGCTTCTCTTTTGCTTTTCTGTGTGGATCAGTTCTGAATTATAACCTAGGCTTCCTAATTACTAATACTAATAATTTTTGTCTGTGGGTAAGAGAGCTAATACTGATAGTGAATTCTACTGGTAGAGCATGCCACTGTATCTTAAAGCCTTGTATCTTTGGGCAGGTATTCAGTATGCATGTTTGAAGATTTATTGATTATATTTTGTCATTAGCAGGATCTCTTCTCCTTTCCTCTCCTATCATTTCCTACCAAGTTCTGCCTATAGTAAGACAGTCTTAGCAAAATTAGGAAGTTTGAATTTGAAATTTGAAGTTGAAATTAAGAAGGTTTTAAATTTTTACCTCACATTTAGTCTAATGTGTACCATCTACTACTCATAGTCAAGTGGAAAGGGCATACTGAATAAATTGGGGTAAACAGTGAAGTTCAGCATTACATCGATTATGTCATGGGTTCACATTTGTTTAGTTGCTTCGGTAAGATGTATTTTGGGGACCATAATATAAAAAAGTTCTTGAAAGAACATTTTATATTTCCAGTAACCATCTAGAATGTGGGTAGGGGCTTCATTTCTGAAAGTTATTGAGATGACTTTTAAAACATGATTTTAGGATTTCATTTTGTTTAGTAAGAAGGAGGCATGAAGGAAGTTAGCCAGAAGTCTGACACACCTTACTTGACAAAACAATGCACTGGTTACACTGACTTGTCTATTTAGGTAATACTACTACTTACTTAGTTGGTCCCACTTGAAAGTAGTTAGTTTATTTTATTTTGAAATTATCCACATGCTAACAAAGAATTGAGGACTTGATATAGCATTTTTTTTTTTTGCTATCTCTGAGAATATGCTATCCTTTTGTGAACTTAATGTGCTCTGTTGTCCAAATTTACTGTCTTTGAAATACTGTCAGGTGAGGAGTTTTTAGATGTTGGCTATTGTCAACATAATATAGAATTATCTAAACCTATAATCTCAGAGTATTGTTAGCATTTGTTAAACATTCTGAATAAAGTACTGTGTTTTATGAAATACTCAGTGGCATGTTTTAATAGCATTTTTTGTTAGGTTCCTGGCCAATGAAAAAAGATCTTTTTTTTCCAGAAGCAGCATAAGATCAATTCCTATTGGCTATCTTTTCTTTTGTGGTAATAGTACTCTTACTTTTGTCTAGCGCTGTACAGTTTACAAAAAGCTTCTACGTAGAGTGTCTCATTTGATTGTCTCAACAACCCTGTGAAGCAGGTGAGGTTTTTGGTTTTTTAAAAATCTTCATTGGCAAATAAGGAAACTGATAATCAGAGAGAAATGAAGTTATCTACCAAAGGTCACACAGCAGCAGAAGCCAGTACTCTTTTCCAGGCCTTCTGACTTTTAAGTCCAGTGTTTTTTTCCCATTGTACCTTGCTACTTTTAAGAAAATAATTATGCTATTTAAAAACAATTATTAATCAACAAACATGTGCTGACTCTGATAAAACCACCTCAGAGCCCACATTCCACAAAATCTTTCCATATCTTCCAGTTCTCAGAGGACAGAATTTGGGAACTGGACAATAGGAGATGTAAAGTGTAGCATATCAGAAAGGAGGAGTGCTTTGTAAGGTATCTAATATTTTAACTGCTTAATAGACTAGAGTTTTTACTCAGAATTATAAATTAGCAACATTTGTCTCAGTGTAAAGAAAATTTGCATTTTGCCTTAAAATATGAACAAGAATAACATGATACATAGTAGAGGGTTACTTGTTATGAAAATATGAACAAACTGAACACGTTGATATTATGTCACGTTTTTCAACAAAAATTCTTTTTTAGGTTCAAAATTCCAAACCTACATCATAATAAATATTTCTTAGACACTGGCCTTCTAAAATTTACTTTCATACGATACCTATCTGCTTTTTGAGTTTTTTTGTTTATATTGAAATACTAGTTATATTTATATTGGAGTATGCTGAATTTTGTCATTGTACCTAGAAAAGTTTATGCAGAAGCTGAGTCAGTTTCTTATTTTGGATGGGATTAGGGAAGAAAATCCTAAAGCAAAATCCATTCTGTATTGTCTTCATCCCTTTCTACAAAATGTTGATGACATATCTTCTAGTTGTAGTATAGATTTAGAACTAGAAAAGACCTTAGAAATCATTGCATCCTATCTAGTCGTTTTACAGATGAGAGAACTGAGGCACAGAGGGATTCTGATTTGCCCAAAGTCACACAGAATAGGGTCTTCAGACTCCAAATGTAATAATGCTTTCCCATACTTTGGAAGAATCTCACATTTAGTTGAAACACTAGTGTCCTCCTCCTCTCCTTCACTCCCCACTGTATTTTTTTGGTGGGGATGGGGAGGAGAGGAGTGTGTTTTAACTGCTGGAAGGAGACTTGGTAAAGGTATTCAGAAGATTGCTACTCCAATTTACGTTTTGCACTAGATAAAGCATTTATTGAGTGCTCACTGTTTATGGCACTGTGCCAATTACTAAGGATAGACATATACACACGAAAATAAGACTGTGCCTGTCCTCAAGGAGCTTGCATTCTGATGGGGGAAGATAACACATAAAGGGGAACTGGAAAGGTACAGCAGTATGGCTTGAAGTAGGTTAGAGAGTAGAGGCCAATAATATAGGCAAAAAGCATACCTATCAGGACTGGGGCCTGGCGACTGAGTTCAGGTTACTAGTGCATAGAAGATGGATGTATAGAAGTTGCCAAGTCATCAGCAAAGGTGGGAGCTCTTATAGCCCCAGAGCTTGAGAGGTTCTTAAATATCTTTCCCAGATTTCACTGTTGCAGTGTGAGGTAAAGTGAAGAGAGACAAATTCATGGTGCTGAACTGTTAAGGTTGTATTACATATATATGTGTGTGTGTGTGTATATATATATATATATATATATATATATACACATGCACACATATACACATATATATGTATATATACATACACACATATACACATATATATGTATATATACATACACACACATACACATATATGTATATATACATATATATTAAAATATATATGTTTTTAAGTTATATTTGGGATTAAATATGAAAGATAACTCTCCTATCTATTTACATGAATCATAAAATGGATCCAAGTCTGTCCTAGGGGAAGTATAAGCCAACAGGCCTAACCAAGCTGGAAAGGCTCCAAGTCAAGGGGTTGTTGTAAGACTAGCCTAGTTAAGTTTGGAGAAGCTCATGACTAGTGGACTGAACACCAGCTGATGAAAACTTTTGGCTGTAGCAACTCAAGAATATGTACAGTAGGGTATATCCATGTATATCTTATCTGGATAAACTATGGGTTTCCATCTGCATTGATGGAGTACCTATGTTGTTGAAATACAAATCCTTGAAGTGTGCTACTTAGAAGGATAGTTTTAGTTCAATGTAAGGAATTTTTCTTTCATTATGTAGACTAAAATAATAAGTTTCCTGTTTTTTAAATTGTTCAATATCAAGGTTATTGCAAAATGATTTCTTATATAAAGGCCCTTCTAATTCTAGTATTCTATAAATCTGTGAAATAGGTTTGTGAAATGGTCTGGAACCTAATCACCTTTTATAACATTCTTAAGGGGAAAATGTATCCTGACTTTTTCAAACAAACAAGTTACAAATGAACTTTAGGGAGTGTATTCCTTTTATACATTGGGGATTACCTTTATTTGTTATCCTTTTTCATCCAAGGAACTCTATTAATCCTCATATTATCTCAGCTAGTTAAGTGTTAAGTCTGTTTGCCATATTCTCAGTAAAGGGAGAGTGGGGGAAACAGAACGGAAGGGATTTTCTGAAATATATCAATACAAACTCCTCTTGGCTACTATTCTCTATTTTCAGCACACCTGTAAACTTTTCAAAACATTCTCTCACACTTTGGAACCTCTCCCACCACCCCCTCCTTTCCATGTCCTACCTAACTGATACCATAACTGTATAAAACACGAGTAATAAAAAAACAAACACACCACTGACTTGATCATAAGTAAAACCTCACTCCAGTTAACTAGATTTTTTTTTCTTCTGTGTTTGACTATTAGGAGAAAGAAGCAAGTCATTTATATTAAATTGTTTTTTAAAAATGAGAAATTTATTAAAATCATTACCTTTTTGGTGTATATTGAGGTCAGTACACTCATTTAGCCCAGTATTTTGTATCTCCTGATCTACAGCTATAATATTTTTCAGTGACAATTGATGTTTAGAATGATGAATTGGAGTCACTGTAAAACCATGAAACATCAAGGAAAGGTTAAATTATGTTCTGTACCTTATAAAGCAGTGTGTTGTGCTCTGAAACCTCAGGCAAATCACAGATTTCTCTAGGGCTTAATTTTCTCCTCTGTCACAAGTGGAAAATAATACCTATTATCCCTATTTCTTTCTTTTGTTTTGAGGATCAGACTGTATAATAGTACATGGGAATGCACTGAAAGCTGGTTTTAAATATGTATGTATCTATCATATGCATAGGTATACATACCATACATACTGCCTCCTCACTTGACCTTTTTGCCATTACCATCACCCCCTATCTTGTAGGGTGATGAAACTCAGTATGTTTTGATGTGTCATAGATGTCAAAGGGTCTTGATTCCCTGGAAATAGAAGTAGTGTGATGGGAAATTCTGCCTTTTAAAAGTGAACAATCTGTTAAACTCATATGCCATGTCTAACAATTCACCAAGCTTAGAACAATAATGAGTATTAGAACAAATATGAGAATAAAGAAAAAGAGGTAAAAAGAATAGATAACTCTAGGAAAATTTGATGTCACATTATCAGAAGACTTTACTCATACTTTTACATTTAAAAACTATGCATATTTTAAAAAACATATATTAGATATGTCACTAATTACCATGTATAGAATTGATGTGGGGGGAGGGGTGACAAAAAACTGAAAATAAATTAGATGCCTGCCATTTGATGGTTGACTGAACAAATTATGTGAATATCATTGAATTTTTTGTGCTTCAGAAATGATGAATATGATAAATTCAGAGAAATATATTCAAGAAAACTTGAAGGAACTGAGGCAGAGTGAAGGAAGCAGAACCTGGAGAATAGACACAATAACTACAATAATGTAAATGGGGAAAAAACCCACTAAAGGCCTACTTGCTATTCCTGTACTGGAGATCGCATTTCGCTGCTGATTTTGCTCAGGCCATCTGTGGCTGGAATGTACCTCCTCACCTTTTGTTTTGTACACTCCCTAGCTTCCTTCAAAGTCCAGCTCAAGTGCCACTTCCTGCTGAGACCTGTATTGATTCTCAGTGGCTATTTACTTTTCTGTATACGTGTTTGTTTTTTCCCTCACCACAGGCAGTAACCTCCTTGGGGCCAGATATGATTTGCTTTTGACTTTGTATCCCCAGAGCCTAGCACATAGTTGGCACTTAATAAGTGTCTTTTGAATGAACTCAGATTAAATGCAGTGACCTTTCATGGTTCCAGAGGCCAGATGATGATTAAACATTCTTTCCCTTCTCAAGAGAGGTGATAGACCATGAGTATGAAATGTTGCATACCCAGTTACCTATGGCCAGTATGTTGGTTGGTTTGCTTAGGTTTTTGTTAAAAAGATGCGCCCTTGTGGGTAGGGGGAGGAAAAAATGAGGGGGTAGTGACTGTGCTTTAAAAATAAAAGACAACAGTAAAATTTTAAAAGTATTTATGTTATGGTACAATATTTGGTATTTGGAATTTAGTGGCATCATTGACTTAAAGTCAGACAACCTGGGATTTATTTCTAGCTCAGAAACTGCTTTTATCATTTAATTTCTTTGAGTCTCAGTTTTATCCATGGTATAATGATGTTAATAATAATTTCACTACAGGTCAAGTTGCATAGTGATTTAAAAGCTGGCCTTCAAGTTAAGAAGACTGGTTGAACTCCTACCCTGACACATACTGGCTGTTTACTTAATCTCTCAATGTTCAGGCACTTTTGTAAAGCTTAAGTTTAGAAAAGGTACTGATCTGCATTGGAAAAGACAGTTCTTCCTCTGGAACTCTTATAGTAATAAAAATCCCAGGTCTGGTAAAAAAAATTGCAGAATTGTTGCAAAGAAAGTGCTTTGTAAACTGCAAAACATAAATGTGAACTAATGTCATTCATGGTGTCTTAGGTTGTTTAAATATTAAAGCTATGTTCTGGTCTCTCTTGCCAAGAAACAAACTAAGGATTGTTCTCTGTGTGTAGTAACAGAATGCAAGCAATTAGTATTTGCTCCTGTACTATAATTTGATGCCTATTTGTAGATAATTGCATACACTACCTAGGAGGAGGTGAAATTGGCAAGGGAAATGATTAATGGATAAAGTGCTACTTTTATCAGGCTGTGAAATTGTTATGACATCAGAACTTGGCAGTTTATTTTACTTTAATAAAAAGAAAAATAGCATCACAAGCTGCGGGTGAGGCATTAATTCTTTTCTCTCATTTATTTTGGCTTATTTTCATGGTCTTGGCCTCTGGGCATGTGTTGTACAATAAACTAACATCATACTTGATAAGCAATAAAGACTAGGGTATGTATGGGGAGGAGAATGGTTTCAGTTGGTATTCAATTGTGTTACAAACTGCTAACTAGCTAATTTTTTTAGAGTTTAAACTGTTATCTATATTTTGTACCCTTCCGATTTCCAGATCTGGTTTGGAAATACAAGGAGAACATACATGTTTAATATGGAATCTAACATAAACCATTGTAACATAATAGCTTGAAGTTCCATAGACCTTTGTTCCCTAAAGAGTAACTGTGTATAGAAAAAGCTAGGTAATTGACTCATAATTATCTCCTACCACTAGACTCATAGAAAGGGATTCACTGTACCCATGTCATCATAGTAAGCTGTCAGAAATGATTATATGTGTAAAACATGACCATCTCTGTAAAACATTGAGCTTTTGGGAGAAAGGTGCTATAGTAAGTGTTAAGATAGGTTCCTATCTGTTATTCTACTCATAGTAATGCAGTTAATTACATCAATCCAAAATGTTTTCTGCTTTCATTTTTTCTTATTTACATGTGTAGTTTTCTCTATTTTAATGAAATTGGAATTTTAGATCTTCTGAGTTGGATGATAAACCTGTCAGCCCCAAAATGAAGAAATAGATAATTTTCATGTTCTAGCAGGATGGTCCCTAGAAATCACTAAATATAAGGAAATGAATAAATTTAAGTTCCTGAATTAAATGGAATGACATTTTTATTCTAGGATGTCTCAATTGAATTGTAGTCAGCTGAAAACTGACTATACTATTGTCCTCATGGTCCAGGTTTGTGGGTTGCTTGTTATTAATGAGACCACCTTTATTCCAATGCCATTTTGGTACTTCATTTAGTCGCTTAGTTGCAGTTCAATAATATTTTATCTTAACTTTTTATTTCTGTTCTCTAGAAAATTATAGCAAGTTACCCTGCAGTTGGTTCTGAATTGATTTTAATAGATTCTAAACAAAATTCTAAACAAAATTAAAACATTTGTTCACTTGAAACAAATTTTTAAAAATTTCTAATATGTAGCTTATTAGAACAATTTTTGTAGTTTTGAGGTTTTAGTATATTTTATCCTATTAAAATATTAAACTGCTTCCATTTCAATCTTTATTTATTTATTTTTATTTTGGATGGGGGAAGGCCGGGCAGTTGGGGCTAAGTGACATGCCCACGGGTACACAACTAGTTAAGTGTCTAGTGTCTGAGAGGATTTGAATTTCAGTCCTCCCAACTCAGGGACTGGTGATCTATTCACTGCCTAATTTCTGCACCTGTAGCTGCCCCTCCATTTAAATTTAAATCAAAATACCATCAGCTCTGCTTTTTTCCCAGCTGTCCTTAAAGAGATCTAGCTCAAAAACTTCCCTGAAGCCTTATATAGCTCTTCATTTAGAAATGATCTTTTCTTGTTCCACCTAAATGACCTTGGGCAAACATTTAACCCTCTGGGCCTCAATTTCCTCATCTGTAAAATGAGAGAATTTGGACTAGATGTCCTTTGAAGATCTTCTGGCTCTAAATCTGTTATCCTTTTAAAATCTTAAATCATTAGTCACAGTTGAACAGATAATTATTAAGTATTTGGGGATACATAAATGGAATTTACAGTCTTATGTCAAGGGGAATAAAGATGTAGATATGATACAAAGTAACAATAAATCAGTTGTATAATAATTAAAGACCCATCTTTGGGTTTTTTGATACAGTTGGGGTTAAGTGACTTGTCCAGGGTCACACAACTAGTAAATATCTGAGGGTGGATTTGAACTCAGGTCCTCCTGATTTCAGGACCAGTGCCCTATCTATTGCACCACCTAGCTGTGGCAAAGTATTTTCTTCATAACAAATGAGAAGCAACTTGGAGTGGAGAATTCCAGAGTTAAGGGAAGAAAAATCCGTGTTCACATCGTGCCTCTGACACTAGCTATATGCCATGAGCACTCTTTATTCATTGATAAAATGAGTATAACAATTCTTATAATACCTACCATACAGTGTAGATGTGAGGCTCAAATGAGTGGAAAGATCATTGAATTCAGAGTCCTAGGACATGACTTCTAATTCTGCCTCTGTTATTGCCCATGTGACATTAGACAGGTCATACAACCTCTCTAGGTCTTATTTCTCCTCTCTGTAAAATGAAAGAGTTGGACCTGATAATATCTGCATCCCCTTTAGACCTAAAATCTATGATCTATAAAGTTAATGTATGTAAAATATTTTGTAAATTGTAAAATACTACATACATGTCAATTGTCGTTTCTTGGTTCAGATCTGTGACCTCATTTGTGTGGAAAACTCCCAGTGGATCCTTCCTTCACTTATGCAGATACGAAGTTCTTGAGTAGCTCTAATCTTAGAGCCTTCTCTGGGGCAGAGAAGTTAAGTGGTCACATGCCTAATGGGTTTTGGAGGCAGACCTGAATCCAGTTGCTTTTTACTCTGAGGTTATTCCTGTACTCTCTGCTCCATGTTGCCTCTCAGTTGTTTTTGTTGTCATGATAGTGATAATATAGTGCAAATGTTATTATAACCATTTTAGAGATGAAAAAAACCCAAAAAAACTGAGGCCCAAGGTTGTTAAAGTGACTTGATAAATCAAGTAAGAGTTAGAATTAGATAAAGGTTGTGATAAAGGTAAAGGAGTATTCCAAAAAATGGACTACTAGAAATTTGGGGAAAAGAGAGAGCATTTTGGGCTGGATGGTTCTGGAAAGACTTCCTGTAAGTGGAGGAGAAAGATATCAACAGGTAGAAGAACCTAAGAGAGAGTTGTAGTGAAGTTTGGTGAGGAGTGGGGGATTTGGGAGAAGGATTTCAGTCAGTAAGTATTGTAGTTTACCTGTACTGTAGAGTGTAGGAAGGGGAGTCAAGTGCAATAAGAGTAGAATAATATTTAGTTCTTTTGAGATGATTACTCTTTTAGCTAGATTTCTGTTAAGAGACCTTAAATATCCCTAAGTCATGTTTTATTTATAGACCTTTTTATGATGGGTATTCTTTGAGGTGATTTTTTCAGTACATATTTTGGTGCCGAAGTTTCTAAGGGCATGGAAAGACAGTTTGAAATTATTGTAAGTGGTGTTGATTTGATGTGAATTGCCAAAAGCATTGTCAGGTTGTGTTTGAGGTTAATTTTTAAAGTCTTTGTCATGGTGGTTAACATAATTTGACAATTGTTACATGTGACAGCATGTCCACAGTAGGACTTTTAATTACATAGTACAACATGCTTAGTGATTTTAGTGTTTTGTGTTTTGCAGAATGGGATACATTTTCAACTCAAGGAATTAACTACATGATTCTTATTAATGCCAACAGGAATTTTGCAGCTAGATCCTGTATGTCATGCTAAATGCGAATCTTGGTAAATCCAGAGTGTGGTTCTTTTCCCCCTTCCCCTCTTCCTCTTTGAGTACCACAGTAAAACCTTTAAAAAAAAATAATGCCTTGTTTTGGTTGTCCTTTCATGACTTCTATTCCTAAATAAGTAGGTTAACTAGGAAATGGGAAGAACCTTACTAGCATTATTGAACACTAGTGGCTGAACATACTCTTTGCTTAGCTAGATAGAAATTATATCCAGAGTACTGAGCTGGTCATGATTATAGATGTTAGTTGACTGTAAAGTTACATTAACAAAAAGTCCCATATCATACATAGAAAGCTTTTAAAATCAAAGACTAGGAAACTGATTTATGGATTTCAGCGTTTAGGATTTTTCATTCTTCATTGTTGAAAGTGAATCTTCTGGAAGAAAAACCCTTTCATAGTTGATATTTAGCAGGGAAACAAAGTCTATATTTGCTTGTAAAGGTCTTCTCTAATTCATTGAAAAATGAAGTGAGTGGACACAATATACTGTGGTACCCTTAGACAATTTAATACTAAATCATATGGTTTAGGCAAGGTTGGATGGTAACAAAGAAATGACAAGTCTTGCTTCTTAAGAGCAAACCTCTTGTCTGCTTCCAAGCCCTGCAAGCCCACAAGAATGTTTTACAAGGGATTTGAAGGAGGAAATCATTGGGTGTTGCATGCATAGACATATGGGGAATCAGAACAAACTTTCTGTTCTGGACTAGTTAGGTTCTCTACTGAGAAGCCACTGTTTTAACAATTGAAACTCCTGTGGACTTTTTATTCTATGTATAGCATACTTTTCCTTTTCACTTCCCTTAAGATGGGGATAGTTTTGTCATCCCTTTAGTATTTTTGAATATATATGTATTCAAAATTATTTGCTTTTCTTTTGGTCCCTCACAATAAATGTCCAAGATTAGTATTGTGGTAGTATTTTCATGAAGACCAAAAACATGGAGGCAGGGATTAGGGAGAAAAGTTTGAGGGTTCTCATCCACTTTGAAGTTAGATATTGACGCTTAAGTATTTTTTGTTTTTGTTGGCATTGTAGGGATAAGGGACATACTGCTTAAGCATTTCTCCTTTCTGATATCAGAAGCAATATGTGGTATAATGGGCAAAAGACCAACTATAGAGCCAGAAAGATATGGGTTTAATCTTGTCTCTGACACATAATGACTGTGTTACCTAGTCAAGTCATTTCACCTCTCAGTGGTGTAGGCAGCTCTCTAAGACTATAAAGCTGAAGAGGTGATGACTTGCAGTGGTAGACATGTCTTTACCTGGGAATTCTGGATATCATTGAATCACAAGTCTAGTCCCAATATAATCTATAAGATAGTTTTGAAATTTCTGTAGCATGAAATTGTGGATTTCAGCATAGATTAAAATGATTGAAACTATAAAATGTAAGTATTTGCCATGATTTTTTGTCTTTTAAGATAAGTAAAAATGACACCATTTCTGTGTCCTAAACCATGGATACTATTGTCATAATATTGAGTTGTTGTTGTTTTTTTTCCCCAAGATACAGTGAGCATACCATTCAACCTCCTCTGTTTGAAAAGGTGACTTCAAATTTATTTCTTTTGACTCCTAAGTGACTGTTTCACTTTTGCTCGTAGCTGTAGGAAGTCTTAATGTTTTTCGGTACATTTTTCAGAACAGGAATATCATTACAGCATTGAAAATATTTGGCTGCTTAGGAACAGTAACATTTTAACCCTGCTCAGAATGGGGTGTGAAAGCTTTTTTTCAGTTTACATGCAATCTTAGAAAAACAGTATTTTTATGTGATGTTAGTGGCAAACTAAATATAAAATCTAGAATGCTGTAATCTTTCTTTTCTTCTCTGTCAATAATATAGTGTACCTTCTGTATCGGAAGAGACTACTTCAGGATCTGGTAAATATTGAGATTTTAAAAAATCTGTTCTAATTGCTTGGATGGAATAGAATGCTTGACCAAATCTTGCTGCTTAATGCCCCTCTTTCTGCAGTAGATAGATATTTGGGGTTCATTTTGTGCTAATAATTACAATCATGAGTTAAATTAGAAGGTAAAATGGCATGCATGGTTTTAGCAGCTTAAGTTGGTGATAGTCTGCAGTATGGATTTTTGATCATTGATCTTACATTAACAAAGTAAAAGATTATAAATATCTGCAAGGAATTGATGACTTTTCAGAGTTCTAATTTGATAGAGCAAGTTTAAAGTGAACACAGTAAAACATTATTAAAAATTAAATTTGCCACTTTTCTTTAGGACGGTGGAGAGCAGGATGGGGCTGTCATGGGAACAGAGACCAGCTCCCAGCAAGAGGTGTGAGGCTGTTTATTTTCACTTTGGAAATGTATATACGACAGAAGGAAAACTCTGGCCTTACTTAACCTAAGCAAGTCATTATTTATCTGGGACCTGGCAAGCAATTTGATTAAGGTTGACAGAGCTCATATAATATCAAGATCTGTTCCCTTCCCCTCTTGTGATTGATGAGCTTTTGTCTGTAACTTCAAAAAAAAGGAAAAAAAAAGTAAATAAGAATGAACACTACCTTTGTAGCTCTCTAGTGAACAAGTATAAACCAAGATTTAAATAGTTGTACTATAATACATATAATAATTTCATACCATAGTGAATGACCTGTTAATTTTTTGTATATAATTTTTAACAGATAACTGGCTCTAGAATATCAAAATAATATTTGTAGTTCCAAAGATTGTTTAATTTGGCTTTTAAAAATAAATTATCTAATTATATTTTTGAAGATCCTGTTTCATTTATTTAAACATCCTGTTTATGGTGTTCTATTGAAGTCATAGATTCACTGAGTGTGTTATTTTGCTATGCTATACAGGATGGCCTCTTCACCACAATTCTTGAATAAAGATTCTTTTTGAAGTGGTTTGTTTTTAATCTGGGGACATTTCTTAAACTTTAGCTATTCCCCAGTGAGATAAGAAAATGATTTTGACAAGTACAACAGAATGTTATACTATTAATACTGATCAATGGTAATACTGGCCACTTGCAAAATTAAGACACTCAGTTGCTTGTTTCATTCCTACTGCTAACAGATATGATATTAAGTGTGATCGTATTTTTCACTGCACTGGGGTGAGTTCAGTTAAGAGAAATTTTATAGTGACTTACTTTAATCTTTATCCTACTGGACATGGTTGTGGAATCATTTAAACATTTCATTTTATGATATACAGATTTTCAAGATTACTGAATTGATAAAGTTGGGGATCAACAATTTTTATATCGATTGAAGCCTTGAACTTAAGGGATTTTCAGACTCAATAATACACTGACTGGCAAAATATGATATTTTCAGTTCAGCTCTACTAGACATAAAAAAGTTTAAAAAAGAAAAAAAAAGAAAATTCTGGCAGCTGCAAGTCCATGAGAGTGGACAGAATTGCTTTGGTACTGTACTGGTAAGGTTGGGGTTCATGAAAGGGAATGAAAGATTAGGTAATTTTTCCAGCTCCTACTGAATTTAGTGATGGTGGCATACAGTCCAGCCACTATCTTGGTTGTTCTTACCTTAAATTTTCATCTTGGTCTTTTGGAGTATTTTTCTTTATATGAAGATAGTTCTTTTATGATGGAAAAATATAATTTACTTATGGGCATATTTTGTATCTAAACTTATAAGAGTGCATCCATTCTAAAAACGTAAAGGGTAGCTATTTTTGGAAACTTCTGTCAACTTTTTAAAAAATATTAATGATACATTTTTATTTTTAAAGTCCAAATGTTGCCTTTCTTGGAATATACATACATACATGTATGTGTGTAAATTTTAATAATGATCTTGATTCTTTACACAAAAGAAATGCTTAAGCAGTATGTGCCTTTTAAAAATTTCAGACATTTTGTGTTTACACTTCATGTTGTACAGGAGAATCTTTTATTGGGATCATCATTTGTGAATTGCTCAAAAAGACTTAGACAGATAACATTTAGAATTGAGACTCAACAGATGGAGATATTACTAGGAGAATTTTTGGCATCCCCACTTCGTTACATTCCCACTTGCATCTAGATCAGTGGTTCTCAGCCTTCCTAATGTCAACCCTTTAATACTCGTATGTGGGCATATCTGCATGTGGGCAGACCCGCCTGGAGATGGAGAGAGGAGCAGTGTCTCTGTTCCTAAGACCATCAGAAATATGTGTTTTCCGATAGTCTTAGGCAACCCCTGTGACCCCAGTGAAAGGGTTGTTTGACCCACAGGTTGAGAACCGCTGATCTAAGTGGTCATCAGAGGTGTCACTTATCCTAAAGGAACTACTGAAAAGCAGAAATGGTATATCCTGGAGGAAGGGAACCTAAAATACAGGAGGTAGAAGTGGGGAGGCAGCAGGTCCACAAATGATCTCTTACAATTCCCAATTTTGTTCTTCTTGTCCTATTGACCCCTGTGACTTCTTTCCCCAGGAATGATGCTAGTAACTAGTTAAAAGTAGGAGATGATTGTTTTAAGTTGGAATAATAGTGGCTTGCTCCTACCTCCCTTTGGATTGAAATCTGCCAACTATGGATGAACATGTTAGTTCTATATACCTATTCCTTTGGGGCTAATGTTGTTCTTACTGCCTCAGTTCTGTGAATGGGATATAGATCAATCATGGCAATAATCCATGGGAGAAGAGCAGCTAAGAGGTGGTAAGGGAGGAAGAACATCAGGGTACTGTCTTTATGTGCTTCCCTCTCCCTCCCCCCCCTTTACTAGTAGTAACCTGGGTTCAGTAGAAAGACCAATGGATTATAGAGTTAGCCAACATAAATGATTGGGAATTTGAGGAATGAGAGAAAGGTATAGAGACTGTGAGAGGGTACTACTTCCAAGTGTAACACAGTAACCCTGTACCTACATTCTTTATGGAAACAGATGGTGGGAGGATTTCAAAACGTCCTCCTACTCAAGGCCCCTACTTCATAGGTAAGATCAGGCTTTGAAACTGTGCCACTAGTTTCCAGGTTTGTGTGGAGTTGTTATGGTATTTTCTTTTCTGCCCAGTGGAGTAGGAAATTTGACTTAAAGATATTTTAAATTTGTGTCATTTTTCAACCATGATTATTTCAGTGATCTTGATGTCCATGGAAGATCTTTAGATACTCTCTTAAGGGTCATTTGAAATTTCTTTGTTTTAGAGAATCTGGGAATATTTAACTTGTTTTGTTTTGTTTGTTCCTTTAGTTATTTATTTTTACTGTAGGGAGCTCCCAGGGAAGAATTCCTTTTTTAAAAAAAATTTTAAAATTGATTTGTTTGTTTACTTTTCAGTTCCACAACCCCTTGAGTTTCAAATTTTCTCTCCTCCTTCCCCCCCCACCCCCCCATGGCAGCATGCAATCAAGTACAGGATCTGCAAATACTTTCACGCTGGACATTAGTCTGGTTGTATAGAAGGGTTGTAACTGATGGAATGAACAATGAGAAAGAGGAAACAAAACCAAACATGGAAAAGAAAGAGAGCATGTAGTTTGCTTCAGTCTGTATTTAAACTCTGATCTTTTTAGATCTTTCTCTGAATGTAGACATCTTCAGGGAAGAATTTCTACCAGTGCAGCTCTATACCTTTTAGAGTTACCTGCAGGCACTGAGAGGTTAATTGACCTGCCCAGGATCAGACAGTCAATTTTGTGTCAGAAATGGGTCTTGAATCTCAATCTTTCTGAATCTGAGGCCACCTACCTCTATCTACTATGCTTTGCTACAGGCAAAATTTCTTTTCCTCAAATTTTTCAAAGGTGCATTTAGGGACATGTGTTTGGTGTTTTGAATTCATTCTTGGCAAGGCTCAGTTTACTATATAGTGATGAAAGTAGTATGTGCTTTATTATTAAAATCCAGCTTTACTTGCTTCTCCTACAACCTTAGACTGAATGTTGGGAGGCAGTTAGGTGGGACAGTATATAGAGCATTGGACTTGGAGTCAGGAAGACCTGAGTTCATATTGTGCCTAAGACACTGACTAGCTAGGCGATTAACTCTCTCAGTCTGCAAAAATGGGATGATAATAGCTATCTACTTAACAGGTTGTTGTAAGGTAGGTATGTAGTAAACCTTGGCCTATTATATAAATGCTAGCAATTATTGTTCATAAAATAAAAGTAGCTATAGCTTGAAATGAAGCACTAAAGAGGATGTTAATCCTCTTACTAAAATGACAGTTGTCTTTTAACTAACTTTGAAATCAAAGTTGACAGATTAAATCAAAGTCCCTTCTTTCTTTGGGACTGTAAACCTTATAAAATGAATGCTTTCTGGTAAAACATATTTTTTCCACTAAAATACCCAAATTTTTCCTAGGTAACTATAAAATACATATATGGTATTTAAAAATTATATTCTTGATAATAGATCAGCCTGACAAAACCAATTTATTATAAATAAAATCAGCAAATAACTTGTATAATTTGTGTATACGTAGATCATTGAAAATAGCCATGAGTGGAAAAAAGACTTGAGTCTTGGTGTAGACATTTTAATGTAGACATTCCTTGGTACAAATGTTCAGTCAGTAAGTGAACTTCATAAATAAACAAAGGGTACAAAGTTAATCGATCTGTTTCTCTTTGACTCTTTATTGTTTCCTCCTTAAATCTATAGTTTGCTATGTGTTTTTGAGCTATATGAGGAAATTCAGTTAACATTGTAATTTGAATTAATGAAATAAGTAATTTAGACTAAGTTTTAGTTAACTAGGCAGTTTAATTGCTATTGTTAATCTAAACAGAATTAAATAGCACAGTGCCTGTTACATGGGTGCTTAATAAAATGCTGTTTGATTAAGCGAATGCATACCAAGGTATAAACAGGGGACCAGGAAGATAGGTGTATCTTTGGACAGAATCTTGGTATAATATATAAAGAGTGCATGGATGAAATAATAAATGTAAATTGCTTCATAAACCTTAAAAGTCCAGTTCAAACTAGTATTCTTTTAAAGTTTGAGTCCTTGATTGCCATCAGAAGAGACTAAATCTCTGAACTAAGAATTTGTCTGTCAAATGGAAAAAAAAGGCTAACTTTCCTTTACAATTTAGATTTACTCATCCTTTTTGAGTTTTTATATTTTACAAGCTCTTACTACTTTAGGACTTAAAACAGCTGTAGATTGGGTTGTTAAAAACTTTGGTTGCAGGTGTGAGTTTAATGGTTTGTATTTTCCTCTAGGGAATTGTAGGGGGAAAGGATCACTACAAGTTTGGACAGAATGAGTTAAGATTGATAAACTGGTTTTTAAAGGACCTTTACAACACATTTTTGCAGTATTAGATGGTTATCATAAGGTAATAGAAATGCATGATGATTTTTCAAGTTGTGAATTAAGGTCACTGTTTTTAATAGTTTTTTAATGTGTAAAATAATGCAACTGAATATTCGGTCATATTCTAGCAATAATAGAATTAGTTACTATTCTATTATTACCATTACTGGTATTATCATCTTTGTTTCAAAACTATAATTTATACTTTGTATTTAAATAATGGGGGATGGCCAGCAAAAGTGTAGCAACCGTGTACCAACCATGTATCTAATGTGTTGGCAGTGTGAAGTATCCAAGGCATTGGAAAAAGGGATTGTTCTTAACTGCTCATAAGGGAGACAGCAAGCTACAGTGGGAGGACCACTCTATTTAGTATCAGTTGACTTTGATTCAAATCCTTACTTTGTATTTTACTACTGTGTGTAACATTGGGCAAGTCACCTGACCTCTTTGAGCCTCACTTGGTTTTCCTTATTTGTAAAGTGACCTGTTATCTATGATCTAGTTGTCGTTGGGGACAGATATTTTATAAGGAGCATTTTCTCTTTGTTTAATGATTTTTCCCTCCTTGTGTTCTTCATAATTTTAGTGTATTTCTTAAATTTTTCTCTCATTGAATTAGAAAGGAAAGTGAGGGTCTGTAAGATGCATTAAGCTAGATGCAGATAAGTATTATGTAAATTGAACCAATACACCCTAGCCAGGTAAGAATTGTAGCTAAGTTGGGCCAAAGTTATCAAGATTATATTTTGTTTATTTTAAAGTTTAAAACGCTGTTGGTGATTTTTTCAGTGTAAAAATTATTCCTTAAGAGAAATAAAATGTTTTTGGAAACTGTATTAGCTTTTAAATCATTCATTCCATTTTAGTTCATTGAAGTAGTTGGTTATCAAAAGATACCCTACTGTTGTCAGACTTCAAATATAATTTCCACAGAAACTTAATTTATTTCTAAAGTATAATTGGGAGAATTTGACTCTAATATTTATTTTAGTAAAATATGTTTACGTGTCTGGACGAATAATAGCTACAGCAAAGGAAAATTTGATGATTGTGTTGAATAATAAATCATTGTAGCACTTATGCCCAGGTCAGTTACATTTGTCATGTTACCAGCATTCTGTAAAAGAGGCATTATACAGTGGGAAAGATACTGAGTTTGGGTCAGTGCTGTAACATCCAGCTATTAGCTTTGTGCCTGGGGCGTAGGGTAGGCACTTTCTTATCTCTTATTTTTCCAATTTGTAAAAGTACTTTATCAGATATCATAAGATCTTTAGAAATATGTACTATTTTCATCGTTATTACTGCCTTGAATTTCTTAGTATTTATTCAATATTTTAGTGACAAGAATTAGTAATAGGAAAAGCACCTCACTTTCTGCAACATTTAGCTTTTTGAAAATCTATATAGGAAATCTTTAAACTAGGGGACCATTAAAAAGTTTCCCTCATTTGTCACAGTTGCAGTATAACCTAGAGTGCCTTTGTGAAATAGAAAGAGATAGTACAAAGTTTTTATTTGGGAGAGCAGAGGTAAGGGCTGTTGTCAGTTCTGTATGGAAAAATTAAATTCGTTAATGGTCTTTGTCTTTGGTAAATGTAGTTTAGAGTTAATGTTTTTTGATTTCCTTTTTATCTTTTCTCATTCATAGTAGAGCATGCTGGCTGGCCATCTTGACATAGTAAGATCTATTGGTTTTGAGGCCCATGTATAAAAATAAAAACTTTTTAAAAATCTCAGCCAGTCGTAACATCAACATCATATGATGTAACGTAACACAACATAAACATCATCAGTGAGAAGCACCTGACTTTCTTGGTAACACAGTGACCAGGTAAGTCAAATACTAGCTCATTGGCAACTGGTTTATACCATGTATCTATACTTTCATGTGACCTTCACAGTTTTAAAGAGAATATATTCCAGTACTACAAAAAATAACAGTCTGACATCTGGGTACTGGACAAAAATACTATAATCATCCATTTTGCAGAATAGTGGTCCTCCAGAAGAGGAGCAGACAGGTAGGAAGAGAACTTGGAGAGAGGAGTGTCATGAAAACTTAGAGAGAAGAAAGTAAGAAGAAGAGTTTGATAGGCTGTGGCAGAGGCTGAAGAAAGATAAGAGTGATGAAGGTTGAGAAAAGTTCCTGAGATTTGGCCACTGAGAAATCATTAGTAACTTTGGAGAGAGCAGTTTGGTTGAATGATGAGGTCAGAAACCAGACTACAGAGATTTAAGAAGAGAGTGAGAGGAGAAAAAGTGGAGGCATTTATTTTAGATGACCTCAAGGAATTTAGTCAGATGAAGGAAGAGGGATATAGGGTGATAGCTATAGTAGTAGATGGATCAAGTGAGAATTTTTTGAAGATGGTGTACACATGGGCATGTTTATAGGTAGTAGGGGAGTGACCAAAGGATGATAGTGTGGAGGGAAGGGAACAGGAGAGGAATAAACATTTATTTATATAGAGTCTATTTAGTGCCAGGCACTATGCTGAGCGCTTTAAAAATATTATCTCATTTGATCCTCAGAACAGCCCTTTGAAGGAAGTTATTCCCACTTTACAGTCGAGGAAACTGAGGCAAACTGGAAAATTGACTTATCCTTACAGCTCGTAAGTGTTTGAAGTCAAATTTGAATTCAGGTCTTCCTTACTTGAGGCCCATGCACTGGACTACCTAGCTCCCTTAATATTCCCTGATAGAAGAGGCAGTCTCTTTTTAAAAAGACCAAATGGAGAATGGTGCTTCTTTTGCATATAGAGGGGTTTGCCTTAGCAAGAAGAAGAACCACTTCATTGTGTTGAGGCACAGGTGAAGGGAATAGTGGCAGAAGCATTTTGGGTGATGTGAGGTAAAGTAGAGGGAAGAAGGGGGAACTCTTAATGCATGGCTTCCATTTATTTTCACAGGGAAATATGAGGCTGTGCTCTCAGCTGAGATGGTGAAGAGAGTGAGCCATGAAAGTTTGAGTAGGGATGAAAATGTTTGAAAGAGTGGCTGTGGTGAGTGAGATAGTGAGTTAATTAGGGAGGTGTAAAATAATTGCTTTGTAGCAAGGAAGTTGAGGTAACCATTTGAGGATATGTAACATGTATTTGTAGTAGACCCAGTCATGGCTTCATGACATTTCTTCATCTTTGCTCAGCAGCATTTGTAAGAGTGAAGGTAGTAGATGGTGGGAATGATCCAAGGTTGATGCTTGGAAGGATTAAAGAGAAAAGGACAAGGAAGAGTTGAGCTGAATCATAATGGAAAGAAGGATGTGATGGTCTAGCAAAGATCTGAGGGATGGAGAAATCGGAGCTCACACAAAATAAGGTTTGATTTTAGAAGGCAGAGAGAGGGTGAATACCAATAGATTGTGATCAGATGAGAGAATTCCAGAGTTTGCATGTATTATCTCTTGTTCTTCTGTTATTCCTGTTTTACAGATGAGGAAAGTGAGGCACAGAGAATCTGAGGCAGAATTTGAATTCAGTTCTGCCTTCAAGTCCTTATCTCTCTGTTGCAACCTAATTGTCTAGAAAATCGGTTGTAGAATATTTACCTAAGTAAACTTTCTCAGTTAAAAACTTACATTTAAAACAAACTCAGAACTTTAAATGTGAAGCTCAAACCTTCAGGTTTCCTTTGCTGCTTTAGATGTGCTTCTCTATTCACTGATTCTTTATTAGGTATTATCTATGATCCAGTTTTTCTGGACCAATATGTTCATTGTTACTTTCCTTTTGTCATAATGACTTATATGGTTTAGTGTAACCTGGAGAAGAGTTTGTTTTTTTTAAAGGCAATCAAAATCCTTGGTAATCATTCTTTAAGAAAGCAAATTATGACTTTCATACTTTTGCTGACATATATTGTTTGATTTATATGCCCACAGACACATTTTTGGGCAGATATGGCCTTCCTTTAAGAAAATCTGATGTACAAAACCCAGAATTTAGGAAACATTTGTATCAGAATTAGAAAATAATGTTAGGGTTGGAAGGGCCTTAGAGATCATCCAGTCTGATTTATTCAGCAAACCTTTATTAGGTACCGTCTTCAGAGTTCTGGAGGTTATCATTTGCAAAACAAAGAGATTTGAAGGTTCGCAATTCTGGATAAATTTTTTTTTTAAATTTTAAGTTCCCCCAACTAGTATTTTATACCCAGCTTTTTTTTTTTTTGCTTTTTAGAGGGGGGGGGGAAGGCAGGGCAATTGGGGTTTAAGTGACTTGCCCAAGGTCACAGTGCAAGTAAGTGTTAAGTGTCTGAGGCTGAATTTGAACTCAGGTGCTCCTGACTCCAGAGCTGGTGCTCTATTCACTGTGTCACCTAGCCGTGCCTACACCTAGCTTTTTAAGATTCAGTTCCATAAATTGAAATATTGTGGGATGACTATATATAGTATTTTATTTTACACATTTGAATTAATTCTGAAAAAGGACCATGGGTGTCAGCATGTTGCCAAGAGCATCCATAACACAAAAGAGGTTAAAAACCCCTGAGCTAGGAATGGCATGAGATATACCTTATGCTTAAGAGAGTAGACTATAGGCTTTAAAATTAAATCAGTATGAAGGCACAAATAAGTATTCTCAATTGTAGATCTTGGAAAAATAACTGTTAGTGGTTAAAATTCCTTTCTCTCAATAAATAGCATAAATGGAATTTTTAGAAGTAGTGAATGCTTGCCTGACTCACAGCCTGTTTTAGATCCATAAAGTAAATGTAATCTGCACATTAGAAATACAGTACTTTTATTTCTCTAACCTGAACTGGAATTTCAATCAATATCCACATTATAGAAGAGTGGTGATATGGATGTTCTGGCTATTTGCACTAAGCTAAATTTTTTTTAAAAGCCTGGGTCTCCCCAACTCCCCCCAGTCTGGGAGGTGCAGTGGCCATTCATAGGCCTGGATCTCACCACTGATGGGCACAGGGGCATGGACCAACTCTGTTTCCAAACTGGGCATCTTTAGGAAGCCTGGTGGCATCCTACATTGGTGTAGGACTTGGTATAGACAACTGATTAATCTAACCTGCTACAGCTCAGTACTCAAACAATCCTCCAGCAACCCCTCTCTGGCAGCAGGGATTATAGGTGTGTGTCATTATGCCAGGTAGCTAAATTTATTTTGCACCTATATTTTTCTTTTAAATTATTTTAAGCATACTTTTAAAATTTTGAATTCTGAATTCTCTCTCTCCTTCCCACCCACTCTCCCTTAGCCACTGAGAAAGCAAGCAAAATGTTACCAATTATACATGTGAAATCAAGCAAAATTTATTTCCTGTATTACTCATTATACAAAAATAAAATATTTAGAAAAAGAAAGTGAAAAAATGGTGCTTCAGTTTGTTGAATTCAGAGTTCATCAGTTCTTTCACTAGAGGTAGATAGCATTTTTTCATTTTGAGTCCTTGGAATTGTCTTGGATCATTGTATTGCTCAGAGCAGCTGTTTTTCAAAACTGTTGATTATCATTACAATGTTGCTGTTAATGTACACAATAATCTCCTTTAATTTAAGTTAATGTACTCCAATGATTACTTTGCATTAGTTCATATAGATCTTGTCATGTATTTTTCTGAAAACACCCCTATTTGTAATTTCTTACAGCATTATAGTACTCCATTGCAGTCATATGCCACAGCTTATTCAGCCATTCCCCAATTGATGAATGTCCCCTCAATTTCCAATTCTTTGCCACAACAAAAAGAGCTACTATAAATATTTTGTGCATATAGGTCCTTTTTCTTCTTCTTTGGGGCACGCATCTACTAGTGCCAAATCAAGGGGTTTTATATCCCTTTGGGCTTAGTTCCAGATTGTGCTCCAGGATGGTTGGATCAGTTCAAAACTTCATCATCAGTGCATTATTTTATTTATTTTCCCTCATCCATTCCTGCATTTGTCATTTCTGATAGGGGTGGAGTGGTATCTCAGATTTTGCATTTTTGTAATCAAGAGTGGGGGCAACCAGGTAGCACAATGGATAAGAGTGCTGGGCCTGGAGTAAGGAAGACTCATCTTTGTAAGTTCAAATCCAGCCTCAGATCCTTTTTAGCTGCGTGACCCTGGGCAAATCACTTAACTGTGTTTGTGTCAGTTTCCTCATCTATAAAATGAACTGAAGAAGGAAATGACAAGCCCACTCCAATGTCTTTGTCAGAAAACCCCAAATGGGGGTATGAGAAGTTGGACTCAATTGAAAAACAACTGAACAACAACAACAATCAGTAGTGTGACCTAGAGCATTATTTCATATGACCTTGATATCTTTGATTTCTTCTTCTGAAAACTGCCTGTTCATATCCTTTGGCCATTTATCAATTGGGGAATGGCTCTTTTTTTCATAAATAAGACTCAGTTTTCTCCATATTTGAGAAATGAGGACTTTATCAGAGAAACTTGCTGTAAAAAATTTTTATGTTACTTCATTGTCTCTGGTACCTTTTAACAAAATGTAGTTTCTCTGATCATCTCTTTTAATTAGATCTATTTTTTGGCTTTTACTTTGTCTAAGATCATGATTGCTACCCCTGCCTTTTTTTTACTTCAGCTGAAGCATTCTGTTTCAGCCCTTTATTTTAACTTTGTGTAATCTTTCTGTTTCAAGTGTGTCTCTTGTAATCAACAAATTATTGGATTCTAGTTGCTAATCCATTCTGCTTCCCATTTCTATTTTATGAGTGAGCTTGTCCCATTCACAGTTGTGATTACTATGTATTTCCCTTCGTCCTATTTTCTTCTGTTTATCCTTCTCTTTTTAATTCTTTTTTGATATTCTTTTTTTATAATATTCTTTTTAATATTTTTATTATTCTTATTTTTTTATTGTTCTTCTCAAAAGTCTCTTTGGCTTCTGACCATTGCCTCCCTTAATATGCCCTCCTTTTTATCATCAACCCTCTCATATCTCTTTTCCCCTTCCTCTCTTTTTTCGAGGTGGTGAGGATACAGGCAGTGAAGGAACAGGGATATGTTATGATGTCAGAAGGTGAGGACCTCAGAGGGAACTGACCTTCAAAGATGCCTCTTTTTCTAGGGAATAAAGTGATTAAAGAGAATAAAGAATAGCCTGACATTTAAGACCCCTCATAACATAGCTCCCTCTTCCTTATTTTCCTTTAGTTTGATTAAACGTAAGCCAGCCAATGACTGTTCACAATTCCCATGACCTTCCTGGAGCTTTCCTGACCTTGAACCTTGACTCATTTTGTTCTTTCTGCTAGAAACGCCCTCCTTTGTGTCTTTACTTTTAAAAATCTTTTGGAGCCCAAATTTTGCATTCCCAAAGGTTTGTGGTTTCTCCTTCTTCTGCAAGATTATAGCACTTTATACTTTTCTTGTGGTACATATAGTCTACCTATAGTTATAATACTATACTTATTTGTGTAGTTGTATTTTTTTTCCCTATTAGACTGTGGTCTTCTATAGAGCAGTGACTATGTGTTAACTCTTTTTTTTTTTTAAATCTCACACAGTACCTTGAATAGTAATTGCACAATTGGTATCTATTCAGTTGGATTCTATAGGTAATTTTATTTCTCTGAGACTGAACTGACCATTAATATTACATGAACCTTAAATACCTTTTAGGGTAAACTGAATTTTCTTAATCTTCCTGGCCTATTCTTTTCCTCTGATTAAAAAAACCAAAAACAAAGCACCTTTGTTTAGATTTTCTCCATCTGTTTAGCTAGTTAAAGAGGCCTTATCTGTTACCTGATATGCTTCCCTCTAGAATATGATGGAATAAAAATACATGCTAACATTTATTAGTAATGTTGTAAGCCCTAAATTATATAGTATGTTATATACTGCATAAAAGTCATGGCCTGATATTTCATCTAGGATCCTTTCTTTGCATGTACAGGGAGCTGAAGTGCAGAAACCACACCATTTAAAGTGAAAAGTTTCTTCCTGTGCAAATAAAGGAGGAAAATTGCTTTATAGATTTCTTTTTTAGAAGTCATTTATCAGTTCATTTTTAGTTTTCAGTATTCACTTCTACAAGATTTTGAGTTCCAAAGTTTTTCCCCATCTTTCCCCTTCCTCTACCCCAAGATGATGTGCATTCTGACCCCTTCTTCTAGTCTGCCCTCCCTTCTGTCACCCTGCCCCCTGTCTCCTCACCTTCTATTTTCACGTAGTGCAAGATAAATTTCTATACCACATTGCCTGTATGTCTTATTTCCCAGTTGCATATAAAAACATTCTTTCCCGTCTTTCCTCTCTACCCACTCTCATTGAGAAGACAAGCAATTTGGTATAGGTTATATATGTGTAGTCATACAAAACACTTCCACAACAGTCATGTTGTGAAAGACTAACTATAGTTGCCTCCATCCTATCCTGCCCTCCCTTTATTCTATTCCCTCCTTTGACCTATCCCTTCTTAAAAATGTTTGCTTCTGATTACCCCCTCCCCCAGTCTGCCATCCCTTCTATCATCCACTCACTCTTATCCCCTTCCACCCTACTTTCCTGTAGGGTAATATAGATTTTCATACCCAATTGAGTGTGTATGTTATTCCCCCCTTAAACCAAATCTGATGAGAGTAATGTTTATTCATTCCCTCTCACCTCTTCCCTTCCATTGTAAAAGCTCTTTCTTGCCTCTTTTATGTGAGATGATTTACTACATTCTACCTTTCCCTTTTCCCCCCTTCCAGTAGATTGTTCTCTCACCCTTAATTTTATTTTATATGTGTGTGTATGTGTGTGTGTGTGTATATGTACATACGTATACACATATACGTATGTACAGATAGATAGTATATATACATGTATATTCTTTTCAAGTATCCTAATACTGAGAAAGGTCTCATGAGTTACAAATATCATCTTTCCATGTGTAAAACCAAGCACAAACAGCTTTCCAGAGTACTGCTGCTATGAACAGCTTTCAAGGTTCTGATTATACAGTATAGTGAACTCTTTATTCAATAACAAATCAGAGCAAAATAGTCATAGAAAATCAAAATACAGCATTCACAGTATCAAAACTCAACATTTCTGAACGAGATGAATTGTATAAATCCTGACATTTCTTGCTATAGTTGGACCTAGAAAAAAGAAAGAAGCTGCAGCTTAAATTGAAGAGTATTTTATAGGTGCTTCTTGAAAAGACAAAGAAAGGAATTGATGCAGTTAATGTTGTACACCTTAGGGCTACAAAAAATATTATTTAGTGAGACATATCCTTTTCATGTATTGAAGTACTAATGAAAAGTATTTGCCAAAGGACTATGAAAATAAGTGCAACTTTTGCACCAATATCAATGGCTGAGAACAAAGTGATAGAGAAAGTTTGTGAAGAACTCAATAAGACCTTCCAAATCAAATCGATTATACCCTCTGACTTCAGTGAAAAGGTGGGAAAAAGTGAGAAGAGGGAAAAATATAATGCAAAGTCTGGTTCAAGAGAAAGAAATGAGAGGTCAAATCCTTGCAGATTATGCAGAAGTCTCAGGCCATAATCTTGTGAATAGTTTCTTCAAAAAAAGGAAATGGTCGTTGATGGAAATGGTAAGCACCAAATGACAGCCCAGGAATGAAATTAACTAATCTTGACCAGGCGGGAAAAAGACTTCATACATAAGTGGGAGTCATCCCTGAGGCAGCTTTCTTTGCACAATCAGACTATCCACTCATTAGAGCTCAGATCAGAATTTATAGTAAATAAGAAGAAAGAAGTAATGAGAAACATTTGTTGTCATTCAGTAATATCTGACTCTTTATGACCTCACGGACCGTAGCATACCAGGTCCTTCTATCCTTCACTCTTTTCCCAAAGCCTATACAAGCTCATGTTCATTGCTTCTGTGACACTATCCATCTTACCCTTTGCAGTCACCTTCTCCTTCTGCCTTCAGTCTTTCCCAGCATCAGGGCCTTTTGCAGTGAGTCTTGTCCTCTCATTGTGCCAAAGTATTTAGGCTAAATATTTGACCTTACAATGAATAGTCTTTATTAATTTCTTTTAAGTATTGAGTGATTTGATTTCCCTACTGTCCAAGAGACTCTCAAAAGTCTTTATCAGCACCACAGTTTGAAAGTGTGATTCTGCAGTGGTGCTCAGCTTTTCTTATAGTCCAGCCCTCACAACTGTGCATGCTATTAGAAAAACCATAGCTTTGATTATATAGGCCTTTGTTAGCAAAGTGATATCTCTGCTTTTTAATATGCTGTCTAGATTTGCCATAGTTTTCCTTCCAAGGAGCAAGTATCTTTTAATTTCATGGCTACGGTTGCCATTTGCAGTGATCTTTGGACCCAAGATTATAAAATATGATACTGCTTCCATTTCTTCTCCCTATATTTGACAGGAAGTGATGGGATCAGGTGCCAAGAGCTTAGGGTTTTTTTTTTTATATTAAGCTTCAAGCCAGCTTTTATACTCTCCTCTTTCACCCTCATTCAGAGCCTTCTTGATTCTTTTTCACTTTCTGCCATCACAGTGTATTGTATGCATATCTGAGATTATTGATATTTCTCTTAATTCCAATTTTTGATTCATCCAGCCTGGAATTTCACATGATGTGCTCTACATATAAGTAAAATAAATGAGGTGACAATGTACAGACTTATTATACTCCTTTTTTTAAAAAATATTTTTATTTTTTAAATTTTTTTATTTACTTTTAGTTTACAAGATTCAGTTCCACAATCCCTTGAGTTTCAGATTTTCTCCCCTCCCTCCCCCCCCCCCCCCACCATGGTGGCATGCAATCATGTATAGGATCTGCAAATACTTTCACATTGTACAATAGTTTGGTTGTATAGAAGGGTCGTAACCAATGAGTGAACACTGGGAAAAAAGAAACAAAACCAAACATGAAAAAGAACAATAGCATGTAGTGCTTCAGTCTCCATTTAAATTCTAGTCTTTCTACATCCTTCTCTGAATGTAGATATCTCTTTCCATCCTGAGGCTTGTAGAATTGTCTTATACCTGTGTGTTGCTGAGAAGATTCCAGTTCATCAAGGTTGGTCATCACACATACGATGTGTCTGTGATTGTGTACAAATTTTTCCTGGTTCTGCTCTTCTCACTTAGCATCAATTTGTGTAAGCCTCTCCAGGTAATTATGAAGTCCATCTCCTTCCCATTTCTTATAGCACAATAGTATTCCATTACATTCATATACCATAGCTTGTTCAGCCATTCCCCAATTGATGGACATCCCCTATATTTCCAGTTTTTTCTACCACAAAGAGAACTACAATAAATATCCTTGTACATATGGGTCCTTTTCCCACTTCTGTGAGCTCTTTGGGATATAACCCCAAAAGTGGTATTGCTGGGTCAA
>CM053582.1:190394638-190425706 GCA_028627135.1 Pseudochirops cupreus | reverse complement strand
ACCATAGCTTGTTCAGCCATTCCCCAATTGATGGACATCCCCTATATTTCCAGTTTTTTCTACCACAAAGAGAACTACAATAAATATCCTTGTACATATGGGTCCTTTTCCCACTTCTGTGAGCTCTTTGGGATATAACCCCAAAAGTGGTATTGCTGGGTCAATGTATTCCTTTTCTAACCTTAAATCAATCAGTTTTTCCATAGCATAATCTTGTTGGTATAGGAAATGAGCTCAGTTGTTCAGTAATTGGAACATTCTTTGGCATTGCCCTTCTTTAAGATTGGGATGTAAACTGATCTTTTCTGATCTGGTGGTTACTGTTGAGTTTTTGTCATTTGCTGACATATTAAATGTACCTTTTAAGCAGCATTTTTTGGGATTTTAAATAGCTCAGCTATAATTCCACCAATTCTACTAGGATTATTATTAGCAATGCTTCCTAAGATCTGGGTGATTTTATTCTCCAGGGTGTCTGGCTCTAGATCAGTGAGCACAACATCTTAGTTATCAGTGATGTTAAGATCTTTCTCATATACTTCTTCTATATATTCTTGTCACTCTTCTTAATTTTTTCTGCTTCTGTTAAGTACCTACCATTTTTGTCTTTTATCATAGCCATTTTTTGCATGAAAATTTTCCTTGATATCTCTAATTTTCTTGAAGAAATGTTTTGTCATGAGAAGAGATCTTTCAAATCTCTTGACATGATTACAAAAGAATGTGAATAGGGGCAGGCTAGGTGGCACAGTAAACAGAGACCAGCCTTGGAGTCAGGAGGACCTGAGTTCAAATCCCACCTCAGATACTTAACGCTAGTCGAGTGACCTTGGGCAAGTCACTAAACCCCAATTGCCCTGCCTTTCCCCCCTCCAAAAAAAAAAAGAATGTGAATAACTTGGGGATGCTCTTACACTGTCCATCTTTGTTATTGGTGTAGCTGAGAGTCACCCCCAGGCCTTCCTTGGGCAAAGCACCCTGGTGGTAGCAGCAGCAGCTGCTCAATCACCTTCACTGATAATGCACCCCTTCCAGCCTCCTCACTCCCTGGGGAAAAGATCCCCATTGAGTCTTCTTGTCCCCCAGAATGACCGTGAGGACTTCTTTTCTCCTCCTCTTGGCCAAAGCAGCCAAAGACTTAAAAGTCTTGGGTTTGTAAATCTCCAGTTCAGCAAAGACTTTCCTGCTGAGCTCCACCTGACACTTGATCAAATTGCTAATAAATGATCGATGCTTCAGACCATGTTCTTGGGAAGCAGCTGTAATTCGATTAATCCAAAGCATTCTCATGTTCCTCTTCTTCAATCTCCTGGCATTGGTACATTTCACAAAGGCTCTATTTACAGCCTTGACAGCCAACCTGTAACACTAGTTCTTTCTTCCTTGAAAGTGCCAGGTGTACTGCAGCACATCTTGGATCTGTCAGTAGCGGTTGGTGAGGTGGGCATGCACCCTTTGCAGTACCACGTGTGTCAGCAGCACCTTGGCTCCCTGGCTGTTCTGGGCTATGGAGGGAGGAGGCCCAGGTGGCAGTGGTGGTGCCTTGAGCACTTACCAGGTAGCTCCGACTCTTGCCACAGGAGGAAGAACCATTCTTTTTTCTGTTCTATTGATTTCTATTTTTTTGCATTGCTCATTTAAGAAAACCTTATCTCTCCTCCTATTCTTTGGAGTTCTGCATTCTGTTGGCTATCTTTCCCTTTCTCTTTCCCCTTTTACTTTGCTTTCCTCCTTTCCTCAGCTATTTGTAAAGCCTCCTGAAACAACTATTTTGACTTTCTTGCTCTTCTTTTTCTTTGGAATGTTTTTTGTTGCTGCCTCCTATACAATATTGGGAATCTCTCTCCACAGTTCTCAGGCACTGTCTACCAGATGTAGTTCCTTAAATCTCTTCATTACTTCCATTTCATATTCATAAGGAATGTTACAATTATGGCTTGCAATTAAGAAGCTGTAACCTTGAACTATCTAAACAAGCTGTTGAAAATAAAAGATGGGAAATGACATTGATGACTACTATATTAATTTCATCAAGAAGTTAAACCAGTATAAATTATTGGCTGTGACAAGGAGACCAAAACAGCCCAAGAAAGCACCTTAGTAAGAAAACATTTGACTTACTTGTCTATTGGAGAGAAACGACTGCCAAAGGCCATGCTGAGTTAGAATATAAATTTGTCTATAAAATCTTGTGAAGAATTATTTTATAAAACAGAATCAGTAAAAGGTAGTATCAGTCTAAATAAAGCTTGGCAAGATAACCAAGTAAAGTGATCCCAAGGGCATTCAAGGATATAAATAAAAAGAATACTTTAAACAGAAGGAAAAGATTTACAGAAATTATTAAAAATAAGCTTTTCTACAACAAGGATAATGGAGACACCACACATAGATGGCTGGTGCCTGGCACATAGTGAGCACTAAATAAATATTTGTTGATTGACTGGGACTCTTAAACATCACAATCCCTGAAGAATTTACAGAGGAAACAAGAATGGAATTAAAGAGAACAAATAAGGGAAGAGCTACTGAATTGTATCAACTATATATAAAGGATATATATTCTGGAGGTAATAAAATTGTCAACACACTAGGAAAGGATATCAACTCTGGAAGAAAAATTCTCAGATCTTGTTGATACCAGAAACAGTGACCAAAGAAAACATCAGCTATAAACCTTAATGTCTATCAAGCATTCATACAAAATCTTCGCATAAAGGTCAACTATATACAAACTGAGGGCATCATTGATGAGGGTATTGAGTATGAGTAGGAAACAATTCTACTATCTCACAGTTGACTGAACGATGTAAAAATATGGAATCCATTGTGCTTATTATTTGTTGATGGTGAGAAAGCATTTGACTCTGTAGAACAATACTCTACCTTATGGGCTCTTTTATAAAAACATGTCTCCCATTCATATGACAAGATCATCCAAAATTCCTTGAATATGTTACAACAAAAGTGATCCTGTTCCATGATGCTCTGATAAGAGACATCAGATGAGTCATAAAACAGGGAGGTGTGGGGTGACTAGGTGGTGCAGTGAATAGAGCACCGGCCCCGGAGTCCAGAGGAACTGAGTTCAAATCCAGCCTCAGACACTTAACACTTACTAGCTGTGTGACCTTGGGCAAGTCACTTAACCCCAATTGCCCTGCCTGCACCTCTCCAAAAAGCAAAAAACCCCAAAAATCCAGGGAGGTGTATGCTTGCCAAAAGTGTTCATCACTATGACGAAGGTGATCCAGCACAGAGTCCAGGTTGATGAAGGAATCCCTTGGATGGTGAGTCTTTCAGATCCATCTATTTACTAATGACATTATGGTAATTGCATAAAGCTCCAAGACGTTGCAGCGTTTCCTAGAAGTGATCTGTAATAACTCAAAGGAATTTGGACTATTCATCCATACAAGAAAGAATAAAAAGATGAAAAATTTTTATTACCCTGAGTTCAACTTTCAGCACCCTATAGAACTTATCTAATAGTATATGTATCTGGTGTAGACAGCGCAGATAGATGGTGAACTAGGTCCAGGAGAAAAGGCTGGATTGCTTTCAAGAAATTGCAAAATACTTTTACTGATCCTCAGCTTTCCCTAACAGCAAAGACCCATCTTTCAATACTTTCATATTACTCAGGTTGCTTTATAGTAATGAGACCTGCAACATCACTGCCTCTGAAGAACTAAAGATGAACATCAAACAGACGGCAATGGAAAGGTGTATGGTGGGTGTAAACAGACCACAACAAATAACCAAAAAGAAACCCCAAAGAAGAACAGGAATAAAAGATGTCATCAAAGAATTGTTTGATAGAAAGACCAGATGGACTGACTGGTGATATTGGGAGAGAGATGGACGACAAGTAGATGGTCCTGTTGCTTTGTTGGCACCTGTATAATGTCTGGAGAAGGTGAAGAAATCCTCTAACATTGGTTGAACCTTTGGAGAACCTTTCGGAGAACATAGATAAGAGTAACACATGATGAGCAGAAGTGATGGGGTTGTGATTTGCATTATTGGCAGTAACTCCTAAACTTATGAACTCATAGATCAGTTTGATTGATTAAAATAAAAATAGGGAAGCGGGAGGAACCTAGTTAAAAAAAAGTTTATATGTGCTTAGGGCTAGTGGAATAATAGTGATAATGATATAGACCTTGACAGTTTGAGAAGTGTTTTATGTATGTTACCTCGTTTGATCCCCACAAAAGTAGCTGTAAAGTAGCCATATTATTATTTCTATTTTACATATGAAGAAACGGAGGCTGAGAGAGGTTAAGAGTTGAGGTCAAAAAGCTATGAAGTCTCTAAGATAGTATTTGAACTCAGATTTTCCTCAGTTCAAGTTCAGCACTTTCATATTCCACCTAGCTACCTCTTAGTGTGAGGTTCACTTAGATTAAGACAATATTTGAAGTTAGATTGATTGCATTAACTTGCATAATTTTTCTTCACTGTTGGTGCTCTCTTATGAGAATGGTCTTTGCCTTACAGTAAGACTTATAGAATATCAAGCAAATTTTCTTGGACTGTGAATATGGTTTTATGCCAAATTTGAGTGATACCTTGACTGACAAAGGACAAAAAACCCTAAAAACTTGGGTTACGTTAAGCTTAAACAAATAATCAGTATAATTTGCTTTAGAGTCTACAGTGGGCTTTCTTCACTGCAGTATTCTGAGGGGAGGCAGTGCATGTATTATTTCCCTCATTTTACATATGAGGAGACTGAGGCTCTGAGAGGGAAATTGAATTTTTTCATGGTCACAAACTGTGAGTTTTAGAGCCTGGCCTTAGAACCTAGTTCTTCTGATCCCAAATCTTACCCTTTTTCCATTGTGCTTCATGGCTTCTCAACATGTTCTACTGAGAACATTGGATTAGGGATCAGAAGATCTAGGTTCCAATATTTGGTTACATAGCTACTAGGTTATTATTTTGAGCCCAGGTTTTCTCATTTATATCATAGAGATGTTTGGTGGTAAGTATTATCCCATTTTGTTAAAGGATCATTGAGAGTGGGAATCAAAATACAGTAAGTTTGTAAAGATGACTCAGTAAGTCAGTGGTAAAACTGAGAAGAGTACAGGAGCCATTATATCTAGATTTTTCCTTTTCTTTTTTTGTTAACTTGGGCAGTATAGTATATAGTATAGTTGAAGGGAGTATAGAATAGTTCTTATCTTCTTAAATTTGAAACTAATAATCTTTTTGCTTATGCTCACTTTCTGTGTTTCTAAGACAAGAATGTTTTTATTTCTTAAAAACAAAAAACATTCTTGAAGAAGATAATGAATCTGTTCTTAGTTTTAAAAATTCTTTGTATCTGGTCATTTGATTTTTACTTTTTTATACTAGTGTTCTATTTATGGCATAAAGTATTTAAAAGGTCAAATGATAATGAAGTTGGGACTTTGATATTTTGTTAGGTTTGTTCCTCCTAGAATTACACCTTACAGTGTGTGGTTAAAGTAAATTCAGCATTAGGGTAGAAGACTTTTGTAAATTCCTTTGTTTTTTCCTTATATATTTATTTTATTTTTAAAAAAAATTATTTTATTTTTACAAAAATTATGTTTGAAAGCATTAGCAAAAGCTGTTGCAATCAGAGATGGTATAGATTGACTCAGTGATTTTGAGGAAATGTCTGTCAATTGTAGTTTGGCCCATGATGCTCCTTAATATATTTAAAATTTCTTCCTTTGGTACACTAATACTCTGTTGGTGGAGTTGTGAGCTGATCAAACTCTTCTGGAGCACAGCTTGTAACTATGCCCAAAGGGCTATAAAACTGTGCCTACCCTTTGACTTAGCAATACCACTACTGAATCTGAACCTCAAAGAGATAAAAGGAAAAGGACATATGTATACCAAAATATTTATAGTAGCTCAGGTCTTCTGACTCCCCTACACCACATAGCTGACAAGTATTAGAGGGGGAATGTGAACTTAGATCTTGTGATTTCAAGTTAGAAGACTTTGGTGTAGTACACTGATTATGATGGAATGACTCCTTTATATCACCTATGTGAAGGGGTATAAAGCCAATCAGGAGCAGTTCTACTGAGGACTGCTACTGTAAATAACTTTTAAGGTTCTGATCGAATAGTATAGTGAGCTCTCTATTCAGCATTAAACTAAAGCAAAACATTGATAACAATATAACATAACCACTTATTACTAAGATGGCCACATGGTCTTAAACAAAACATATAATTCAGTAAGTCACAATTTCATTAATCAATATTGAATACCCAAGTGAAGTCTCCTTTCATCCTTAAGTAGAGGCTGATTTCCAGTCATCCTTAAGCTAATCATCCTTAAGGAGTAATCATCCTTAAGTCAGTCATCCTTTAGGGGTAGTGGAAAGTACAAAGGCCATTCACCCCTAGGTCACAAGTAAGTTAAAATCAGTCAGCACTGAGTACTCAAGTAAAGGTTCTTTCATCTTAAGACTGACTTACAAACTCCATGGCTTCTTTTCCAGCTCCCAGCTCTTGCCTGGATTCACCTAACTGTTGCCTGGATTATCAAGGATTTTGGTGACCATTTAGTTCAAGACATACACCAAAGTAATACCCACTATAACATACTTGACAAATGGTTCCATCCAGCCTCTGCCTTAAGGCCCCCAAAGAAAGGGAACTCACCACCTTTCAAAGTAACTGTAAGAAAGTGCAGTGAAATATTCCAGGGACCAATGCTTGGCCTTATACTGTTTAAATTTTTGTGTGTGTGTGACTTCAGTAAAGGCTTAATTGGCATGAATATCTGACTTGGAGATGATACAAAACTAAGCTGGATAGCTAACACACAGGGTGGCAGATTTAGAATTCAAAAAGATGTTTTCAGACTAGAATGTTGGAATGAATCTCACAAGATGATATTTAATAGGAAATAAATATAAAGTCTTAGAGTTATGCTCATGTAATTTCACAAGCCCAAGATGGGCAGCTAGGTAGTGTGGTAAATAAAAGTGCCAGGCCCAGAGTCAGGAAGACTTCCTGAGTTCAAATCTGGCCTCAGACATTTACTAATTGTGTGACCCTGAACAAGTCACTTAACCCTGTTTGCCTCAGTTTCTCATCTGTAAAATGAACTGGAGAAGAAAATGGCAAAACCATTCTAATATCTTTGCTTAAAAAAGGCCAAATAGGATCACAAAGAGTGGGATACAACTCAACAACAACAAAAGGCTATAAAATGTTATAATGGACTGCAAGCTCATTATGTGTCAGCACTAATGTGATATGAGGCTGTATTAAGAAAAGTAGTTTCTAAGGAGGAGATAGCCTCACTGAACTTCGCCCTCAAAGTCAGATCATATCTGGAGATTCTTATTAAGTATTGAACACAGTTTTATGGAATAGACATTGATAAACTGGGAATGTCCAAAGGATGGTAACCAGAATGATGAAGGACCTCAAGTTTATGCCATATGAGGCTTGGCCAAAGGAATTTCATATATTTAGCCTGGAGAAAAGAAAGACTTGGTATTTAAGGGGGAGTCACATGGAAAAGGGATTGGACTTGTTCTTGACAACAGAAGGAAGAATTAGGAGCAATGGGCAGAAGTTACAAAAAGACAAATTTAGACTTGATGTGAGACAATTAGAGCTATACGAAAATGCAGTGTGCTGCGACAGGAAGTCTCCATCACTCAGTGAAGGTCTTCAAACAAGGCACTTTCTCAGCTTGGTAGTAGAGTCTTTTTTTTTTTTTTTTTTTAGGGAGGGCTAAATGACTTGTAAAGCTCCTCCCCAACTCTGAAAGTCTGTGATTCTGTCCCTACTAATCTATAGAAAAGTTGAGTTCTATGTCAGAGGAGGGAGTGTCCCACGCTGATGAAATTGTTGATGAAGTATGAAGGATGATATACAGTTAATATACAGATTGCTATCTCTGATCACAGTCTGGGGTTTCAGAGATAGCTGGTGGTGCAGTGAATGGAGTGCTAGGCTTGGAGTAAAGAAGACCTGAGTTCAAATATGGCATGAGACACTTATTAGCTGTGTTACCCTGGACAAGTACTTAATCTCTGTTTGCCTCAGTTTTCTCAACTGTAAAATGGGAATAATGATAGCACTTACCTCTTAGAGTTATTGTGAGGATCAAAGGAGATAATATTTGTAGAGAGTGCTTAGCACAGTGCCTGGCACATAGAAGCACCATATGACTGCTTATTCCCTTCCTCTCTTCCCTTTTATACACCTTATGTTATAGTAGTGCTTTACGCACTGTTGTCAGATTGATACTCACTAGTTCCACTTAAGAGAGCTATAGGAGACTATGCATAAATAAAATGCTTTTTTTGTTATCTTATTCATGGTACTGTTATTATTTTAATTAGTATTTTGTTTTACTTGAAGCCTGAGGCTATTCAAACAAAGGATGTAATTTTTAAAAATCCTAAGAAAGTACTATCTAGTGTTGTGGGATACCCATACCTTTCCATCTGCCCATAAATTGTGCTTAAGTTGATGAGGAAATAGGAAAGATGTAAAGATAAACATTTTTTGCCTCTTAAGTTTCTCAGAAGTTTTTAATGTTTGGCTGGTTATTAGATTAGGAAATGCTGTTTTCTCTTTAACTGGCATTTCTTTTTGAAAACAAAAACTTGAGATAGTTATGAGGTCATCTTCTTATGAAAGCTTGTCTTGCTCAGTGTTCATATCTGTTTCTAAAAATGTTTCCAAAGCTTTATTGATGTCATAGCTGTTGTTTCACCAAGAAAGTGGTTGGAGCCTTCCCAGATTATTCTGATAGAGGTGTTATCTCTTCCCTCAACTCTCATCTATAAGGTGTCCTCCTTGTACTGTTGTACAATAAAAAATTTGTCTAAATGCTGCTCTGTACTGTTTTGATGACTTTATAGAGTGGAAGTGTTATTGATTTTGGCACTTAGGGTAATTCCTCCCCACCTCCCCACTCCCCATTAGTTTATCTTCATGGAATAGCCTGTCAGTATGATGTAAAACTATAGTATCATAAACATGGATAGGTTTTTCAGCCTTTCTTTCCTTTTAGTATATTTTTAATATTTAACATAGAATTCTCAGTCTGGAAAGGACTTTGAGATTTCTTTTTCTAGTCATGACCTAACCTGCTCCAAAATAATAATTATATTACTAGAAGTTTTCCAGGAAAAAGATGAAAATAATTCATTGTACTTCAAGTTACCTGAAATGTAAAGCAGTTCAGTCCTTGTCATATTGGAGATTTCCTAGAACAAAAACAAACAAATTATGCCATTTACTTGTAATTCAAGTCAGATGATCACAGATTTAAAACTAGAAGGGATTTCCTTGGCAATCTAGTCTAACCCTCTCATTTTATAAATGAGGAAGCTGAGACCCCACTGTAGTAGAATTTTAAGTGACTTGTCCAAGGTCACACAGGTTGTAAGCATTTGAGGTGGTATTTGAATACAAGCCCTCTGATTATCAAGCCACTGCTTTTTCCACTTGACCAGGAAACCATCCAGAAGGATATTATGTAGGTTTAATGTCAGAAACTAAGTCTCAGGCTGCTAGATGGTACAGTGAATAGAGCACTGGCCCTGGAGTCAGTGACACCCTTACTAGCTGTGTGACCTTGGGTAAGTTGCTTAACCCCAATTGCCCTCCAAAAAGCAAAAGCAAAAGAAAAGAAAAGAAACTAAGACTCAGGGTCGCTAGGGGATGCAGTGAATAGAGCACCGGTGCTGAAATCAGAAGGACAGAAGGAGTGGAGTTCAAATTCCACCTCAGACACTTGACATTTAGTACTTAATTAGCTGTGTGACCTTGGGCAAGTCACTTAACTCCAATTGCGATCCCTCCTCCAAAAAAAAAATACTAAGCTAAGACTTCTTTTTGTTCACATAATATGGTAGATTTCTACCTCCCAGAATATTTGACGGTTAAAAATAGATTCAGCTAAGGAATAATCAAATATCTTATAAATCTAAAATTAACACCAAAGTTTTGTGACTTCTTATAGGTAGAATTAATCTATATACATATTTTCTGAATTAAAGATTCAATGTAATATGCAATTAAAATATAAATGAAACAGAAATTGCACACCCAGGTGAGTGTATTTCTTTGGTCTACCTTGCTCATTGCTCCCTTACCTCACCTCAGAGTTTAGTACCTTACAGTGTAGCTTTTGTAGTCTGTTTTTTTGCTGCTCAATATTATGGTGATGCTAATTGTAATAGTGCTAATGGCATCTTTGTTGGATCTAGGACTCACAACTATATAAGAAGTTTGATATGACCTCATCTGTATAGGTCTTCAAATTGGATTGTTATTTGGATGCCGTATTTTGATTTCCCTAAAGGACGTTTATTTTTCTTATTGATTTGATATTCTTTTTTTCTGGCTATTATGTGCTCACTGTACCATAGGAGTAGCAGATTTCATTGGCAATGTTTTACTGTTTAATTCTGATAAAAGTCTTTGCAGCTAGTATTTCTTTATCCTCACATGGTACCTCGTGATACCTCATGGTACCACATGGTAACCTCACATTGGTATTTATCCTCACAATTTGTGGTAAACCTTTGAGTTTACCAGTCTGTAGTGGTTGTGTACTGTTACTACTCCGTGATAATACATGTCTGGTTTACATGTCAGGTAAGTTTGCAGAGTCCTGTTTGTGAAGTACAGCAGCTACTCTCTGATAGTGTGGCGCAATTGATAGTGCAACATCTGACCCAATTTCCATCACAAGTGGAACAAAGCAGAGTTGCACAAGGAATATAGTTTCATTGAATCATTTTTCTGTAGCCCTACCTAAGATTTCTTGTTGGAACCTTGAGACTTATGTTGCAATATTGTATATGTTTCCAGTCCTCAGGGAAACAACTCAAGAGGCAAGTAAATATGATAAAAAGGTTTTGTGACAATTTTCCAAGAGTCATGTTTGTCAAAGTTCACCTGTAACTAAGGTTTTTTAAAATATTCATCACTGTAAAAAGAGAGATTTGTATGAAATGTGCTTGATGTGTAATGTTTCAGAAGTCCTAATACCTTTTCTAGAGTACTAAATTTTCCTTATTTTGTCTGTTGTTTCTCTACTTTTGTCATTGTCTACCAGACTGTGCTTCATAGAAATATGTGTCTTTTTAGGTGTTTATCTTTCTCCATTTCTTAATTGGTTAATTACAACCACAAATCCAGTCGTAGTAGCATACTTGCCAAGAAAAAGCTATGCTTCTGGAATGCTCAATATTACTAAAATATTACTTATTAAGATAAGATACTGAAACAGTGGTCTCATTCCTGTTGCCCATCCTCTAACTTAGTGCAAGTTAGATATGTAGTTTTGCATTTGTTTTAGGTATTTTTAAGAATTTGTTCTAAGAGTTTGAAGATAATGCTTTCAGTGTTTGAGTTTTGTGGTTATTATCTTTCCTTATGAAGCCAGTCGCTAAAGACAAGCTTGCAAATCTACCTTTGTAAAGTGCTGGATTTACAATAAGTGTTGAAGTTACATACTACTTGAAAAGTAATCCCCTTGATGCTTGCCACATTTCGTCTTTTAAAAATAATCTCCTTAAATCCTTTTTCATAATTTTCTATCCAAAACTCTGCCTCTTAATACACTTAAGCAAGCTTTGCATGTAACATACTGTGGATGTCAGAATTGTCTTATCTTCTCTGAGTTCTTGGTTTCCTGTATTCAAAGACAGGAAGGAATAGTCAGTTTAGTGCCTTTTTGGAAGAGAGTACAACAGGAACACTTGACTTTTTTTAAAAAATGTGCTAATGCTGTGAATAAATTCTAACTCGAATCTCATACCCCTCTCTCTCTGTGTAATTAGGAACACATTGATTCTGATTGCACCCGGTAGCCAGTCACTGTCGCCTTTTTCTGCTTGTGACCCTTGATCCCAATGACCTTTCCTGGGGTTAGTCTTAGACCCTTTTCATTGGGATGGGGTTGAAGTGGCTCATGTGGAGTTGATTATTTCCTTGCGTGTCTGGCCTTTTTGGTGCCATAATTCCAAGTCACTTCCATTTTCTTCCCCTGCTTTTGGCTCTCCACAGTGAAAGGAAATGCTTTTACTGGCCACAAGATCAGTTTGTGTGCTTGGCTGACTCAATTTAGACTGGGAGAAGTTGGGGGAAGGGCATTGAAGCCTGTAGGTGTGACATTTTCTTTAAAGGTTGATGATTGAGAATGGTTGAGAGGTCATTAAGTATTTTTTAAAAATAGATACTTGAGAAATGATTTCAAAAATTGCCCTTTAAATTGAGAGGGGTCTTGAGTTCTGGGAAGGTGGAGTATTGGGTTATTGACAGTAGGCTGTGGGGGGCATATTTTATATCCGACAGCTCTGTTTTTATAAGATAGGTATTTCTCCACTAACTGAGCTGTGTGGCATGCCAGGGAATACATCAGTGTCAATCGCATGGCTACTTTAAAGGATTTCTTAGTTTCTAAAAAACTAAGAATAACCCTTGGAGGTTAGCATTTTGCTATTAGGCAGTATATCTGTTGCTACTGGACTTCTAATCACCTCCTCCCTCCCCTAACCCGTCCCCAATAAAATCAGGAAATGATGTGTACCAGCTGTTACTCTCATTTTGCTAGACCCCATGTGGGCAGCATGAAGACAGTCACTGATCAAAGGCTCTGGTGATCATGGAGGAGTCAACAGCTAAAGGAATGTGTCTGATTACTTTCTCTTACAACCCTAGACTCCAGAACCTTCTAAAGGTGTCTGGGTGTGAAATTTAATGATATTACTCAGCTTACTTAAATAAAACCTGAGTGTTTGGTTTCATCCCTGGGCCATTATTTGTTGTCATGAAGGTCTTAAGTATTTTTCATATGAGCAACTGTGCTTTGAATATGAAAAGCAAGTAAAAAATAGATTGCTATGTACTTAAAATTTTTCTCATGAGTGGGTTCTTCTTTAGATAGCTTTCTCCCTTCATTTTTAATTGATAAATTTTGTTTTGTCACATTGTACAGAACCCTAGTACGCTCATCATTTAAACTCCCAAAATGTATAATCTCCTAAAATGGTTAAGCATAGTAGAATGACTCCAACTGATGATACATACAGCCTTACCTAGGATACTAGTATCAATGTTATCAATCTGTTTTGTTGTCCTTTAAAGTGCTTTTTACTTATATTTTTATGGCAGTTGTGTATATTGTTCTCCTGGTTCTGTGTTGTTCATTCAGCATCTCAGGTCTGTCCCTATTTCTTTGAATTTTTCATAGTTGTTTGTTATAGCTACATTGTGTCTTTAAAAATTGCCTTACTACCGTGTCTGTTATAAAACAAAAGACCTGTTCATACCAAACAAGGGAACCATGAAAAAACTTTATTACATGCGAAGAAAGCTAGTTTTATTTAAATTTTTATGTAGTTAATCATCTATTTACTGGGTTTGGAGAAGAAGACATTATTAAATTCTCTACTTTCTGGGAGTTTATTGTTATTAGGGGCACATAACACATAGAATGACTGCAAAGTAATTACAAAAGACTGTATCAATAAATGGAAAATTAATGTAGAATAAGCAGTAATACTACTTGATTAATCAAAGAGAAAAGACTTCTTGGAAGTGAGTTCCGATGTATATATGGCATAGATGTTCTTTTGATGAAAACTATATTTCATGTCATTGTTCTGTAATAGAACATTTATTAAACATTTCTGTTTTGAAATTTTTAAGAGGAGTTTATAGTGAAGAAGCAATGAATGTTGTCATTAGTATAGTAAAAGGTGAGGTTACTGAAAGTTCATTGCATTCCTATGCATGTCTTCCGTCACGGTCAAGCAGTTGCTGGAAAAGTTCTACTAGCTTTTATTGTAGAAGCGAGTGGATTTTGTTGACTATCCGAACTACTAATTTGTCAACAGGGCAGGAGCCTTCCCTATTTACAGTGTGAATGGCATTTTGAATGATACATCATCCATAGTCTTTCCTCTATCTACTTTTATCCATATCTATCTAAACACTCCTACCCTACCCTTCTCCTGCCCTCCTATAGCTAAAACTGATATTTTTCTTCTGAATTTCTGTAACAGGCTGTACTACCCATACAGCACTTCCATATTTCCTTGTACTTTAGCCATTTATGTGTAAAGTATACACTTTATCTCCTTTACTTGATTGTAAGCATTTTTGAGGGGAGAATTTGTGATGAAATTCTGCATAGCTCCTGTAAATGCTTTACACCAGAGCTGCCAAACAAGCATCCCACAGCACTCCCAAATGCAGAACTAGATTAAAATATCATTGGGAAACATTTAACAGAATAAATAAAAGTACAATAGAATATATATATATATATAATATTAATATGTAGGTTTTCTAAGTCAATGTGTGGGGCTGTGGGAATGCCTTTCTCTCCTCTCGCTCTCCCCCTCATTTGACTTTGACACCATAGATTTATACTGTATTGCAGTGAATGAATACTTTTTGGAGAATGTAGAAGAACTTCACTTGTGAGTTTTCTTTAGGTAAGTAATGATTATTTCATTAGCTGAGTAAATTGTGTTTAGAAGAAAAAATATACTTTAAAGGAGAAGTAAAGCTAGGAAATGTCAGATCAAGATATTTTGATGGGTTATAACAGGTTATCAACTAAAAATATATTTTACCATTTGGCATCTTAACTGGAATTCCGTAGTACAGAAAGCATTGTTTTATGATTTTTTGTTCCTGGGCTCCATTCAGCATCATATGAATAGGGTCAAAAGAGGTGGATGATGGGAGTAACCCAAGTTTGGGGTTTGGCAGGGTGATGGGAAAAGGGTGCAAAGATTTTGAGTGTGGAGGATAGTTGAATTTATTAAGAGGTTGAGATAAGGGAGGGAGGAAAGTATAGCTAGTGTACAGGTGATGGCCTCTGAAAAACTTTGAGGGGTGGAGAGATTGGAGGTAATGGTGAAAATCTTAGTGGTTGATTGTAAGGCATATGAAAAAATAGAATAATATCAGAAGTAGAGTAGTCAATAATAGTAAACATTAAGTGCCAGGCACTGTACCAAGTGCTGAGAATACAAATAATAGTAAGTCCTTGCCTGCTAGGGGTTTATAATCTGATGGGGAAAGACAGTACATAGAGGGAAGCTGGCAGTGGGGTGGGGTGGAGTGTTACTAGAGGGTACCAGGTAGGGACATAATGTTCCAGGATTTGAAACCAAGCAGAGAAGCTGATGAGAAATAGAAAGATGGCTGGAAAACTCTGAGCTCTCTATAATAAATGGAGACCTGTGATTTCATTGGTATAAGAAACTTCTGTATGAAGACACTTCCTCTACCAAGTCAGAGCCTTCTTGGCAACTTATTATAGTTTTAGAGAATTTACCTATGGCTTTGAGATAGTGATTTGGTCATAGAATTTTTTTTTAGTTATTGAAGAATTTTCCCCACTTCTTACTCAATGACACAATATATTTCAAAATAAATTATATTCCTTTGTTCAGACTCCGTTGTGCTTTTTTAGTAGGGAAATGATTCTTCTGTGTTAAGTATATCTTCTGTGATTCTTTAAAAGGAATTTAATTCCATTAAAAAATTCATGCTTTTGAAAAATTATATTGCACCAGAGGTGTTTTTGTGTTCATAAATTAATCCTGCTTATTTCCTAAGTCTAAAAGAAATGAAAGGAAGGGTTAATATAAGGGCATTGATTCAGAAAGAGAACGGTGATCATCCTTTGTGAAAACAAAGGCATTGCTTCAAAACCAAAGGAATTAAATCTAGAGATTCAGGAAGAGCTTTTCCCAAAGGATTTTTCTTGACAACATAGTGGAAAGAGGTTATAAAAGCACTAGGTTCACAACCTGAACAGCAAGTTAAGTAAACTTTAGGGTAGTATTTCCCTTCTAATTCAAAGGCTCACGTTTTCTTTTCTTCTTTCAACAGAAGACTCCCTAAGTCCAAAGATCTTTATGAAAACTACATAAATTAAAAAAAAAATGAACCGTTTATTTCATTGGTATGCAAAATTCCTTTTGTGGAAACTTCCTCTGCTGATGCAGATAAGCAAGTAGATGAGTAGGTTTTTAAGCTTTTAGAAAGTTGCTGGAGGAAGTGTGGAAAGATACCCTTAGTCATGTAGCCATTGTGTGTCAGAGGGAGGCCTGGAACCCAGCTTTTCCTAACTGCATGGCCCACCCATTAACCATAACTCTACACTGTCTCCATCAGAAAATGGCAGATTGCTTTCCATCTAGATCAGTGATTCTCAACCTTCCAAATGCTTTGACCCTTTAATACTTGTATGTGGGCGTATCTGCATGTGGGCGGTCTCGCCTGCAGACAGATAGAAGAGCAGTGTCTCAGTTCCTAAGACCATCGGAAATATGTGTTTTCTGATGGTCTTAGGCGACCCCTGTGAAAGGATTGTTTGACCCCCAGAGGGGTCGTGACCCATGGATTGAGAACTGGCTGGTCTAGATAGTGAATGGCTTGAAGAAGACTGTAACTTTAACATACCATCTGAAGTAATGGCTTTGTCTTAAAAATTTTACCCTTGGGGCTGGCTAGGTGATGCAGTGAATAGAGCACTAGCCGTGGACTCAGGAGGACCTGAGTTCAAATGTGACCTCAGACACTTAACACTTACTAGCCATGTGACCTTGGGCAAGACATTTAACACCAATTGCCCCGCCTTCCCCCTCCAAAAAAAATTAACCTAGTGGTTTTATATATATATCTATATATATATATAGATATATATATGCACACATACTCTATAGTTGGAGGCAATATTACATGGCCATTCCATTTTCTTCTTTCTTATAGGTGCATAAAGGGTAGTGCTAAGTCCTAGGTGCCAGTGAGCATAGTGACAGCTCTAAAAACCTTCTCTAGCTTTTTTCTTCATCATGCTCAGAACTACACAAAAAAGTATTGCCACCATATAACAACTGCTAGTTTGGAGTGAGAGACTAGAAGGCGGGGAACAAAGGATGTTTCTTCCAGTTCTGTTCTCTTGCATGAAGTGGATAATCAAATATATTTTTTTGGTGCCAATTAACAAGATTACTATAGATTATCATAATTTGTCCTATATTTCAGGTATCACACAGGCTGCAAGTCACACATTATCTGAGGATTTTGTTGATTAGTCTCACACCTGCTCTCCATTCTCCTGAGTTAGTTTGTTTCTGTTGCTGGGCTGGGCTGCTAGGGGTGCACTGGTACAGTGCCAGGCCTAGAGTCAGGAAGACGTGAGTTCAAATTTGACCTCAGACACTTGCTAGCTGTGTGACCCTGGGCAAATCACTTAACCCTGTTTGCCTCAGTTTTCTCATCTGTCAAATAGAGAAATGTCTTTGCCATGAAAACCCCAAATGGGGTAATGAAGAGCTGGTGATGCCTGAAATGATTGAACAAAAACAATAACATTTCTGGTCTAGGGAGGCAATTAGGTGGTATAGCTGATGGAACTGGGGGTTGGAATCAGGAAGACTTAAGTTCAAAGCTGGCCTCTGTCAATAACTGTGTGACCCTGGACAAGTCATTTAACTTCTCTGTCTAAGCTTTCTCATTTGTAAAGTGGGGATAATAATAGCACCTTCCTCTCAGGATTGTGAGGACAAAATGAGTTAACATAGGTTAAGTGCTTTGCAAACCTTCAAGTTTTATATAAAAACTCGATGATGATGATGATGATGACAGGACTGAGGAAAAATATAGGTATTTGGGGTTGTATATGTTATGCTAATAGCAAAAGCAGTGGATAAAAGAAAGTATTAAAAGAATGGCATATCATTAGAATTTGATTTTAGTGTTGTAATGTAGTGATTAAAAAAAACAAGAAATTTATAAACATATGTAGTTTTCTAAGTTGTCATTTTGAATCAGTTGCCTTCAAAATTTTCCATGCAGTATTAGCAACTTTTTGAATGTTAAATCTCTCTATATATATTTAGAAAAACTATGCTCAGGCATGAAATCTGTGAATACGCATGGAATAAATTGAAACCATGTTGTGTAACTTATCGGCAGTGACTTTTTACCCCATTTTATCGAAGGCTCTGGGTAGAGAACAGAGGTCTTTGTATTAAGGATGGTTACTCTGTAATTGGAGGTTCTAAGTTTCATAAGACTTAAGGAACTGCAACTTGAAAAGCCTTCTTCTGCTGTTCTGATTTATCTTTTTTTATGACATCATCCCTATTCACCCAATCCAATGCTTGGATTTGAAAAGAACTCAGTTGGCCTTCCCAATCAGGAATTCAGGGTAAAAGTTACTTTATTCTATATTAAGCATATACATTTATTTCTTTAAAGTTTTTTTAAAAATTTTGTTCATTTCTGCATTGCTTTTTCTTTTCTTCCCTTCTCTCCATTGGGGAAACAAAACAAAACAAAATAAAGTCCTTGTAACACATAAGCATAGTCAAGCAAAACAAATTTCCAATTGACCATGTCCAAAAATTGTGTCTTATTCTGTATCTTGAATCTGTCACCTCTCTGTTAGATGTCATCAGTCCTTTGGAATCATGGTTGGTCATTACTTCGAAGTCTTTCAGAGTTGTTTGTCTTTACAATGTTGTTATGATGGAGATCGTTCTCCATTTTCTGCTAATTTCACTCTGCATCAGTTCATAAAGTCTTCCTTGGTTTCTCTGAAACTGTCCTTTCATCATTTTTTATAATACAATAATATTCTGTTACATGCATATACTATAATTTGTTAAGCCATTTTCTAATAAATGTTTATTTACTCCTTTCATTTCCAGTTCTTTGCTATAAAAAAGGGACTGCTATAAATGTTTTTATATGTAAGGGTCCCTTCTTTCTATCTTGAATCTCTTTGGGTTATAAATCTAGTGACATTGTTGGGTCAAAAAAAATGCACAGTTTAGTAATTTGGGGGGGTAGTTTAATATTTCTTTTCACAATGGCTGGACCAATTCACAGGTCTACCAACAGTGTTGTTTTCCTGCCCCATTGGTATGAGGTAGAACTTCAGAGTTGCTTTAATTTGCATTTCTGTAATTATTAGTGATTTATAGAATTTTTTAAAATATGGCTATTAATAACTTGGATTTCTTCCTTTGAAAATTGCATCATATCCTTTGACTATTTCTTAACTGGGGAATAATTCTTGTTCTTATAAATTTCAGTCAGTTTCTGTCAGTCACATTTTGTTAAACAGAAGTTAAACACATTTGTTAAGTACCTACTATGTGCCAGATTTAGATTAAAATGATTTTAGTGCTGTGATATATTGATAAAAAAAAAAGAAATGTATATACATGTATGGGTTTCTAAGTCAATATGCAGCCCATAGGGATCCTTATGGACTATTTAGTGGCCCCTGTTTTTATTACTATTCCTTTCTGGGTATAAATCTGTGTGTGCTATTTTTATAACTCCTAAACTACTTTCATATTGACTGTCCCCACCCCTCTATTTACAGATCCATTCTGAAATTTTCCAAAAGATTTTAACATATTTAACTTTGAAAAGGTAAAATCATCTTTAGAGAGGGCTTCTGATTGTGTTTCAGTATCTATTTATATTACATATACATATATACACACATATATGTGTATATATGCATATGTATACATATATATGTGTATATATGCATATGTATACGTATATATGTGTATATACTTTTCACACTTTCATTTATTTCCTAAACCCCAGACAAGACAATCTCTTTCCTCTACCTCAGCAATCATTTTGGGAATAGTAGTATTGTTTTGGCAGTCATAGGAACATGGATTTGTTCTGCCATTACCTCCTGAGAGGTACACTGAGTATTTAGATGGATAAAGCATCTTGCCAGGATGGGTTTTGCTGTAATCTTAGAAGGGCTTGGGGTTCCTTCCTGTGGCTATAGATGATCTCAAAAAGATCTTTTCTGGGTATAAAGCTGTGTGTGATGTTTTTATAATTTCCAAACTTTTGTCATTGGAAGAAGTAACTTTCCTCTGGTTCCCATTTCTTACCCTTGGCCTAATCTGACTTCTACGTTGTGATGAATTTTCTTTGCTATGGGATCTTTGTGTATCTTGATATTGAGCTTCTACTGAATTCAATTAATTCAGCAAACATAGGAACGAAAGTAAAACAGTCCCTGCCCTCAAAGAGCTTATTCTATTGTGTTAAACCTTTATATTTCTCTAGTTAAACTCTTTCCCATCCTAAGATCTGGATTTCCCTTTGGAGTCTTACTTCCAGGGTTCAAATGTCAAGAGCTCAACTCCTAAAATAGCTAAAGCTGTTACCACAGATAATCTCCAGCATTGATCCCAGCCGAGGGGAAAATATACACTTAGTTATATGCAAAATTGGGGTGGGAGTATCTTTTGCTGCATAATATTATGGTCAAATGTCAAACTCTAAATTGGAAGTGAATTGGCTAAAGCTCTAATATAGTTTAATAATAATAATATGATAATAGCTCACATTTAGTATAATATCTACTATATGCCTGGTACAGTGCTAAGCCCTTTACACGTAGCTCATTTTGTCCTCACAGCAACCCTGTGAGGTAGGTGCTGTTATTTTCCCCATTTTACAGTTGAGGAAACTGAGGCAAACAGGTTAAATGACTTGCCCCAGGTCACACAGGTAATAAGTGTCTGAGGCAGGATTTGAATTCAATTCTTCTTGATTCCAGGTTTGTTAAAATGTTTAGAATTGATCAAATTAAAAATACTAAATTTTATTTTGCTTTGCAGTTGAAATGGTTTGCATGCTACTTTTACTAGGATGGGATTTGCAAGCTTTAAAAAATCGTGTGCCACAATCTGAAGTAATTTCCTTAAGTTCTGTTTGTGTGAGCAGGGCAGTTGCCTACACCATGACATAACTTTTTTGTTTGGAGGCTTATAGTAAGAGGATGTGTGCACTGACAATATCACAAGAAAAAGTCAGTCGGTAAACAGCATTCATTAAATACTATGTGCCAGACATTGTGTTAAAAGATGTAGACATAAATACAAGTAAAAGAAAGATAATCCTGCCCTAAGGAAGCTTACATTCTAACTGAGGAATATAAAACATAAAAGGGGAGCTGAACAGGGGGTGGTGGTGTTACTGAAGGAGGGAGAGTGGGACTGGAGAGGTACTTGTGAGGAAGGCAAGGTATCACAGTTCAGAGCACGAAGGATGACTAGTCAGGGCCCTTACCCAAAATGGAGGTTCTGGGAATAACTTACCAGTAAAAGGGACCTGCTGGAGATTTGGTTGGAGGAGGCAACTGAGGCCTGTTGGAAAAGAAATTAGCGTTCTTTTCTCATTAGTGAAAAGTACCCTATGGAAGATGTAGCTTGTCCACTCTTCTTGTGTTTGATGATGGCTGATTAGTCGCAGCATCTTCAACCAAAGTATTATAAGAAAAGCAACACTTGGTCAATGTTTTTTAGAACTATTTTTTCCCTTAAATCTGGATTACACTTGCATATATTGTAGAGGGGATTTTTGTTCAGGTATTTCTCAAATTCTGTGAGTCTGATTCTTATGAAGTCTGACAAGGTTCATTTCAGAAGACTGCAAGCTTCTTAAGGGTAGGACCTGTTATCATTTTTGTCTTTCTGTTGCTCTGTCCTTTTTCTTCCTCTCTCCCAGTGCCTAGTACAATTCCTGTCATCTAGTAAGACTTCAATAAGTGCTTTAAAAAAAAATTAAATGTTTAAGTTGTTCTGAAAGGAAGGTGGCCCTGATTTTACTCCAATGAGGTAACAGTTGTTAGATAAGATTTCCTTTTTCCCTTCCCTTTCTCTTTCTCCAACATATTGTTAATGACTTATAATAGTTTCTGCTTTCTGCATACCCCTCACATTCTTATTGATGCCACTAATTTTTTTTGATAATTATAGTGATTAAAAAATATGTGTTTGGCTACAAGAAGTGACCTATCATAAAATGATCTATCAAGTTATTTTTCTGGTGGTGTGGATGGATTATACTGATCTAATTCACCTTTGTGAGCAATGATAAGTATTTGTGCTTAGGATCATAGATTTAGAGCTGAAAGAGACCTTAGGCTATCTACTCCAGTTTTCTAATTGTGCAAATTAAGAAACTGAGATCTAGGGAGTTTAAGGAACCTGCCTGGGGTTACAAACATCAGAGGCAGGATTTTAACCTGAGTTCCCTGACTCCAGATTCAACCTGCTTTTTGATTATATTGTACTGCTTACGTAAGGGGTATCTGTCTGTGGTTGGGGAATACAGCAAAGTCAGTTGACTTACATAGCAATGGCCATGACTTTGGTTTCATTAGCTCTTGTCAGGTTGAGCTAGCCATCCACGGACAAGTTTTAGGAAGTGGGCAAGTATTTAGTAAGTGTTTACTTCAGATTGTCCAATGAGTAGAAGAATCTCAGCATATGAGTGAGAGAGAATAGTTTGTGATCTCTACCATTGTGGGGAGTAATGACATGAATGCAATCACAAATACATCGAAATATCAAATTTACTATATGTTGACATTAGTTTTATTCTAGTCTCCAAAATCAAACAGGAATATCTATATAAAGTCATTTATATTGACATCTGACACAGAGAACCTATAAAGAGTAGGTTAAAAATGGATTACTGAAGGTATTCCTATGGGATGTTATGTAGGTATTAATAATAACTTGGTAATAATGAGCTCTGCCTTGGTTTTAAAGTACAGCTGCAGTGAAACTCAGTAGCTCATGTGCTAGGGTTAAAGTTGATGCTGAATATATGTTTCATTGCTTTTTATAAATAAATAGTGAGCAAAGATTTGGCAAAAGGAAGAAAAGGATCCCTACCCCCCAACCCTTTGAGGGAAGAATCTCCTGTTAACAAGTTATTTGAATGTTTACTTTTGTCCTGAATCCTTACTAGTGATATGGCAGTACTTGCCCTTAAACTGAGTGAGAATTCAAATAAACTGAAGAAATTTTTGCACAGCTGGCAAGTTACTGAGTGTTACCAAAAATAGCCTTTCTTGCTCCCTAAAAAGGTCAGTTGTAGAATTTCTAAAAAGGCTTGTGAGAGACCTAATATTCTGAGCTAAATATGAGCCTACAACTCTTTTAACCTTACGTGGAGCTTTTTTTTAATGTAAAATGAAAATATATTGTCTTGTTGAGGGTTCAAGGATCATGGTAATATTTGTGACTTCTAGAAAGTGAATCCTTTCTTCCATCTTCTTCATACTATTAAATTGCCCAAATGATAATACCATTTGGGGATTATGTCAAGTATAATTATGTCAAGAACAAACAACAACAGTAGTTAAGTACGTTATATCAAGTATATAAACTATTGTATCAACTATAAGTATTTTTCTTAGAGTGTAGGACAGATATTCATACCCATTTATAAATTTTGAGCACCTCTAAAATGCCATTAAAGAAATTGGACAATTTAAAGCATTCCACAGTGAACATATTCCTTTTCCAACCCATCTACCTTGAATACATACTGTTAGTCACAAGGGAAACAAATGAGATGAGAATAGGTGGACAAATGTAAGAATTCATCACTGCTGCTGAAAACCTTTAGAAATATACCTTACCAAGGGTGGACCAGTGATGATGCTGTGATAAGAAAGAGCAACACAGTGTTCGTTATATTTGTCATCATTAGGGTATCAAAGCCTTAGCATCATGATCTTGTACTTTGAATCTGCTTAATTCAGTTTCAGGTCCAGTTCTCCATCATCTAACTGCAACTATGACTAATTTGGGTGATTGTGAAGGTTGAATTGCTTCTTTAAACCACTGATATATCAAGATAAATTACTTGGACACAAATGGAATCTTTATGATGTGAAGAGTTAGTGGAGCTTCTAAAATTCCTAATTTAGTGTATATAAATTGGTTTATATTGTAGGAGAATCTGACTCATTAAGACCCCTGAGTGTGATTCTCTATAGAGTTACCAAAAAGATTAAGACTTAGACTATCACTTCTGTCTACTTATAGCAAAAATGATTAAAAGGTTTTTTTTTTCTCCTTCATTTGTTTCAGTGTGCCAAGAACTGTGTTTTACTCTGGAAGTCTATTCTATCAGTCCCTGTATTCTGGCGCTATGAATCCAGATCTTGGATCATTACAGACACTGTTATATGTTCCTTTTATGATCCTGTGTTCTTCTGTAAGTTCAGGTAAGCCTGTAGGAATAGTGCTAGAGCTCATAGCTAAGGACTGCTTTGATCAATTGCCTGGATTATTAGTGTATGAGCATTTTGTAACATAGCAGTGCTGAACTTTTTCAAATTTGAGGACCTCCTTTTAATTTCTAAAAATTTTGAGAGCTGTTTTGTGATAGTAATTTTGAGAAAATGACAAAAAGTTACCATGAATTCAGTAATGCTTTTAAATGGATTGTTTTAGAAATCACAAAGCATCTGTATACATTTGAGAAATAGTAATACACACACACACACACACACACACACACAGACACACACACGACAATTCTTGTTTTACATATAGATTCCAAGAGCCCTTGAATAGCTCTGTGGTCTCCAAGGGTGGGCTCCCAGGCTGAGAGCACAAGTGCTGCCTTCTCTACTAGATCCTTTTATTTGTGAATATTAAGGAGTTTCTTTTATTGCTTAAATTTCTAATTTAAATTTGCTTTTACTTAACAAAAAATCTATTTTCTCTCCCCATTTTCTCCTGTACTCCAAATAGGAATAAAATTAAAATGCTTACAACAAATCTGCATAGTCGAGCCTAACAAATTCTCCCATTAGCCATGTCCAAAAAACACGTCTGTATGTCTGATTCAGCATACTGAGTTAATCATTTCTCTGTCAGAAGGTGGGTAGTGTGTTTCATCATCGGTCCTCTGGAATTCTATCTAGTCAGTCCTTGCGTTGATCAGAATTCTTAAATCTTTCAAAGTTATTTATCTTTGCACTGTTGTTGTTATTATATAAATTGTTCCCTTGGCTAGTTCACTTCACTCTGTATCAGATTATCCAAGTCTTACTAGGTTTCTTTGAAACCATTTCTTTTCTCATTTCCTGTGATTCACTAGTATTCCAACATAGCCATATGCCATAATTTCCCCAGCCATTTCCCAATTAATGGATACCCTCCCTTAGTTTTCAGTTAGAGCTACCACAAAAAGAACTGCTATAAATATAATGTATATGTGAGACCTTTTTCTTTTGAATCTCTTTTGGGTATAGGCCTAGTAATAGTGTACAGAGAGTCAGAGTCTGCACAGTTTAATGACTTTTTTAGCATAGTTCCACATTGCTTTCTAGAATGATTGGATCAATTTACAATTCCATCAAGAGTGCATTAAATAGTAGTGACTGGTTGAATAAAATTCAGTTGGTCATTACTGCAGAAAGAATTCTGTATAAAAACAAGAGTGAGACCTTTTTGCTGAAGACAACCCCATGAAATTTCATAGAACTTTTATACCTCTCATACTTTTATCATGTTCTATTTTGTATGATGGTTGTTTGGTTATGTCTTATCTCCCCATTAGATAGTGGGTTCCTTTAGAGATACACTCTCTCCCTTATATTTATATCTCCTTTAGCATCTAGCACAATGCTTTGTACCTTGTAGGCAGTAAAGAATATTTGTTGAATTGTAGCATTGTACTTGTTAAATATCAGGGACCATCAGAGTCAGTGTAAAACAGTTGAGCCTTGCCCCAAGAAAACCACCTTCTGGATTCCAGTAGCTCCGCTGCTGGAAAACTAAGGACTAAGTAAGCTCTCATTTCACTGCCTTGTTTTGGTGTGGAGATTACCCTGGGCTCTTGAGGACTATCTGGAATTCGAGTTTTACAGGTTCTGCCAGCCCTGAAGGACTTTGAGTATGAACCTAACAATGTAGTTTATCTATTGGCTGAGAACCAGCATAGCTAAGTCTGTAGAGGCTCATCTTTAATTGCTTATAGCAATTTGTGTTAAATGATTTGGTCACAGCTATTTGAAAATGAGCCGTATTAAGGAGGGGGTACCTATACTCTTGATGAAAACTGTGGGTTCCTTAATGTGTTTACTAAATCACAACTACAGACTCAAGTCAATGCCAGAACCTTTATTTTTTTAATTACATCATAGGATCAAAGAATTTTAAGCTGGAAAAGGAATGGATCATCTAGTCATCTATAGAAGTAGATTCAGTAGTTTAGTGTTATCTTTTCTTTCTTGTAAAAATTTTGTTTTATTCAGCTTTGCAAAAAAATTTTCTGTTCTCCTTACTCCTAACCCTTCTTTGTTAATTTTGCCACATTAGCTAGCAAACTTCTCTCTCCTGTATTTCCGAATTATTTGGGAGACAAAAAAGTAATTCCTCCATTTTAGTCACATTTCATTAAACATTAACTTACTTAATGTTTCACTGTAGCTGTTTTCCTTTTTTGATTTTCTAATTTGAAAGATTTAAAAAACTAAAACTAATGAAAAAGTATTTTGAGGCTATCATTCATAACAATTTTTTTTCTCATAAGTCAAATTCTGTTAGTAAAAAGTAGAGTAAATTCTTTTTATGAACATAATTGCCATACTTTCAAAGAAAAAACTAGCATTTCTTATGGGCTACCAAGTCATAGCCATATGACTTGCAGGTATTAATGTTTCTCTGAAAATCAAACATTGTGTGGTTGTTTTTTTCATACCATAAATAGAACTGAGCCTATTAAGTGATTTTTATTCTTGAACCTTTCAAGTAGGCTAAAGTCTTAACTCTCAAACTGGTACTCTTTCTTTGCTTCTAAAAATGGGTTATAAGGATGTCGACATCAAGAACAACCAAATTAAGTAGGTAACAGGAAATTCTGCCTCTTGATATGAATGAAATAAAATATAAGCTCCTTGATATCAGGAACTACTGTATTTTTCTTTGTATAGGCAAATCACTTGACTTTTCTGCTTCAGTTTTCTCCTCTGTAAAAAGGGGGTGATAATAATAGCATCTGCCTCACAGGTGAGGATCAAATGAGATGCTATTAGTAAACCACTTTGGAAACTTTAAAGTACTACATAAATGGTAGATTTCTAGTTATCTTCAATATCTAACAGAATCCCTTGCATATTAGGCACTAAATAAATGTTTAAAGTGTTTAGTGAGTGGATTAGAGTAATGCACTTAATAATGCCCTTTCCATTTTTTGGGGGGGGTTTCCTTATAGACTTGGTACCTCGTTTTATTTCTGAGCCACACTCTGTTGTCCAGAAACTTGGTGAACCTGTAACACTACAATGTTCTGCTCAACCTGTGGCTGTTCACATATCATGGCTGTTTAATGGAAAAAAAATTGTCAGAAATGTGGAGCAAATTGAGGTTCAGCAGGGGATTTTAACCATCCTTTCTCTCAGCCCTTCTGTTTCTGGTCAGTACCAATGCATCGCTAACAACAGCATTGGCGCAATTGTGAGTAAGCCTGCAACAGTATCCATTGGAGGTAAGTTTGATACTTTAACTTTTGATGTATAAACTTTTGATGTTTATCCCCAAAATGGCGAGAGGCTTATTAAATTGGTGCCACCCATTATAGCTTGAAGTACTGCCACAGGTAAAACAGGCAGAGCCCAGTGATGTGAGTTTGTTTTTTGGAAAGCCATCTGAATGGGAACAAATTTCCTCTGTGAATTCTGGGATTGATATTTTAAAACTTTAAAATTCAATTTTAGGAGTTCATTGTTTGCTTTGACACTGAATTCCTTTATTTCATAATACCCATTATCATTTTTAAACATCTGATTGCTTTGTCCACATAGACCTCCTGTGTCTTGGTGACCGAGTTGATTTCAATTCAACAATTAAAAAATTGGGCTAGAGAAACAAAAAAGGGAGATTGAATTGTCCATGAGGAAAGGAATACTGACTATAGAGGTGGCAGAAAATCTGTAGCAAGTGATTTTCTTAGTTTGAACTGTCTGCCTTTCAAACATTGGTAGCTGCTAGTACTCCAGTAAGCAAATGGGGTTGGATACCCTAGACTAGTGGTGTCCAAGTCAAGTAGAGTCAAATAGAAATGGGGCCTAGTAAGTTTTATGTAGGATTACATATTGACTTAGTTGTAAAATGCTACTGTTTTATTGTATTTTTATTTATTTTTGTTAAATGTTTCCCAGTTACATTTTAATTTAATTCTAGCCATGCATTGACACCTCTTCCCTAGAGTAACCGTAAGCTGCTAGAAACTTTTAGATTAAGAAAAAATAACAAAGAATACCTTGCACACAAGTCGGGGAACAAATCAAGCCACTTTAAGGTTTATTTGCTTAAGGGGGAGCTGAGAGTCATTGTGACCTATAGCTCTGATATCCAGATGATTCAGCAGTGCATTAAGAGTTAGTTCTACACTTGATATTGTGGTGAGAAATGCTGTGGATTGAATAAAGATACATAGGATGAGTGAGTTTTTAGTTAAAGATTGTACAGGGGGGAGGGTGATGAAGGAGAACATTGCAGGCATAGGTGATAGCCCATTTAAAGGCACTAAGTCAGGAGATGGAATGTTGTGTTTAAGGAACAGCAAGTAGACTGGAGTCTACTACTGGATCATAGAGTATATGGAGGGGACTCAAGTGTAAGAAGACTCAAGGTAGCACAGGGGTCAGATTGTGCAGGGCTTTAAATACCAAACAGAGGAGCAAGGAGGCAGCCATTTGTTATTTCTTACTTGCCCCTCTCCCCAATTTTTGCTCCTAACTTTTTGGGAAGAAAATCACACTGCTCTCTTGATTAGGATTAGCAGAAAACTAAGACTAGTTGACAATGTAAATTATTGGTACTTATATCTTTCCAAAAAATAGAAGCAAAACCATTCATTTTTCTAAATTGGTTTTTACTTTCAAGGTCTTAGTGATTTTGGTGCATCAACAAAACATGTTATTATAGCAGAGGAACAGAGTGCTGGGTTCATTGGCTGCAAGATACCAGAAAGTAATCCTTCAGCACAGGTGCGCTATAAGGTCCGGGGAAAATGGCTGGAACATTCTGTAGGTAAGACCTGTTGCAAGGAGTCATTGAGCAGAACTGAAAATATCCATGGTATCTGTGTAGCTGAGCATGTTTTTTGTTTTCTTAATGCATAATGGTTCAGCATAGGTCCGTTGTTACTGAAAAGCTTGTTTTCCTTTCCTTAGCCACCACTGATTTTTATGAAAACATTTTCTTGATTTTTGTTCACTGCTCATATGGTGCCAATCTCTATCTAAATCTGTAATGATCGTCCAGTTGGTTTGTAATTATGTTGTAGGACAAAATAAGAAACCTAATCATATTCCTTCCCCTTCGTTCCAGATAACTACCTAATCCTTCCATCAGGAAATCTTCAGATTTTGAATGTATCTTCAGAGGACAAAGGGTCATATAAATGTGCAGTTTACAATCCTGTCACACATGAATTAAAAGTTGAACCCACAGGACACAAGCTTATTGTGAGCCGTAAGTATTTGATTGCCTTTGGTGGTACTTAGGGAGAAAATCCTTTAGTGATTACTCTCACAAAAAGTTGGTAAATGAGTATTAATGTGGATATTTGGATAGTGTGCTTTTCTACACATGGGTAAAATTTTGTTCTGCTTATTTAATATGGAGCAAATCCTTAAAAATAAATGCCAAGTACCTCAAAGAGCTAGGGATGCTACTAAGGCATCATGAAAGCATCTTTTTCCCCACCAAAAATTTTTAAATTAGAGTAACCAGGGTGTGATATTTATAGAGTGACATCCATTCTTCCTCATGAAGCATGGTATATGAATGGTAGAAAGGGAAATATGGTGAAAGTTCATGATGTTTGTATATGTTTCTCCTCCACTTTATAAATTCATTAATGTTATGGGTCCCACACCTTAATGGGCCTTAACCAGAAAGTCTGGCTACTAAACTAGACACAGAGAGGACTAAGAGATTATAAGTGGTTTGAGAAAAAATTAATATTCAAACTACAAATTGAGTGTTACATCTGGACTTCCTAAAAATTCTGTAGCTCCATCCATCAGGAGTGGCCATGATAATTATAGAAGCAATTCATTTTATTCATCTATTTCCTATATATGTTAGCTACAACTAAACCTTGTAGAGGTTTAGTTGGAAAACAAAGGAGAATAAATAAGATGTTGGGAATGGTCAGAACTTTCCTAAGGATGTCAAAAAGGAAAATAGACTGGAAGAGAGAGAACTTTTCAAATTATTTTTCCATTTTGTTTACCTCTTCTAGGCCCTTCATCAAAATATGTTCAAATCCTCCACCCTACTTTTTCCCAGTCATTGGCAGCTGTTTCTCACAATCCTGTAACTCTGGAATGTGTGGTGAGTGGGGTGCCTGATTCTCAAGTGCAGTGGATAAAAGACGGCCATGGTTCTCTCCTGGGAGGTAACTGGAGACAGTTATATTCCCACCTTGTCACAGATAGCATAGACCCAACTGATGCTGGAAATTATTCCTGTGTGGTGGGAAACAAATCTGGAGAGCTCACACGTGTGACCTACACAGTTAATGTGCTTGGTAAGACATTATGTTTTTTTTAAGTCAAACTTAAATTAGGTTATTTTTCTGATTTTGCTCTTGTTCAACACTAATATCTGTAGATATGAGGTTAACCTGTCCATTGAAAAACACAGCAAGAACATCATGGACAATCTATATCAAATTACTTGCCTTCTTAATGGGGAAAGAGGGGAAGGGGGAGGTAATTTGGCACCACAAAATTTAAAAAACGAATGTTAAAAATTGTTTTATATATAATTCAGGGAAAAAAATAAAATACTAATATTGAAAAAAAAAAGAAATGTAGCAGGAGAATGTAAGAAGAGTTACCTAAGAGTAAGCATGATGTAGTAGAGAGGCAGGATGGAGGAATGGGAACGTGGCAGGATTTAGAGTCAGGGCCCTTGGCTTGCATCACATTTCTTCTGTAGGACATCAGCTGTAAAATAGGGGAATTGAACTCTATCAGCGTGTCAGACTCAAATGGAAAGTGATCCTGTGAGCTAGTATTGACTTAGACAAATTAACATCCCTGTTTTATTGTATTTTTATTTTTTTAAACATTGAACAGTTACGTTTCAATCTGGTTTGGCTATATATATATATATATATATATATATATATATATATATATATATATATATATATATATATATATATATATATATATATATATATA
>CM053582.1:190369393-190394138 GCA_028627135.1 Pseudochirops cupreus | reverse complement strand
TTCCAGGTCAGTGGTTTTTTCAAGGAGATATTTCACATTGCCCTCTATTTTTTCATTTGTTTGGATCTGTTTGATAGTATCTTGATTTCTCATGAAGTCATTTGCTTCCATTTGCTCCACTCTAATTTTGACGGAATTATTCTCTTCAGAGTGCTTTTGAGATTCTTTCTCCATCTGGCAAAGGCGACTTTTTAAGGCAAAACCTCTGCCTTTCGCTTTTCTGCTCTGGAGGCCTTCTGGCCAGACTGCTTATCTCCCCCTTTCACAAGCCCCACTCGCAGCTGCTGCTAATACGCTCACCTGAAGCTCTTAGCTCCTCCTGTCCAGCCGCCCCGGGGCACAGCCCCGGCTTCAAGCCAGGCTGGTTTCGGTTCGCAGTGCTGATATGGTTCCTTGTAGCCAAGCTGACTTTAGTGGGAAGTATCTTTGTGTGCGTTTTGGAGTTCCAGGATTGGTTTAGAGTCCTATTTTATGGGTATTTTGGGCTGGCTATGTGAGAGCTGCAATGTGTTGCTGCTGCTACGCCGCCATCTTGGCTCCGCCCCCCGTAACCTTCTGTTATCATTAAAGTATTGGTAAGCAGATAAATAGACTAAAGGACTTAATTCACAGTCACTCAATTGGGGTTTTGAACACTGGTGTCTGATAGGTGGGTCTTATGACCATATTTGTCAGATTGCATGGATGTTAGACAGTTTGGCACAAGAAAGATGGCAAAATTTACTGAGATACTTGGTACTGGTTATAAACTGAACTCTAAGCAAAAATTTCAGTAGAAACTCATTTAATTCTACATTGCAGAATGTGATTGTTAAGAAGGTTTAGCTTAAGTGCTCATAGTATATGTAGGGTTCCTCCCTTTAAGAGGAATTCTCTGGTGCACATGGAAGAGGCAACAATATGATAAAAATAAATCCCTTGATAGATCAGCTACACTCCAGTTGTCCTCATACCTAGAAAGATATCACCTCCCCACTCTGACTGTTGACTTCCCTGGCTACCTGTAAGTCCCAACTAAAATCTCGCCTTCTGCAGGAAGCATCTTCCCCATTAGACTAAACTCCTTGAGGACAAGGCCTGGTTTTTGCTCTTTTTATATCCCCAATACTTAACACAGTGCCCAGCACATAGTAGGCATTGAATAAATATTGATTGGTTGATATGTAAGACGTGTTTCTCTTTAACTCCCTTTAATTCTTCTGCTAATAAGTAGTAGGAGGTAGTATAATCTCAGTTGTTAGGATCAAGAGTATGTGAAGCTTTAGTGATGGCAGCTAACTAAAACTGCAAGTTCTATTGAGTTGAAGTTGCTAAGGAGAGTCAGGAGACAGGCAGGAGGAAGTGCTATTTGGGATATTACAGACATATAAAAAGAAATTTTAGCTACATTAAAAGGAAACAAAGTTAGTAGAACTGACATTCACAAGGTAAGAAATAATTTAATAATTAATTACAAGGAGATTATTCTCAAAGTCTAGTCAAAATGCTGACTAGATCAGTATCTAATTAGTAAACCCAAAGGTGTGAATACAAGATCCTTAGCAGTTCTTCATACTTTGCTAAAGTATGCAGGGAGGTGAAAAGTAGGTGACAGGTCAAAGAGAAGGATGGTGATGATTCTGTATTGGGACTGATTTGCAAAAAGCTTGCAAAGGAAATGCTCCAGTATGGTAAAACTTGACCAGAGACAGCACAGGTGCTTGGAATCCCTTGGAAGTTATGTCAAATGCCAACAACAGAGCATCTTCTGTCTGGGGCTACATTTTAGGAGGAAAGAGCAGAAGTAGCAACATGGTTTCTTTTCTAAATTGAAGTCAGGTTTGTGGTAAGACTGCAAAATTTAGTAGATAATCTGGAAAGAAAAGGATAGCATAAAGTCGGCTCTATTTGACATAGAAAAAGTATCCCTTAAGATTTTTCTGCCAAAGAAGATGAGAAATTAATTTTTAAAAACTGAATTAGGAAGCAGCCTTAAGTTCATGGACACAGGTTAGGAATATTGTTTTTGGAACATCTGTGTTTATGTAGTGAGTCAGAAGGTGGACTCGTGGTTATGAGTGTGAGTTAGTGTAGGAAACTAGACTTTAGCCAGTGGAGATAATTAACTGTGGCTTAGGGTGGTGAGAGGAAGGAGAGAACCTTTTACCATTACTATTTTCAGTGATCCTTTGGGTAGTCTACCACTGGGAAGTGGTTTTCAGTGTCAGGGTAAGACACCACATCTCAGTGGCATGGGAAAATTTTGAATGCAACAGTGCCTAACTTCATGAGTGTTAAATTTCAACTCTTATTTGCTATAAATTAATCTTTGTTATTGAAGACTTAATAAGATTTTCTTCTGAACCTTATTAAAAGATAATTCAATTTAGCTTTTCGTCTTTTAATATAAACTGAGTGCCCATAATGTAATGAGTGTTATTTATACCATCACCTTGCATCTAAATCTTTTATGGTATTTTTTTGAGTGTTTACACACATGTTCTCATTTGATCTTAAAAACAATTCTCAGGTGGGTGGGGCAGGCATTCACCTTTTACAGAGGTGGAAGATATGGCCAAGTGATTATATGAATGTTAAATTATTATGTTTATTATATGAATGTTAAACTATTTTAAAAAGTGGCAGCATGGAGTAGAAATAGTTGGAGAACTAAGTAAATTTTGATATTGTCACATGATAATGGCCCAAGTTACATATTTATCCTCTTCTTCCATTTTCTTTTAGTATAAAGGAGCATAAGTGCTATTACTCTTTATCTTCCTGGTGAGGGAATCAGGGAGATAAACAATATTGTAAAGAACTAGAGTGTCTCAAAGGAAAATATTGAAGTTTTATTAATAACTGGCTTAAAATACAAAACACTGTTGATTTCTTTCTAAACCTTAATAATTAGCTATGTTTGAGAGAAATAAATAGAAGTTTAAAACTAAAAGGCTGTTAAGTATTCTTAGTGGGAGAAGCAAGATGACTTTGGGAACCAATACTTGGAAGTGATAGTCCTTTAAGAAAGGAAGAATCAAGAAAATGTGAGAGATCATTGACACTAACAATGCTGTTTTCTAAGACAGAATTTTTACAAAGTTCTCTGAGAAAACGTTCCTTAAAGTTATGATTTGTTTCAGATTTGAAACGAAGTACAATTTGAGCAGGCTAATCACGCATGGCTTCTGTTTATGTACCCATGTAAATTCGGGGAAGTTCATTTTACGTATTTCTGCTGCTGTGCTTCAGTTTTTAAGGAGCTTTCTTTCCAGATTGCTCCCTAGGGAAGAAAGAACAAAAATATCTCAACTTTAAACTACAGAAATGCTCATTCTTAATTCTTTGGAAGTAACATATTCAGGATATTTTTCTCTTTGGTTGCTTGTTTTGATAAATACAAAGAGAGAATCCAAACTGACCAGGGGAGAGCCTACAGAAGAATATTGGTCTCATCTCCTTCTCTACCTATACTTTCTTCTGTTCTTCCCAGACTTTCCTTACTTTCCTTACTTCATCAGAAAACAGATGAGCAAATTCCAAAATTTTAGAAGATTAGTTGGTATTCAGATGTTGCCTATCTTAATGCTTTCTTCTCAAACTGTAGTAATGTTTGCAGAATAGCCAATAAAAAGTGCATTTCTTATTGAGTAGCACACATTGAAGTTATGAATTTTGATTAAAATCTCTTACCATAGCCTGCTTTCTTGCTTCCTATAATTTTTCTGCAGTTCCTTTTGAAACAAGCACCAAAGCTCAAGCAGTTACACCTATTGATGTCACACGGAGTGATGGACATAAAAAAGATGATTCTGCAACAGAGTCTTTGAGCATTTTTCCAGTGAAGTTACATTCCAACACAACAGAAGCATCAATAGAAAGAAATACCAGTAGTTTCTCTGCTCCTGATGCCCCCATCATACTGAGCCCCCCACAGACCCACAAACCAGATGCTTACCATCTGATCTGGAGATCAGGGAAAGATGGTGGACTACCCATCAATGCCTACTTTGTGAAATATAGAAAGGTAATGGTTTGTTTATCATTTCTCAGATGTTTTTCTCTTTGTCTTACCACCTTTAAGAATAATTTATAGAACACAGATATGTTCTCCTTGATGCTAGTTTAAGAAAAAGAAGCAAGAGCTAGGTTGGGAATGTCCCCAAGTGATGAGATGGTAGGAAAATTGAAGACAAGGGAGTACCAATTAACATCAGAACTGAAAGCAAGTTTCCGGGAGTCATCAGCCACCAAGCATTCATTAAGTGCCTATTGTGTACTAAGTACAGTGCTAAGTACTTGGGATGAACTGTATCCTCAAAGAATTTACTTGATAAATATACCCTCAACATAATGCAAGATAAATAAATGCAAGATCATTTTGGGAGGGGAAAGGCACTAGCACCTGGAAATATCAGTAAAATCTTGTAGACTGTAGCACTTGAGCCTTGAAGTCTTGAAGGAAACCCAGATTCCCAGAAATAGAGTTGAGGAAAGAGAATGTTCCAAGAATGGGGAGCAAAGATATGGAGACAGAACATCAGTGATGTGTAAGGAGTTACAGGGAGGTCAATATGGCTGGACCACGTATTGTTTGAAAGGGGAAGTAAAGTACAAGTTGTACAGTAAGAATGGAAAGGTAGGAAAGAACTGGCCAGTTTCTGAAGAGCTTTTAAATTCCAAGTAGAGGTTTGTATTTGGTCCTGGAGGAAGTAGGAAGCCTTACCTGGATTTTACTGAGTAGGCATGTGAAATGGTTAGACCTGTTCTTTAGGAAGATCCCTTTGGGGGTTGAGTGAAGGATGAATTGAAGTAGAGATAGACTTAAGGGAAATTGTGAGCCTGGAAGGATGGTGGTAATAGAAAAGTTTGGAAGAAAGGTGGATTGGAGAAGGGGAAAGGAGATAAGAGTTCTGTTTTAGACAGGTAGAGTTCGAGGTACTTGCAGGAGATCTAATTCAAAATGCCCAATAGGTCATTGGGAACTGGAGCTTAGGGGAAATAGTAAGGTTGGATCTATAAATCTGGAAGTCATCTGCTAGTGAAGGATGATCATTGAATCCATGGGCATTGATAGAGTTACCAAGTAAGAGATTATAGAAAGAAGCAGGAACCTACAGTCTTGGAGAACATTCAATTAGTGGGTATGATATGAATGATGATCTGGCAAAGGAGACTGGAGAATTTAGTGGATGCTGGGCCCTTCTCAATTGGATTTTGGTAATGTTTTCATTTTAGGGTCATGCATTAGAATGGAATGAAAAATTTTCTTCTCTTTGTTTTGAGGGACAAACATGTTCCCTGACAGATAAGTGATAAGGGGAAAAAAAATAAATCCATTTTTGTTGAATTATGTGTTTGAGTCATATCATGATTAATCACTGGTGTAATCTGTAGTTAACTAGTACTTTTTGAAGCACTTTATAAATTTTAAAGTAGTATAAAAAGTGTGAGGTATTGTTATTCATAGTACTACTAATAAGAATAATAATATGCTGAACTGGTTTTACTCACGTGACAGCTTTATTCTCTGTTTCTAATTTGAGTAAGTTTAATAATTCTGGAAAAAATAGTTAATTCAGTTGGTAGAAGCTTCCATCACACAAATCTCCTTGTGGTTAATTATAATTCATTAGAGGACTAAACTTATTGTATCTCCTTTCTCATTTTTCTTTTCTACATAGTATGAAGTAGATTTTTGTCTCCTTCTCTACAGACGCTTTACTAAATTTCTCATCCCTTCTGGAACTGGTTGAGGTCCAGTTCTGATCTAAAATGCTCAGTACTGACTGAAATGAGAGGGAAGAAGATGACCCTTCTGTTCTGGATTCCCCCTTCCCTCTCCCCACCACCCTTATTCCTCTTACCTGGACACTGTTTTCACTTTCGATTTTCCTCTTATACAGCTCGATGATGGAGTTGGTTTGGTAGGAAACTGGCACACAGTTAGAGTTCCTGGAAGTGAGAATGAGCTCCACCTAACAGAACTGGAACCATCCAGTCTTTATGAAGTCTTAATGGTAGCAAGAAGTGCAGCAGGTGAAGGACAGCCTGCCATGCTTACTTTCCGAACTAGCAAAGGTAATAGGGCTGGTTCTGCTATTAGAAGAATGGAATAACTGGATGTTATTTTCTTAGTAATTAGCTAAGTCTATGTAGCATGATACTTATATGAGAGTCCCCTATCATAGAATAGTCTTCCCCCCCCCCCATATGAAAACTTTAAATTATTCTAGTATAGCAATGTGATAGGTGGGTGGCTTTTTTGAGGAAAGATAAGTTGTTAGTGTGTGTGTGTATACATGTATGTATATTCCATGTATGTATGTATACATCAGAACTTTGTAATGAATTTCAGCAAGTAATCCCTAGTAATTAATTTTGGATCCCTAGTAATAAATAGTGGCATACTATTTAGTACCAATAAACTTTTCAATTATTAAAATAATTAATTTCATTTTTTCTGATTTTGAAATTTTGGCATCTTGCTCAAGAGGACATCTATCAGAGGCTATTTGATAACAAATTTTGATTTCTAGAATTAAAAAGCTTATTTTATGAAAACAAAACTGAATTAGTATTGAGAATTAATTAGTCATGATCATTCATTGAATGAGTCACTATGTGACTTAATCATTGCGTGTTATTTTTTCCAAGTATAAAATAAGGTTATTTTGTGGATTAATGATCATAAAATCAAAGATTGAGAGTTGAAAGGAATCTTAGAGGCCATCTAATTCAACTCCTCATTTTGCAGGTAACAAAACTGAGTCCCAGAGGAGTTAAATAACTTGCCCAAGGTTATATAAGTAGCAAGTGGTAGGAAGCATGTTAACTTTCTTTTGTTATTACTAAAAAACTTCAAAAACTACCCAAATATTTATACTTTCTATGTCAAAATCAAATGCCATGAGCTAAAAATTAAAATTGATTAAAACTATACATTTAGTAAAACATAAAAATTTGTATACACATAATTCAGTTGGAGTTTTCCAGAATATCTTTCTTTGAGCTCATCATATTTTTCATAAACTTGATAGAGAGAACATCATCATCAAAAAACACACAGGCCTCCTCTCCACCATTGGGCATCCCTAAACATCCTGTTGTTTCAGAGGGGACCAACAGCAACTTTGGAGTGGTGCTTACAGATCCCTCCAGGCATAGTGGAGGTAAAAATTAATTTTTTTTTTACATTTCTATTCATTTTATATGATCAAATAAAATGAGCTATCTTATTAATTGATTTCTTTCAACGTAATCTTTTATTTGTTTTCTATGTTTAAGTTGTTCTACATTATCGCTTTCTGCCTTCCAAGTCTTGTTTTTCCCTTTGGATTATTATGTCATTGTACACAATTGTTAGTAATCCTTTGTCTTGTCTAGTGTTCAGGTGAATGGATATATAAAAATCTTAACAGTTATCCAATTTTCAAAGTATAAACAGATTTTTATGGCTATTATTTGGAAAAGGGAAAAAATTTGGAAATTGGTCATTTGCATCTAGTTCATAGAGTAAACAGTCATTTTAATGCCTCTATTCTTTTCTTTTCAGAGATGTGTTCTTAATTGTTGTCTTTGGAATATTTTCTCTACTGTGATAGAATTTAGCATTTGCCCTAAAAAACGCTATGTTTGAGACTATTCCTTTTGAAAAATTAAGTGAATGCCCTACCTAGTCTTGTGGTTGTTAGCAATCTTTGACCCCAAGATTTGGTCAGGTTACTTACTTCTTGTAATTTAATTTTGATGCTCACTAGCTGCACAGTTGAAATGTAATCTCTGTTTGTTGTGTTGCCTTTTATGTCCTGACTCCTGTGAGAGGCATAAGATTTCTGCACTTACCTATGCAAGTTTGCAAACCTTTCGTTTGTTTTCTTTCTAATCTTCTATGGATTCATTGTACGTGTGATATGTAAACCTTCACAATTTTGACTTTGCTCTCTAGAATTTAACTGCTTCTCTAGTAACAAGTTTCTCTTTGTTAATTTGCTGTTACTCTTGGCACAATAACCTTCTGAAAAGCTTTACTGTGTGTCTATACCTAAGAAGAATTCCCTGTATTCAAAGCTATCATCTGAATGTATTTCCTATCCCATTTACTCAAATGTAGTCTTTAGGCCTCTTTGGGCATGGTATTGTTGGAATGTATTTTTGCTTGTATTTTCTTTAATAGTTTGCTTATTTGTTTTGTGGTTGTTCCTAGATAGGCTTTAGTCATATATATGTTAATATAATGAAGGTCAGAAGTTGACTGTAAAATATCAGACTTACTAACAGAGTTTTATTCATTTTCTGTTCCCATTGCTTTCTAATTTGAAGTGAGTCCAGTAAGTATTGATAAAATTTGCCTGTTTGATTTTATTCTTTTTTCATATTTTAAACAATTTATGGAGTAAGCAGTACTCTATAAGTATCCATATGTTAAGGTAGAATAACTTTCAAGAAAATGTTAGCATATATAATTTTGTGATTTTTACCAATCCATGTGTTTTATTAGAATATCATCTCTGTATATTCGTAGGGTGCTCTGTTAAATCAGCAAATTTGTCTGCATGGCACTATTGTAGTAGGTGCTCTAACAGAAATTTATTGACTGTATTTTTTTTCAGGTAGTTTAAGTGAAATAATATATTTAATGATTTATAATCTACCATTTGACATTGGGAGCAAAGTAGAAATTGCTGAGCTTGAGCAATTTTTGTCCATAAGCCCAAAATAACATGGTCATAATAATTATACCCTATCAATTTTCCATTTATCAGAGAATACTTAATCTACCTGTAGACAATTCATGACCTCTGATTCTTCTATTGGTTCTTGCCTTTTAAGCATCTAATTTCCTGTTAATAGCTTGAGTAGAGGTCAGGAAAGGAAACAAGGTGAAACTTGTCAATTTTACCATCGGTTGACAATTTATGATAATAGATTGATGAGAATAGTGGTTCAAAGTATAGAATAAATTGAGGTTTCTGGCTTATTTATATTATATAGAACACGTTGGTTCCTATCACTGTGATTGTTGAAAAGTTGTTTGTCCATGTATTTTCTTTTCTAGTTCCAGAAGCACCAGATCGACCTACTATCTCTACTGCCTCAGAGACTTCTGTATATGTCACTTGGATTCCTCGGGCAAATGGAGGTTCTCCCATCACTGCCTTCAAGGTTGAGTATAAAAGGATGAAGAACAGTGATTGGCTAGTGGCAGCTGAAGATATCCCTCCTTCCAAACTTTCTGTGGAAGTGCGTAGCTTAGAACCAGGTACTTTTACTCAATCTGTTTCACGTTAGTCTTTTGTATCATTTTGGATTTTGGATGCATATTTTTAACAGAAAAAAATTGAATTTTCTTTGACTAAAATTGCCTGGTCCTGATGATGGCACACACTCTGTTAATTCCAGTTAGTGTTTCATCCCATGGAAACTTATAAGCTTTTTAAGCACTTTTGTCCTTTTTTTTAAGGTTCACTTTAGAGCATTACCTACCTGTCTTGAGACTGTCTAGAAGAAACCAGGCAAACCTAGAGTAAATAAGACAATAACATAAGAAAACTTTTTTTGATGTTTAATGATAAATTATACTTTGTCTTCTGTTATCTGCTCATGACTTTCTAAGATATGTGTTCTTCCAAAAGGCTCCACATACAAATTTAGAGTAATTGCTATCAACCATTATGGTGAGAGTTTTCGGAGTTCTGCATCTCGCCCTTATCAAGTAGCTGGATTTCCCAACCGCTTTTCCAACCGTCCAGTTGCTGGACCTCACATCACATATACAGAAGCTGTCAGTGATACTCAGATTATGTTGAAATGGACGGTGAGTAGCAGCATCTTCTCTTTAGCAAATTTTCCATTCTGATTATAGTTCTACTCAGCCTTGTAATGACACTATTGTGGATAAGGAAGCCTTTGAATTTTTTACTGAGAGGAAACTGAGGCATAGCGCTTTTAAGTAGCTTTTTAAAATCACATAGTACAAATATGGCAGTATTGAAAATGAAATGACTTTTTCTTTGGCTCCCTTCCAAGTGTTCTGTTCATTACCATTTTATGGTTTAATAATTTGGAACCAGATGTAGTTTTATGCTGTTGAACTTAGCAGAGTGAATTGTTTTATTTTGCTCGTTATTTCAACTCTGCAGTAGGCTCCGCGTTCTAAACAGACTTCTTTTTTTTTTCAATTTAATCTAAAGTACAAGCTTGGTGATAGGAAGATAAAACCAAAAAGATGTCACAGTGAATGAAAATGAAATTCCATAAATACAAAATTTCTATTTCATCTTTGATGAGTCTTTCCTTCTGTTTTTCAGTACATTCCTTCAAGCAACAATAACACACCTATCCAAGGATTCTATATCTATTACCGACCAACAGATAGTGATAATGATAGTGATTACAAGAGGGATGTGGTAGAAGGTAAGTCCTTTTAAGTTAGTTTTCTTTAGGCTGGAGAATCAAGAAGGAGTTCCAAGCGGACTGTGGAGATGGGAGATGTAGATTTGAGAAATATGAAAGCCATTTTTTCCCACTGGCTAAGTTAAACTCAGTCTATTAAAATGTTACTAAGAAAGAGGTGCAAATGATTGGCTGATGTCTAAGGTGCTCTATTCTGTCTTTGAAGGGGATTGACTTTCTGTTCACAACTTACCAGTTTATTTTTGAATATTAGAGGCTATTATTTCTCATTAGGGTATGCCAGCACTTTAAAAGATGAATTTAAATCCTACCAATGAAATTTAAGTGCAAAAGCATAAATTTTTACTATTAAATCTCTAATTGTGTTCTATTAACCCACGATATACAGTAGCACATAGGAAGTCAACGTAGGAATGTTGCCTTGCATAAGACAGCCAATATTAGCTGACTTCTCTTTCTAGACAGTATCTTTCCATTGTGCCGTATCATAAACCTGCCCATTTTATGTCGCTCATCCTTTATTTTCCTGTTCCTGCTCTCTACATCGACCTGAGATCAATGAGAAATATTTCTTAAATGAACAAAAATAAATGAAATGTTTTGTTCTTTTTTTTCAACAGCATGGAATCTAGTCACCTTCAATGAGATGGTTACTGAGTCATTATCATGTAATTTCTTCCAGAGACTTGAAACCTTCAAATTTAACTGGGATAAATGTTAATTAAATCTTAATTTTAGACTTGAAAAAAGAATAGAGGAGACACATTGATAAATTCATGTTAAAAAAACCTGGCATGAGTGGTCTTGGTTAATCCTAAATTCAGTTTAAACCAAGAGTATGATATACCTGCTCAAAACAGCAAAACACTGATGCTGTCTTAGGCTGCATTAATGGATATAGAGTTTCCGTATTAAGAGAAGTGTGATAGTATCACTGAGCCTTTTGTTCAGGAGACTTATCATATCTGGAGTGTGCATTTGGTCCTAGGTGCCAAATTTATGAGAAATATTTTAAAATGTCAGTATTAGGGGTGGCTAGGTGGTGCAGTGAATAGAGCACCAGCCCTGGAGTCAGGAGTACCTGAGCTCAAATCTGGCCTCAGACACTTAACACTTACTAGCTGTGTGACCTTGGGCAAGTCACTTAACCCCAATTGCCCTGCCTTCCCCCCTCCAAAAAGCAAAAAAAAAGACAGTATTAGAATGTTAGAAATGGACTAGACCTCAGCAATCACATGGGGGTTCCTTCTCTCTTTCTCTCTCCCTCTCTCCATCTTTCCCTCTCTCCCTCTCTCTCTCTCTCTCTCTCTCTCTCTCTGCTCTCTCTCTCTCTGTCTCTCTGTCTCTCTCTCTCTCTCTGTCTCTCTCTCTCTCTTTTACTTTCTCTGAGGAAAATTAGGCCTAGAGAAGAACAATCACTTGCCCAAAGTTATACACATCACTAGTAGTGGGGCAGGGCACTCAGAGAGGGGCCTTGATGGCAGAGATTGTGGATGTCATATGAGGAAAAAGTCAAAGAACTAGGAAAAAGCAGCCTGGAAAAGATTGACTAGAAAATGTAATAGTTCTCTTTGGATGTTTGAAGATTTTTGAGGAAAAACATGTATGTGTTTCAGAGGACAGAACAAGTAATTTAGAAAGAGATAGTTTTCAGCTCAAAATAAGGAAGAACTTTCTAACATTTAGAAAAGATTAGCAATGGGGAATGAATTATTTTTCTCCCCAATTACGTGTAAAAACAAATTTTTATTTATTTTTAAAAATTTTGAGTTCCGAATTCTCTCCCTTCTCCTGTCACTGAAAAGGCAAGATTTATATAAGTTATATATGTGCAGTCATGCAAAACATATTTCCATATTAGTCATGTTGTAAAAGAAAATACCAAAAAAAAAACCACACAGAAAAATAAAATATAGTATGCTTTGATCTACATTCAGACTCCATTTTTAGCATTTTTCATCATAAGTCCTTTGGAATTGTCATGAATCTTTGTATTGCTGAGAATAGTTAAGTTATTCACAGTTGCTCGTATATTGATCTCATGGTTCTCTTCACTTCATTTCTATCAGTATGTCTTTCCGAGTTTTTCTGAAAAATATCCTGCTCATTGTTTCTTTTATCACAGTTTGTTCAGCCAGAAAACGGATTTTCTTGCAGAGGAGTAAGCTCTCTGTCACTGATAGTGTTCTTTTTATGTATGTACATCTGTCTGTCAGAGAATTTTAGGAGATATTCTAGCATTGGGAATATTGGCTGATGTGACCTCTGAAGTCCCTCCTGATGGCTTCTCTGACATGTTAACTGTCCTAACAGATTGAAGGGTGACTTCTTGATACCAAACTTACTGCTTACTACTTCTTATAAACTTACTACTTCTGCTTACCAAAACAAAACAAAACAAAAACCCCTCAAGTATCTAGTTCTTAAGAGCTTCCAGCTACTTACTCTTTACCTTTTAAATGGCTTGTATCAACTTTCAGGATATTTTAACAATCATTTCAGTTTTTATCAGGCAAATTAATTCTCTCTCATTCAAATAAACCAGTAAATCCTTTTTCTGAGCTCTGAATACAGTGAATTGGTTCACCCTCTTGAGTCTGAAATACCATAGAAGTCATTTTCTTAAAGTCTGTTTTAAATAAAAGGAAACTAAGAAGTTTCTAGTGCTGAAGAAATACTTATGCTATTGACTAATCCTGTACTCTCGGTTCTAAGTAGGACTTTGAATTTTTGCAATCTTCCAAATCGTAAATGTTGTCTGTAAATGTGTTATTTTTGCCTTATGGTACACAGAAATTGTTTATAAATGAAAGCCACTGAGCAGTTAGACGTTTAAGTGGGCTTAAATATCCTGTGAAATTTTTGCTTATTTCTGATTTTCAAGTTTATGCATTTGGAATTACTTTTGTGGCACTTGGAAAACATTAGAGTCTGTTTAGTGTTCTTAAGACTAGGAACTTAAAATGCCCCTTTCTTTTAGGTAAAACTTTCTTTGAAATTAAACTTTAACTCACTGATGTTCTTTTAATCTAAAATTCTTCAGACATTTGGAGAAAATGTAAAACTCTGTTCATTTTTAAAGCACACTATAGGAGAACAATAATTAAATTCATTAAATTATCCTCTCTTCCTGGTTAAGCTCTACATTTAAAACTGAAATTGCTTTCTAGGGTACTGGGGCATTTAAAAAAATTTTTGAATGGGGGGGCAGATGTTTATTTTTATCTTGCCTGATTCATTTAAGTACTAAGTAAATCAAAACATTAATCATTCTGAACTATGTGCTTAGTTCTTTATTCTCTCTTGTAAATCCTTAACTTTTATTTTATTCCTAACAAAGAATCAAATATTTTTCACTAATGATGTGCTAGTTGGAATTAACCCAGTTAATGCATTTATTTGTTTTGAAATTATATGATATTAAAGAAAAGAATCTGTCTCATGCTTATATGTTGTGGAATTTCAGTTACCAGAGGATTCATAATGGCAATTGAATATTAACATTAAGTATAGTGAAAGGCTTAAAATTCTTTTTCTTGATAATTCTATGTAAGAAGCACAGTTCTATACTAATTCTATTTCCACTAGTGGTGTGAAATAGAAACCTCACACCTGGTGTGATAATTACTCAGAAGAATGTTTATGGGGAAATGGGAGTAGGGCTAGGATCAGAGACTCTAGAAGGCAGAGAAGATAGGAGGAGGGCTTTGGAAAAATGTTGGGTTTTAGGAATACTCCAGTTTCCAGCTTCAACCAGTATTTAAGTAAATATTCTTTTGAGCCCTCTTACCACTTACAAATGGGGCATAGAATTATTTTTGAATGAACCTTTCAGCCTCTTAATTCTAAAACAAGCAGATCCTAATCCTTTTACAATGTGAATCTCTATGTGTGGAGAGTTTTGTTTGGTAATCTGGTAAGGGAAGTTGTTTACAGTTTGAAATATTTTTTTGTCTCTGTTGAATTAAAAAGTATCCTGGGCCCCATAAGCTGAGGAGAGAGAGAGAGACAGAGACAGAGAGAGAGAGAGAGACAGAGAGAGAGAATGAGAGAACGAGCGAGCACATATGAGTGTTCTCACCCTTTAATCCTTAAATCAGTAGGTGGTATAGTTGAATTTCTAAGAAACAGTGGAAACAGTTGGAAGAGGCATTTTCTGAGAGGGATTAAAAGTACTCAAACAGTTAATTAAACCCACTAAGAAGGGTCTCTGTTTATTAAAATTTGTCACAAGTCCATGAAAGTAAAGATGGAGGGTGAGTTATACTGAAGTGCTCAGTTTAAGAGAGTTTCTAAATGAAGAGTTGGCAGTGAGCCAGTGATAACAAAATCATTCTATTAGCCATGCTTATTTGGTTTGGAGTCACTGACTCAAGAGACTGAAGAGAAACTGGGGGAAAAGAGCCTATCCTTTCCCTTAGTGGGATAATTTATTTGAGCATTATCATTCAGGAGATTGTATTTATTAAGTGCCTGTTTTTAGCTCATCTTATGTGCCTGCAACTAATTGAAGATTTGAGAATTTAGTAAGACATCTTTGCTTGCTCTGTGTAAGTTGTTACTTCAGATAAAGAAGACTGGTCTCACTTATTTGTATGCTTCCTGTTAGGGAGACAGTCTAGTACCTTTTTTTGTATGATTTAAGCCTGAAATAAGAATTCAGAAAAATTCAGTATTACATGGCCCTGAGACTATGCTATAAGCATTTTAAAAAGTAATGCTAATAATGCTTTCAAAAAGTTAGAAATATTGTTATCTCATTTCTCTGAGATAGCCAGAAAATTATAAACATCATTTATTAAATGCCTATCTTTTTTGCCCAAGTAGATCTTTATACACATTGTGTTAAATTAGCATGGTTTCCAAGAAATATTGAATAATAAATAATAATATCTCATCAACAGGATGTTCATAGCAGTTCAAAAAACCACACATACAGTCCTGGGAGAGGGCATGTGATCTTTTCCAATGGACAGAATAACCACACTGACAAAAGCATAGATCTTAGAAGTATTGAAATAAGAAAATGTATATTTCCTTTATATCGTAAGTACTTTGCAGGGTAAAGCTAGGACCATTGGGAGGAAATTAGCATCACAATGTTAGGAAAAACTTCCTAACAATTAGAGCTGTCCAGAAATGGAATGGGCTACCTCAGGAGGTGGTTAGTTACTCCTCATTGGAGGACTTTAAGCAAAGGTTGGTAATGTTGTAGATAGGATTCATTATGTGGGTAAAAGTTGTTGTAGCCTCTGAGGTTCCTTCCTACTCTGTGATTATATACAAAGCTGATTTTTAAAAAAATGTCATTCCCTCCCAGGTTCAAAACAGTGGCATATGATTGGTCACCTGCAGCCAGAAACATCTTATGACATTAAAATGCAGTGCTTTAATGAAGGAGGAGAAAGTGAATTCAGCAATGTGATGATCTGTGAAACCAAAGGTAGGTAAGGTGGGGGTGGTGGTATTGTGCTTTTCTCTGAGGCAGTTAAATACCCCAGTGTTTTGTTTTTTTTTTGTTTTTGTTTTTTATTTTTTTGCTTTTTGGAGGGGAGAAGGCAGGGCAATTGGGGTTAAGTGACTTGTCCAAGGTTACATGGCTAGTTTTTGTGTTAACTGTCCGAGGTCAGATTTGAACTCGGGTCCTCCTGACTCCAGGGCCGGTGCTCTATTTACTGTGCCACCTAGCCAGCCACCCCATTTCCCAGTGTTAGAATCACTACCCCATGACCTTTTGGTCATGGTGTAGCAATATGTGGCAAGAAAAGCATTGGTTTGGGGAGTGGAGTCCTGCCTTTGAAGTTTACTGTGTGGTCCTGTACATGTCACTTCATTATGCCTCAGTTGCCTCACTTTTAAATGAGTATAATAATATTTGACCTGCCTTAAGGGGTGTTATAAAGAAAATGCTTTTGTAAACTTTAAAGCGGTTTTAAGTTCGAGTTGTTACAAGTACCCATTAGTGTCACCTTGGCCTTTTCAGCTCTGCCTCTGCATAGAAATTCAGTGTCAAACAGCATCAGTTTCAAAAACAAAAGATAATCATGCACAAATATGTTGAATCCATGGCTTAAAAAAATGGATACACAGCTTTTGAGATCTGTCTTTGTTTAGGGTCTCAGTATACATCAAGTTCTTGTTGAACGTATTAGTCATTAAGGGAGATTCAAGAGGAATCCCTCCCAGGAAACTTGCAGTCTCCATTAGAGAAGTGAAAGGTGATGGTGATGGTGTGATTTGTCAGCAAGTATAAAACACACAATGATACCTCATTTATCAGCAACAGCAGGCAAGGTGGAGATGGATTTAACTGCATTTTGATAGTTGACATCACCGCTTTAAACACTCAAAGCTATCTAAATTTAGCTTTGAATGAAAACACTTTTTTCCATCAAAAGTGTTCTTTAATGAGTTATGAAGATATTTCTAGAATATGATGCACTTCCTTGCTTGCCTCCTAAACACAGGAGACAACTTAACCTTTTAGTATCATACTTCAGTATAATAGTTATACCCCACCAGAGGTTGTTGCAGTTTCATGTACAGAGTGCCAGACTTGGAATCAGAGATCTGGAATCCAATCTAGTCTCTGACACATAATCAGCTTTGTGACCTTAGAAAAGTCACTGGGGCTATTATACTGGAGATTCCTTTCAGGTATGTGTTGGACTAGATGGTGTCTTGTAACTCTTAAATTCTGTGAAATTCTCAGTTTCCTCATCTGCAAACTGAGGATGAGTACTTGTAGCATCTACTTCACAGCACAGTTGTGAGGATCAAATTAGATGTGAAAGGCTTTGCAAACCTTAAAGCACTATATGAATGTTTACTATTGTCATTGTTGCCTTAAAAGATTGTCTGCAGTAATGAGAGGTTAACCAACTTGCCTGTGATTACAAAGCCTTTATATGTCAGAAGCAAGACTTGAATTTAGGTTTATTTAGCCCACTTAAGGTGCCATTATTTTTTTTTTTGAGTGTTCCATATCTTCCTGTTTCTGATATTGCAAATAACTGAGGTAGTAAGATAAAGTGAGGTATCAGTGCAGATCACATTGGATATATAAGTGCTTGATTTTATGTACTTGGATGTTATTTTGAATTTCATAAGGACCATTTGTGTCATTTCCTATTTCCACCCTGTCAATGGTGTATGAAGAATACTTGATATTTATACTGCTTTTTGAAAAAAGTTTTAAAACACTGTTTAATTCGAACCCCAGATATCCCAAAACTTCAGAGCATGAATAAATCTTTTCTTTGTTTGGATTTTCTAGTTTGAAGCATTACATTCAGTGTGTTTAAAAATTGTATTCCGATAAGTTGATCATTCTTATCAGTTTTCTTATCTAAAGGCTGTCTTTTAATATTAATGATACCATGGAAATACAAAATATACATTCTGGTCCATTTTCAGATTGGTTTAGTCAAACAGCAGTAGATTCTTTTTTCCTTAACAGCAGTTAAAAAACTTGATATATTTTATCCATTTAGGAGATTTTTGTTTATTCAGTGATTAAATTGATATCCTGTACTTACAAAAGTTGGTCAAAACAGGCTTTATAATAGACCAGATTTTTTTTGCTCTTTTGATTTTCCTTTAAGTTTTATAAACTGAAGCTTTTCAGGATTAAATTTGCCTTGAGACATGAAATATTTTAACTTTAAGCCCTGTCTATGACTCATAGGTAGTCAGATTATCTGAATAACAAGAGTAAACAGGCTTGCAGCCCTATACAAATCTTTTTAATGAATAAACCATTTCATAGAGACAATATTCATTCTGAGGCCATGCTTTCTATTGTTTTTCAATTAGTGAAACGGGTTCCTGGAGCCTCAGAGTATCCTACCAAGGACTTGAGCACCCCTCCAAACTCTTTTGGAGGTGGAGGGAATATTGGCCCAGCACTGGGTCCTGCCCGGAGCAGTGATATGCTGTATCTGATAGTAGGCTGTGTGCTTGGAGTGATGGTGCTTATTCTCATGGTTTTCATTGCCATGTGCCTGTGGAAGAATCGACAGCAAAATACCATACAGAGTAAGTAATTCAAAAGTTACTCATCTTTCTTTCCAAAAAAGGATGAGCAGAAAAATATTGTTGGAATAAATATTGACTTTCTAATACTTTTACCATAGTATGTAAATGTCATGGTAGAAAGCATAAATGTTTAAAGCTGCTCATTCAGAGCTGGTAACACTAATGATTATATCATTCTCACTTGCAAGCCAAAACAAGTAGGGCATTAAATTAAGTTGCCCAGAAGAAATAAATGCTCTGATCAGCAATACGAAACAAAGCCAAATAATGCCCCTGAACAAATAGCTGATTTAGTGCTGGGAAATGCTGGCACTTTTAGATCACCAGGGAGAAATAGTAAGGAAGCCCCAGCAGACCATCTTCTTAGTATTACAAATTTCGTTAGTCACCACTGTGGTAGAAAGGAAAGTGCTAGAGAGCCAAGTTACTATTGTCTGGATTGTCTAGCATTTAAAATCAGCCCCATCACACTGAGTGGTACCCATGGTTGTTCGTGAAGTTAAGGCTTTAGGGGATAACTAATCTAGTTCTGAGTGGTTCTCCATGAAAATGTTATGGGTCAATTGATTATATACAAAATTGCCATATAGGTACCTTTGTGAAGCAGATTGTAATCCTTTTTCGAGCCTCCCACTTCCTCTTTTTCCTTTTCAAGCTTTTAACTAAATGGGATGGCCAGGTCTTGTAGGAAGTATCATAATTTTGATTCCTTTGTCCTTAAGTAAAGGCAAATATTAAGAAATGGAAGGGATGCCTAGCAGGAATATGGCCAGCAATGGCAGAAGTTGACACCAACTTCCATTTGCAGTGAACCTTCCTTTTAATTTACAGCACAGAAAAACTTGACATTTGGCAGGAAACATTTAATTAATAGGATTTTTTTCCTCTGTCATAAATTGTTATAGATACCACAATATCATTTAGATATTTTAGTGTACTCTGTGCGGCCTGAAATGTTGATAGACTTTCTGACTAGAATGATATGAAGGATGTGTGAGTGTTCAAGGAGGACTAGCATGTCTGTTGTGAGGACTTGCTGAGCCTTTTTCAGGGCTGCTCATCTACCTTTGATGTCCACCTGGCACTCAGATCTCACTTGTGGCTCCAAGAAGCTGTAGCATATGAAGTGGCAGATGGGCTAAACCAGGTTGAGGATTACCCATGGGCCACAAACCCATCAGTGAATCAGGGGGGGTGTCTACCACAAACATGTGAAGACTTTTCCCATTGGAATGGGTGAATGAGAACAGTTTGTTCCAATGGCCATGAAGGCAGCTGAAGCAGGTGCTACGAAGCACTGAGAACTTGGTTAGACATTGAGAATGCCAAGGTCATCCACTGCATCCTAGGCCATTGCCAGGCTGATGACTCTGTGCAACTCTGTCACACTTAAATCCAATTCAAGAGCAAATCAAGACATCACCCTGTGATGTCATTAGTCTTCTTTAATAATAAAGGATGAGGGGCAGGTAGGTCGTGCAGTGAATAGCATACCAGCCCAGGAGTCAGGATGACCTGAGTTTAAATTTGGCCTCAGACACTTAACATACACACACAAAAACTAGCCATGTGACCTTGGGCAAGTCACTTAACCCCAGTTGCCCTACCTTCCCCCCTCCAAAAAGCAAAAAAAAAAAAAATGAAGGATGAACAATAACAGTAGATTGATAGATTGGTGTGAAGTGACATTTCCTATATATGTGTATATGTGTGTGATGCGTACATATAATACACACATAAATAAATACATATATACATATATTTTGTTAAATATTTCCCAATTAAGTTTTTAAAAATTTAACAATAATTTTAAAAAATTTTGAGTTATAAATTCTTTTTCCCTCTTGCCCCTCCCCCATTTCTTGAGAAGGAAGGCAATATGATATCAATTATACGTGTGAAGTTGTAACATATTCTTTTTAAGACTTGGTAAGGCATCAGTGTAGGTTTTATAATGGTATTAATGCCATTGAAGGGTTTCTCAGAAGCCTAACAATAGGTCATGGGATATTCAGATGTCATACTTTCCAGGAAATATCTGCCTATCCATTTCTTGCTTCTGGCACATGTGTCACTAGAAATGGGAATTATGTATTATTTTCATTTTAAATTTACTTCTTTAGTAAAGAGAAAAGGACAATGCTCTCATCTTGGATTTTTTGTCTTTTCTCTAAACTCGTTACAATATTCAAGGAGGTAAGTAAATGGACTATTAGGAAATGGGTAGATAACTTCTCCTTGATATCTAATTTATAACTACAAAAGTGCTTTTTTTCCTTTTTTGAAAAAATTTAATTTTCCAATTAACTTATAGAGTACTATTTATTTTTAAGTTTCGTTTGTGTTTTTTATCATAGAGAAATTAGATGCTAAGCAAACAACAAGTTAATATCTGTATTCCAGATCAATCAGCAAATATTTATTGTGTCTGTTATGTGCTAGAATTGTGGATGTAAGTAAAAAAATGAAACAATCCTTTCTCATATGGAGTTAACATGTTAGGGGAGAGGAAGCAAGTATTTATGGAAATTTATACGGCGTAAATATAGAATAAATAAGTAAATACAGATTCTTATTGGTTATTCAGTTTCATCAGTAACACTTACTGATTTCCCTTTCAGCGTCTTACTTTTTCCCCCGCACATTCTCTTAACAGAATATGACCCACCAGGATACCTCTATCAGGGCTCAGATGTTAATGGACCGGTGATGGAATACACTACTTTGCCTGGCACAAGCCGCGTCAATGGCAGTGTCCATGGAAGCTTTATCAGTAATGGAGCCCTCAGCAATGGCTGCCCACATCTCCACCATAAAATTCCCAGTGGAGTCAACGGGATCATGAATGGGAATGTAAATGGAGGACATTACCCTGGACACAACTCCCTTCCCAGAGCTCATGTGGAATATGAGCATCCTCACCACCTAGTGAATGTAAGAGACTTACCACTTATAAGAAAAAGCCTTCTATGGACAGCAGGGTGTCAAGGTATAGAAGAAGGGTCAGCATATCTTGCTTTTGGCCTCGAAAGCCCTGCATGTTCCGTTGCGTGGAATGTACCATTGGCAGTATCTTGATCCGGGGTAGTCACTGTTTTCTCCTTTGTAATTCTAGTTTTAATTTTAAATTGTTAGGTACAAGTTATTATGAGTCAGTTTATTTGTATTTAGTAATTAACATTTAATCTAGAGCAACTCTACAGAATAGATTTTGGAGTTTATTCTTGATACTCAGCAAAAATGTTATTGGACACAGACCAGGCCAATAAACATGTTCCACCTATTTTTTCTCAATTCCTATTTAACATATTATATCACACTCTTTAAGTGACGTCTATTTGTAAGGAAAGAAGCAGTTGTAAAGCTGCTTTCTTTTAATGGTGTTTGATCTACTTTGTTATAAAAATTTGAGTAAGATAATTGTTATGTTCTATATGAATTCTTGCTAAGGGTTCATTCCTTCTTTATTAGAAAATTAGATTTATTACATTGCCTGTCATGAGTCCATATTTTCCATTTTGTCAGAAAATTTATGATAGTTACTTGGATTAAGCATTCATATATTTCCCATATTACTATTTTAAGTGGAAGTAATATTGATGATTTTGTTATAATTTTGAGGAGATACAAGATTTCTTTTTTTTTTCTTTTTCTTTTTTGGTTTTTGGAGGGCAATTGGGGTTAAGTGACTTGCCCAAGGTCACACGGCTAGTGTTAAGTGTCTGAGGCCAGATTTAAACTCAGGTCCTCTTGACTCCAGGGCCGGTGCTCTATTCACTGCGCCACCTAGCCACCCCAAGCTTTCTTTTTCAAACTTTAAATCTAACCAAAAAAAAAATTCTGTTTTAATGAGGTTTTGTTTTAAGCTTTGAAATTATATATTTGCTTAAATATCTTTTTTTTAAACCCACAGATATGTAACCTAGCCTTTGTGTGCTTTTAAAAAATATTTAATTCACCTAAATGTATCTCATTTCTGAAAGAGAATAGTGATTTCACTATTGCATGTGGAAACAGATGGCTTATTTCCAGAATTACCAAATTTTTGTCACTTTTTGTGCCTAGTCAAAACCACTAAAAATTGCCCAAGAAAACTGAAGAAGACAGCTTGAAAGTTTGAGTATCGTATGCTGTTTTCATAAAGAAAAATGGGGCTATTGTTTGCTTTAGTAATTAAACCTAAGTAGTTTGGGGTTTTGGAATAATATGTTGCTATTTATGTGGTAGTTGCTGCACTAGAGGTATTTCCTCAGAGGTCTGTATCTTTGGTTCAAATTCTTTAGTTTTCTTGGAGATTTTTTCCCCTCTTATTTTGTAAATTCTTACTTTTTCAGGTAGGAAAGAGCATTTACATGAACACGTACATATTACATACATGTATTTACAAATTAACAATGACTTATCAATGTAGTAATGTTTTAAAAGTTTAGGAAGTGTAATAATGTAAATGGTTAATTTCATTTTATGATGCTCTTATAAATTTGCATGGGCAATCTGAAAAGAATGTAAGATTATTCTCTCCCACATTTTAAAAAAAGTAATTCTTGCTTCTGGTTGATTTAGAGGCCCTGTGCCTCTGAGAGAAATTCTGGGACCTTCTCCTTGCACTGTGACATTTCAGAGGCAAGTAGAAATGAAAAGTATTATGCTTAAACTTTTCCCAACCTTCAAGGCTTGATTTGGGTAAAGTGCAGCTCAGCCTCTTCCATTGTCTATTAGTGTCAGTTTGACTTTTTCATCACAGAGCATAATTCTAGCTCTAAGTTTAGTCCATCTTTTAGAAACATTTCCCAGTCTTGCTGTCATGAATGTCAAGTAAGCATTTCACAGTGAGGTATGTGTTAATCTGGTTGTTTTGCTTAATTGCCGGGCAGTTTTCTCCAAAAGCAACACCAAAATATTATACTCTCCTTCAAGTCATTGCTGGCTAAGAATCTACTCCATCTGGAAAAATATAATGCATTTCAAAACTCACTATAGTCAAGGGAACCAGCCTAATCATTATAGGAAAATGAAGATAGGTTTTATCTTGTGACATCAGATGAACAGGGTTTATACCTGTCTCCCCCCGCTGGGCTCACATGAAATTCTTTGATGTGTGGTTGAAAAGTAGAATTAGGGTACCATTTCTATAAAGTGCATTTTAAATGTATTTTGGCCATGTTAGATTCAGTGCAGGGAAGAGATATGATCATACTCTACCTTGTGTTTAATCTTTTACATCTTCAAACTACTTGAGAAAATACTCATTCTGTGGAGTATTATTTTAGTATCATGTAGAAGTATGCTACTTTGTAAAATTTCAGTCATGAAGACAGTGAAGGTGCTTTTTGTGTGATTCCTCAGTGTTACTGTTTAAAAAATTTGTCTTATGGTATACACATCTGTTTACCACAAATCTGTTTTGTATATAGGGGTTATTTGAGCTAATAACTTATCTTTTTTCATTTATTCCTTTTCCCTTCAACTGTATTCTTTACCAAGAGCGGTGGAATTTATACGGCACTGCCCCAGACTGACCCTTTGGAGTGTGTTAACTGCCGAAATTGTAGAAACAACAACAGGTAAATGAGTGTGAATGTGTAAACATAAATATGAACATAGAGCCTAGAGTTTATTTTCCTTTGATGCTGGAGACTTTTGAGGAACTGCAATGGTGAAGTCCTGACTGATTGTATTTTTCCTTCCATAAAACCCTAACTTCATATGCCTCAGTTTCTCCAGGAATAGTATGAGAATATTAATTGTTCTATTATCAATAAGCTATTAGAATATTTAGGTTAAAAATGGTATTTGAATGAAAAGTATTATTATCTTTTTTCATCTAATACCATCTTTTCCTATCTCACATATGTTTTGTGAAGATAACTGTATGTTTGAGTATTAGAAACTACTGGACTGTATTCTTCATAGTATACTGATGAAAATTTTCTTACAGAATCACCTAAAGTAATGTTAGAATTTTCAAATGAATAGCTTTAACATAAGTAACATCTTTTTACTTTCTTTTCTTTTCTTTTTTTTTAATTTTATTATAGTTTGCATCATTCATTTCCACAAGATTTTGAGTTACATATTTTCTCCCCATCTTTCCCCCACCCACCACCCCAAAACAGCCATCCCAGTGTGTCCCCCCTCCCGCAGTCTATTCTCTCCTATGTCACTTTTTGGTAGGGCAGGATGGATCTCCCAACTGCAGTGCCTGTGTATCTCAAGTTCCAGTTGGATGTAGTCAATAATAATAATAATAATTGCATATATATATATATATACATATATATATATATACACACACACACACATATATATATAT
>CM053582.1:190297853-190368893 GCA_028627135.1 Pseudochirops cupreus | reverse complement strand
TTTGGCAGTCTTATTGTATAAAAGATTTCTTGTAATGCTGCATTCCTTATAGCTGCCATTTACAAAGCACTTTTACAAACACTCTCCTATGTGAAGTTCATGATGGCTCTGGTAAGTACTACAGTTATTATTTTCCCTGTTTTACAGACAAGGAACCATGCTTAGATATTAAGTGATTTGTGCACAGCCAGGAACTATAGAGAGGATTCTCGCCTAGGTTTCTCCTAGTTGAAAGTCCAGTGCTTTTTTAACTGTGCCCAGACTGTCTATCCTCCTTATATTTCCAGAATTCTTTGCAGATAGAAATTATAAAAATATTAAATTATGCCCTTATCTTAAAAAATATTTTAATATATTTATCAGCACATATTGGGGTAAAGGGGAGAGTGTTACATGTCAAGGAGCTCTATGGCTTATAATTTCATGATACTCTGTAATGGTGTTGTTCAGCAATTTCAGTTGTGTCTGACTCTTTGTGACCCTTTTTGGGGTTTTCTTGGCAAAGATACTAGAGTGGTTTGCCAGTTCCTTCTCTAGTTCATTTTTACAGATGAGGAAACTGAAGCTAATAGGGTTAAGTGACTTGCCCTGAGGCACACAGCTAGAAAGTGTCTGAGGTCAAATTTGAATTTAGGTCTTCCTGATTCCAGGCCAGCCCAACATCCATTGTGACATCCATTGTGCCTGCCCCTGACCATTAGTGCACATATTCATTTTTTTATGTTGGCAAGATTCATCTGTCTATATTATTTTGCATTCTTTGACATACTTGTTCCTTATTTAGGTCTTTGATAGCTCTTGCATTTAAATTTGTAACGATGTTGAGTAGAATAGTCATATTTCCTAACTCCAGGCCTTGTGCTCTCTATCCATTGTGCTTCCTGCCTGCATGGTACCAAGCAAATGATAGTTCATTCATGTTACTTAGTGATTATGTAAGAAGGAAAAATCCAAAGCAATGGATTTGTTTTAAAACCACCTTGTTGCCTTTTATTTATTTTAATTTGGGATGTGTTTACTTTATTATTTGGTGTACCTGAACATAGATGGGCCATTATCCTACTGTTTGTAAATAGATGATCTTTTTTTAAATATTCTTTCTTTTTGGGCCTTTCTGTAGATTTTGACACTGTTGATCATTCCATTCTAGATATTTTCTTTTCTCTTGACTTCAGAGACACTGATTTTTCTTGATTTTCCTTCTACTTCTCAGACTGCTCCTTGGTTTGATCTCATCCCTCAACTGACACTACTCTCTCCAAATGATCTCTTTATTGCCACATTCAATGACCTTTACTTAATCCTCATATTTATTAATCTTACTTTGATAATATTGACCACTCCCTCCACCTGAGTTTGTGTAACAGCACACTTTCTTGGTTCTCCTCCCTGGCGTTTGATTATTTCTTTTCAGTCTTCTTTATTGGATCATCATTAATACCACACCCCCTAGCAACCTAACCTTATTAGCTCCTTTGGTTTTAATTATCATCTCCCAGGTCTCTACCGCCAGCCCTTAATTCTTTTCTGAGTTCCCGTTACTCACCACCAACTACCTCCAGGACATTTCAAATTAGGTCTCCTATAGGCAACTCAGATTCAACACGTCCAAAACCAGATTTGTTATCTTACAGCAGAAATCTACCCCTCTTTTTGTGTTGAGAATACCATCTTCCTTCCAGTTAGTTAGGTGCACAACTTTGGAGTCATCCTGGCCTCCTCACTTCTTCCTTACCCAACATATCCAATCACTTACTGAGTCTTATGGATTCTATCTCTACAACATTTCTCTCAGCTGTCCCTGTCTCTACTCAACCAGCCACCCCCTTAGCTCAGTCACTCAGCAGCTCTTCCCTGGATCGTTATAAGAGCCTCTTAATTGGTCTCCTTGACTGTAGTTTCTCTTTTCTCCGATGCATCCTTCACACTGCTGTTGAAGTGATATTTCTAACATATAAGTAGTCTGACTATGTCATTTCCTTATGGTAAACTCCATTGGCTCCTTATTTCCTTTAGGGTCAAATACAAACTTGTCTATTTGACATTTAAAGCCCTTCCTATCCCATCCCACCCTGTGTATCTAGCCTTTTTATACATTCCTCCCCTTCATTTACTTCTGGTCCAGCCACACTGGCCTTCTTGCTCATGTTCACATAGGACATTTATCTCCATGCCTGAAATGTTCTCCCTCCTCTCCTTTACCTTTTAGTATGTGTAGTTTCTTTTAAAGTTCTATTCAAATGCTACATCCTACATGAAACCTTTCCTGATCCCTCTACCTCCTCTCCCAAATTAACTTGTCTTTATTTTGTATATACTTAGATGTGTACACATTGTTTCCTAAAGGATATAAACTCCTTGGCTGGGACTGTTTTCTTTATGTCTTTGCCTATTATAGTGCCTAGCACATAGTAGGCAATAAATGGCTTGTCCTTTGATAAAAAGCAGTTTTTTTCTTTTCACCTTTCTTTTCATTTTTACAGTCTTTTTGATTAATTTGCAAGACTCCAAGCAGAAACATTATTACCTTTTACATTTGTTAGGTGTACTGCATTTCTGGCCAAAAATCTGTCATTTCCATATTTTAAATTGTGGTCCAGAAAACCAAATCCTTTTTTTTTTTAAATATACACTGATTCTTAACTAACTGTTGCCTTCCTAGATCTCTTTCTCTTCTGAATCCCTTGACTTCAGCAGGCAGCAGAAATGAAAACATCATCTTTGCCTCTAAGGCAGCCGTTCTCAACCTGTGGGTCACGACCCCTCTGGGGGGGTCGAACAACCCTTTCACATGGGTCACAGGGGTTGCCTGAGACCATTGGAAAACACATATTTCCGATGGTGTAAGGAACCAAGGCACCACCCCTCTATCCGTCTCCAGGCGGGTCCGCCCACATGCAGATACGCCCACATACAAGTATTAAAGGGTCGTGGCCTTAGGAAGGTTGAGAACTATCATTCTAACTTGGATATTTAGGGCTAGGTAAAAAGGGAGCATACTCTTAAGTTGTAAGGGAGCTATGTTTAAACACAGAGATTTGGTCAGCACTGTGGTTATGGTTTATCTTTAAGGGATAGTTCTGTTTAGTTAATATTAATACTTAAAAATAAATCCCTAAGAGGAATGTGCAGTGACATATTTGTCCAGGGTATAATGCACATGTACCAATATAAATGTCACTTTGCAAATAGCTATCTTTCAGACAGGAGACGTGGATTAAACAAATAACTTTTCCTTTAGTTTGAAGACTCCTTTTATTATTTTGGCAGCATAAGGGTTAGTCAGAGCTTTTGTTTAAAAAAAAAAGTCTGATGCCTCCTCTAGTAATCTCTTTTTTTACACTCTTCCCTACTTCCTCTTTACCTCTCCCTTACCTTGGAAGGTACTCCAGGACATGCAAGCGAAGTTTTGTTTTTCAGCTGCATGGATGGTTGGATCCATGGGATTGATGCTAGGTCTGGTCACATTTAACATCATTCTTGATAATCTGGAAAAGAGAGTAAACAGGACACTAATGAAATTCACAGATGATAACTGAACTGGGAGCTCCCATCAGGAAGGAGAAAGAAATTACATCAGGCTTCCTACAGAGATTAGAAAGGTACAGGAAATGACCATGCAACAATCAGCTTGGAAAAATGTATAGAATTTATCTGAGAAAAAGCAAGCAGCATTGCTGATAGTAAAAATGAAGTATAAACAGATTTGCAAGAAAATAGTGTCTTGGAAAACATGGACAACAAATGATCTTCAAATTTCTCTGTAACGGGAACCCATAAAAGCCATTGTCTTATTGGACTGGGTATACTTAAAGGAAACACATGCCAGTGAGTCAATCAAAAAACATTTATTTAGTACGTACTATGTGTTAGTGTGTTAGTGTACAGAGAAAGGCAAAAGTAACATAGAGGATAGATAGGAAATAATCAACAAAGCAGAGTCACTAGAATTAAGAGCAAGTGGGAGGCAAAGATGAAGAGGGAGAGCATTCCATGCATGAGAAGCAACCAGTGAAATGGGTGGAATTGGATATAGAGTATCTTTTCAAAGAACGACCAGGAGGCCAGTGTCACTGGATCAAAGAGTGTGTGGAGGAGAATAAGGTATAAAAAGGCAGGTGAGGAGAGGGAACTTCAAACACCAAATAAAGAGTTTTATAATTTGTCCTGAAGGTGATAGGGAGCCACTGAAGTTCATTGTGTAGGAGGGTAACAACATTGGACCTATACTGTAGAAAATCACTTTGAGAGCCAAGTTCAATATCTGGTTCCCAGTCTTCTTCTGTTCCCAAAATCCAACCTTGGGACTTCAGCTTAACATGTTGATGTCCCCTCAAATACCCTTGCTTCCTAGCTCAAGTGCCATTTCCTTCATCAGTTCTTTCTCTCTTTTACAGCTTTGTGTTCTCCCCTACCTCCATCACTGTATATATATATTTGTATCTTTTGTGTGGATATGTGAATATATTGTATTTTCCCATTAGAATGTAAGCTTCTTGAAGTTAGGGATTGTCTCACTTTTGCACTTATATCCTCAGCACCCAGCCCAGTATCTGGCATATAATAATTACTTGAATAAATGCTTGTTGGTTAAAATGCTTGTTGATTTCAACCAGCTCACATAACAGCCTTCATTTAACTTCTGTAAGGAAAAGAACAAAGTTATTCAATCAGTCAGCAAGTATTTACTAAGTGCCTACGATATGTAAGACTGTGCTTGGCACTGGTAACACAAATACAAAGAATGAAACATTTCCTACTCTCAGGGGCTAATGAGGGAGACAAGAACATATAAAAATATATATGCAGATAGAGAGAGAGAAAGCACAATTATTAAGTTAATCAGTCAGTACATTAATAAATAGATAAATGTGTGTATATATGTACATACACATATACATATATACACATATACATATACACACAAACATACATATATTTATGTATGTGTGTGTGCATGTATGTATGTGTGTGTGTGTGTGTGTGAAATAGTTAAATACAAGGTAGCTTGTGAGGCATTTGTGAGGACATCAGGAAAAGCTTAATGCAGAAGATTGTGTCTGTGGTGCGTCTAAAAGGAAAAACATGATTCTGTAAGGTACAGGTAAGAAGGGAGTGTATTCCAGGAATGGGAGACAGTGTAAAGTCACAGAGACAGAGGGTAGAAGATGGTGAGTGACAGAGAGGAGACCATTTGTTCTGGGTCACAGTTTGTGGGAAGGGAAGTAATGCCTACCAAGGCTAGAGAGATAGATTAGAGCCAGGTTGTATAAAGCTTTAAAAGCTGAACAGAGGAGTATCCTAGAGTAATAGGAAGCCACTGGAATTAATTGATAGGAGAGTTCTGCATTTCCGATTCATTTCTCTCCTGGCTCCACTCTTGACTCTCTTTGGACTTTCCCACCTTCACTACAACTGCCTTCTCACCCTAGATGTACCTGTATCTTTGCATCCCTCTCCTCCAGTTGGCAAGTTCCCTTATGAAACCTCTATTTGAGAAAATGCCTAGGCCAGACTTTTATACCTTGTCTCCATGTGAGTACCTTTCCCCAATCTTCATGTTTCATCTCCTTTTTGTGTATTGTCTTCCTCCATTAAAATGTAAGCTTCTTGAGGATAAGGGCTATCCTTTTGCTTATAATTTATATTCTTGGCACTTAATATAGTGTAAACTCTTAACAAATGCTTTATCTACCTATCTAAGGAAAATTACTTTGACTGCAGTGTATAGGATGAACTTGAATAGAAGAAACTTGAGACAGGGAGGCTATTTTGGAGGCTACTGTAATAACCTTGATGAGGACAGATGAGACCCTGAGCTAAGGTGGTAGTTATGTGAGTAGGGAGAAAGGGTTGTATAAAGGAAACGATATGGAGGTGGGAATAACAAGATTTGGCAATTGATGGTATATGTATGTAGCGCCAATGCAATATTTACAGTGCCCACAATCACTATAAATATACCTGCATGGTGGTCAGTTGCAAAATATAACAGACTCTGAATACGGAGAACAGAAGCAAAAACATTTATTCAGACACCGGAAAACCAAATCCCAAAACCAGTAAGCTGATTCCATCATAGTAGCAAAGAAGTTAATAAGCCATAACAGCACGGAGACCCACAGCATCCATTAGCCTTCCCACAAAACAATATTTTTACTCACAAGTCTGACTGACTCCCTGGGATGCATGCTTTCCTCCTCCCAGTCTAGCTAGCTTTGACTCATAGCTTCCTATGGGCTCTGCTCCACCCTTCAGCAAACTTCTCCCACCACATGCTCTATGTCAGTGGTTCTCAACCTGTGGGTTATGTTCAATTTGTAACAATGAAAATACATCCTGCATATCAGATATATTCATAACAATAGCAAAATTACAGTTATGAAGTAGCAACAAAAATAATTTTATGGTTGGAGATCACCACAACATGAGGAACTGTATTAAAGGGTCGCTGCATTAGGAAGGTTGAGAACCACTGCTCTATGTGATTACATTTAGCCTATTAAGAGGCAGAGTTTATTTTCAAAGCAGAGAAGATCTTCACATTCCCTTAGGCTTATTCAAGGGCAGGGTATTCAAATTACCATTACCATTACAGTGTAGAATGCAGACATGTGAAGAATCCAGGATAGTGCTGAGATTATGAACCCGAAACATTGGAAGGATGGTGATGCCTTCAACAGGAATAGAGAAGTCTGGAAGAAGGGTATTTTTGGGGAAAGATAATTAGTTCACTTTTAGATGTGTGAGTTTCAAATATCTCTAAGATATACAGTTTTAAATAAAAAATTGAGAATATAGTCAGTAAACAAGTAGTAAATATGCAGAATGTTTTACTAAGTGTCAAGGACTTAGATAGATACATGGTCCATACCCTGAAAGAAATTTTGTCAGTTGATGGGAGAGATGTCATAAATAAATTTTAAATTGTCTGTATGCTTAATAATGTTATCTATATGCAGGTGTTCATTAAATCCTTATTTTCATTCTGTTTTCAACCATGGATTACTTGATTCAGAAGAGATTAAAGAAGTATAACTGTAGTCTTTTGAGGATGTCTAATACTGTGGTTGAGCAAGCACCAAAGCGACTTGTGTAGATTCTCTAATTTCCTAGTTCATATTGCTGACAGTGAATGACAGAAACCTTTCTGTTCAGAGAAGATGGGATGGGGAACATTTTCCTATTTAGCATGAAACCCTAATAGACTTTGAGTCATTTTCCTGCCTTACAGGTAGTAAAACAGACCTCCCCTGTTTACTGAGTAGTATTTTCAGCCTAGTAACTAACCACTTGAATTCTCTTGTCCAAAAGAACTCAGATTTTGTGTCTGTGGCAAGATGCGCAGGGTTCAGTTTATCCAGTTTTGTAAACTTTAGGATTAAGGTGAATCATTTCTTTGAACTAGAACCACTTTGAAGAAACCCCCTCACCTATAAAACCAGTAATACAGCAATTGCTTAGGCTACAGGGTCTTCACAAACTATTTGTATTTTGTAGACTGTTAGTAAAATGTATGCTGTGGGAATAACTCTTTGAACTCAGATTATGCAGATTGTGTGCATGATTCATTTTTATACTACCTATTAATTTGGTTCTTTCAGGTTGTCATAGGTGTAATATTTTGGTGATTATGTGGTTGTTCACAGAAAATAAGAACTCTTTTAGACTTAATCAATTGAAACCCATATTAGCAAAGGAATTATTTTCTCATGCTGTACTTAATTTAAAAAAAAATTTAACCATATATGTTCAAAACAAATTTTTTCCTTTAGTAAATTAAATTCTTCCATGTCTAAATCTAGGGTGCGACCTACAAATATTATTTGATACTGATACAGTAACATAACTGAAATTGAATTTAAAAGGGACTTGGCTTGTTTCATATCATTTATGTAAATTAATGTTTGGTTGCCTATATGTTTACAGCTCAAGAAATTAAATGATTTGAAATCTATTTTTGTCTAACATGTTGAAAATTGAGTTGAATTCATTTGAAATATCTGAGTCAAGTTATCCAGAGAAAATACTTGAAGACCCTCTATTATTCAGAAGAGCAATATGCTTATTCCCAAGGGGGGAAAAACAGTAATACCATAAGATGGCTCTTAAGAGACCGTACCATAATTTGAGTTGGACTTTACCATGCTGTTGCTACATATGTAAAGAATTTTGTTTAAAATTTCTGTATATTATGTTTTTATTATTTTGTTACATATAAACAATTATTTTATAAAAATACTTTTCATTCATTGTGGTTTGCCAAGAGCTTTCAAGTTTTGTATAGCCCTTTTTAGATCTAGACAGTTAAACTTTGCCTTTATTCTCTGACAAGAATATTTTATAAACAAGCCTTAGGCTATCCTCGGACTTCATTTTTAAATCTCCAATCCAGTCCTTTGTTTTTAATGCAAGAATCAGTCAAGAAGATTAAAAGCATCCCATTGCCAGGTGAGTCGTTGTTATTCTGCTGAAATGTCAAAAACTTGAGCTTTCCTTAACAGTCACTCTTTTAAAAGATATACATTTAATCTAAACACTCACTTTTTCAGATGGTTAAACTGATTTCCCGGGCATCTTTGGAATTGTGGCAAGTACACTTATTACTTAACTAAAACTTCCCTTTATGATAGGTGTTTTTGTTGCTGTTTAGGTTCGTGTCTTCCTAGTACCTTCCTGTGTCTTCACATTTCCTCCATTAAAAAGAAACCAAATACAGGCTATTGGGGAAGCACAGTGGTTCATTCTGTTATCTTAGCACTTCACAAAACACTAGTTGTTCAGAAGGTTTTCATATGTGAAATCTAAAGCTGTTTTTTTTTTTTAGCTTCCACCCACTTCTCTGAGTTCTGCCCTGTGCAGCCAAGTGGAATGAATCTAGTTCTTCCTGTCTATGGTAAAAGTACTGTCTTTTGCCTCTTTTTGTGCCCTGGTATGTAGGTACCCAGTAGGTACTTAATAAATGTTGACTAACTGATTGATTGATCATAGTTCTTAAAATACCGGTTATGTCCTTCCACCTCTACCTCATTGTCTCTTCTCCCAGCTTATATCTCCATTTTCTTCAGTTTATTCTCATAAGGCACGATCTCAAATTATTCAGTATTCCGAGTGCCTTCCCCTAGGACATCTGATTTCCTCTAAGACATTGTAAACTTATAAATATCCTCCCTAAAATCTGGTACCCAGAACTGAATGCTTAAGCTACTAGCTATTTTTTTCAGATGGACTGCTCCCTAACCACAGCTCTCTTTTTTATACTTTCAGAGTTGATAACTTAACCCACGTCAGACCTTTCATTTGTCTGTATTACATTAAATCTTAATAGATTTGACCCACCATTCTGGCCTACTGGTGATTTTGGAATCCTGACTTTGTAATCAGCATGTTGACTATAAATCTTAATACTTGTCCTCCATCTATATGCCAGTGATTCAGAAACTTTTTTGTGTATGAAACAGTAAAGGTATGAAATACTCAGCACAATACTCCTGAATGTGGCCAGAACCAGATTAAAACATAATTGAGAAATAATTAACAAAATAGTTAAAAATACAATAAAACATAGATAATGTTAACATGTGGTTTTCTAAGTCAATGTGTGACTCACATTGATCCTTATGTATAGTTTAGTTACTCAGTTTCTATTTGAGTTTTACTGTCATACCATACTATTCTTTAGTCAGAAGATTCATACATCTAATTGCAAGTGTAAATTCTCTACAACTGATGTACACTTAGCCGAAGCTAGTTGACCAGGCTACCCTCCTTGAGCACCAAGTTATAGATAAAATCTTAAGTAGCATAGGGTGAAGCATATAACAACATAAGTATGTATCCCTGAGGTACTCAACTGTAGACCCTTTCCAGTGTGACATTCAGCCATTAATGATTACTCTTTGTTTTTTTTTTTCTTTTTGGAGGGGTGAAGGCAGGGCAATTGGGGTTAAGTGACTTTCCCAAGGTCACACGGCTAGTAAGTGTCAAGTGTCTGAGGTTGGATTTGAACTCAGGTCCTCCTGACTCCAGGGCTGGTGCTCTACTCACTGTGCCACCTAGCCACCCCCAATGATTACTCTTTGAATCCAGATAGTCAGTGAATTCTGAAACTATCAAACTCTGTTGTCATCTAGCCCACATCTCTCCACCTTGTACACATCACTCCCTGATTTATCAGTCTGATAATCATATTAAAAAAGAAAATAAAGTTTGTCCTATGCCATCTATTTGTTTCCACTAATAATTTTTACCCTGGGTATGCCAGGACAGAATTCAAGTGGTGTTGTGTCATAGACCTAATTTTACAGTTTCTACATTATAGACTTAGGAAGGGAGAGATCATCTAGTCCAGTGAAGACCCAAGGTGTGAATCCTATCAAGTTTTACCATCCTTTAGCCCATTCCATTTCAGGACATCTATAATTATCTTCATTCCTTGATTTGAATTCCTTGTTGGAAATGTATGTTATCTTCCATCCTCCAAATGTACAATGCTACAAGACCCTACTCTTGTGTAGCTGGAGGCCCCTTTTTCACTAGAGCTTAGCAAAGCTTCCACCCATGCTTTCATTTTGAGCTGATACAAATGGTAGCTTGTCTGTTTTTTCCTATTAACTCATTCCCTTGGAATATTTTACTGGTGGTGCCTGTGGTTTAGTGATATCTGGTGTAGCTTACTTCTACCAGAGAGAGTCAGGCTTATACATTCTTTTTCTTTTATTGCTTTTAGAATATATAATTGAAGAAAGAGTCAAGAAAAGTTAAGTAGGTTGTCCAGGATTGCAAGCTAGTGTCAGAGCCAGGGCTGGATCCCAGATCCCCTGAACACATACTGTTCAATGCCTTATTTACCACCTCAAAAGAGAAATCTCAGCTTACTGATCTGGAATCTTTCTTGTCAATTTATATGTCAGTAATGTAGGCAGAGAGTCATACTAGGTCACCCATAGAAATAGGTGGTTGTGAAATTGTTCCAAATCTTTTCTTCCCTATCAACTTTTGTACATAAAATCATATGCATAGAATATGATAAGGCAAAAAATACCCCAAAACAAAAACCTGTCCCTGGTCTTAAGGAGCTCAGAGTCTAATGAGGGAGACAGCATACAAATAACTACGCGTGTGTGTGTGTGTGTGTTGTTTTTTTACATTCACATGCAAGCTAAATCGGAGATAACAACAGAGGGAAGGCACTGACATTAAGAACAATCTTTCTTATAAAAGGTAGAATTGCAAGTAGGACTTAAGACCAGGTCGGGTAGGAGAGAGAGAATCCCAGGTATGTGGGATATAGCCAGTGAAAATACCTGGAGTTGGGAGATGGGAGTCTTGTGAAAGTAATGTTAACCAAAAACAATATCACAGGTCCATGAGATATTGTGTTGCAACTAGATTTATTATAAGAGAAATGAATGTGCATGTGGAGTCCTAAGCCGGGGAAAAGAGTTCACAGTCCAAACAGAAGCCTGCACATTTATGAAATTGTGACAAAGAGGAGAAATAGAATTCCTCACTAAATGGGAATGGCAGAGGAGAAGAAATCATGAATAATTAAGATGGCAAAAGCAGCATTCTTTTCCCTTGGGAACTGCTAGACTATGAAGATATGACAGTCTGCTTATTTATGAGGTCCCAGCTGCACAAGAAGTTTCCCAGTCTAGTGCAGATTGACACCCATCTTGATTCCCAAGGACATACAGGGAGTCCAGTTTGGGTGCAAATAACAAATTATGTCAGCTCAGGGGGAGCTTTGTCCTTGACACATTCAGGACCTTCTGGATTCTCTAGGTCCAGTGTTTCTGGAAAATATGGTGCTCAAAAGGACAAGTTCAGGGGACTCCTTAACATTTCTTAATGGGAACAAACATCAAGGAAGTCGGTGTCACTGGATTGCAGAGTATGTGGGCATAGGGTAGAAGGAAGATAATGTATAAAGAGACTTAAAAGGTAGGAAGGGCCAATATATGAAGGGCTTTGAATGCCAGGCAGAAGATTTTATATTTGACCCAAGAGATAAGAGGTAGCCACTGGAGTTTATTGATTGGTAGAGGGGAGGATGTGGTCAGACCTGAACTTTTGGTCAATTTGACAGCTGAGTAGAGAATGGACTGGAGTGGGGAGAGACTTGTGGCAAACAGAGGTGATGTGACTTGTCCAGAGTAACCCAGACAAGTACCTGAGTCTGGGTTTGATCTTAGGTCTTCCTGACTCCAGGCCCTGGGTTTTCTTCACTGCATCTCCAAGCCGTAGTATAGAGCACTGTGGTGAGTGGTTTGGAAGGGGTAGCCAGGTTGGAAAAGTTTAGGAAGACTTATTAGGAGGCATTTGCTGTTGCTGTAGAACCAGGAGATGATAATGAAAATTAGTCTTGCATGGTAGCTATGAGACTAGGGAAGAGTGGATGTATTCAAATAATGTGTGGAGGTAGAAGCAACATGATTTTTCCCTGATTAGATAGGAGAAGTGAGGGAGAGAGAAGGGGCAGCACATGAGAGACTGTGTGGGAACACTGACAAAATGGTGAAGTCAGGAAGAGTCGTTGATAGTTGAGAAAGAACAATAAATAGAGACAACTCAGCTGGTTTGGGGAAAACAATTTACGTTTGCCAGCTTCTCATCTCAACATGAAGATAGTGTAAGTGCATGCTGGACTTAGCCTTAGGCCCTCATATCACATTTAAATCCGGTATGGCTTTTTATTATGTATTATTCAGAAATTAAAATTGCAGCTGCAGCCATTCTACTTTGAACTGAAATTGTGTTCCATATACAAGTAAGTGCCTGACAAATTTTTTTGTATTTCAGACAATTCGCCTGAGTTCCTGGATTCCATTAGGTGTGCGGTGAGTGTTTTTTTACTTGAATTTAAGTTGGAATTTTTAATTGAGAACTTGTCTTAATGACAGATATCTCCTTTGTTTTTCAGGTCTAGGAATCTCTCCATATTTCCAATTTGCTGCTCTCGTAACTTGAACTAATAGAAAAGGACTAATCTCATTTGTCCAGTTTCACTTCCTCTTATCTTTCATGTGCCACAGTAATATGTTGGAGGGGAAGAAATTTGAGGATTCCTCATTTTTCTTTCCTTGTGGCCCTGGTTCCAATATACCACTAGCATATCTTATATGTTTTTCACTTTACATGCTCAAGTCAAAATCAAATGTACTGAAATAGTTTTCCACATTGCCCAAACTCTGCCTCTGCCTCCATTTATAAGAGCATCAAACACAATTTCTTAGGGAAAGGCAGCAGAAAAAAAGGAAGCCAGTGATGAAGTGACAACTTGCAGTCTTCTAGAAAAATTTGGTGATTAATTCTGCCAAAAATGAGCTGAAAGTGATTTCAGTTGACTAGTCTCTTCCAAGGGGTTTAACTCCTTATTATTTGATCCTCGAACAGTGTATTTTTTTTGCATCTTCCTCCAGATCCTTTCTTTTTTGTTATCAGAGGCTTCTGACCTGTTCCCTGTGGCCTCATTATACTCTAACCAATGTCTAAGGCCTATTCCTTGTATATATTATTGAAAGAAGTGACAAGACTAAAGTGGAGGGAGAGTTAGTACATGATTTTTTGTTCATAGATGATTGTGCACTCAATGCAGCCTGAGATGCGATGAAGTATGGATCGATCCTCTGTTGCTTGTGCTAATTTTAGCCTAAGAATGATACAAAGAAAACACAGGTGCTCCACCAGCCATATGTGGAACCATCAATTACAGCAAATGGAGAAGTTTTGGATGCTGTGCATAAGTTCACTTACCTTGGCAGTTTACTTTCCAGGGATGTACCCATTGATAATAAGGTTGACACATGTATTGTCAGAGCTAGCTCAATGTTTGGGAGGCTTCAAAGGAAAGTATGAGAGAGAAGAGGTATTAGACTGACTACCAAACTGAAGGTCCACAGAGCCATTGTGCTGACCTCATTGTTGTACACCTGTGAAATCTGAACAGTATACCAGTGCCATCCAGTTGAATTATCTTAGGAAGATTCTGAAGATCACCTGACAGGATAAGGTACCAGACACTGAAGTCCTTTCTTGAACTAAACTGCCAAACATTCAAACTCAACTGTAGAGAATAAAACTCTGATGGGTTGGCCATGTTGTTCAAAGGCCAAAAAAAGGTATGCTTGCCCAAAGACTATTTTATGGAGAACCCACACAAGGCAAGCGCTCACACGGTGGTCAGAAGAAGCAATACAAGGCCACTCTCAAGGTCTCTCTCAAGAACTTTGGAATTGATTGGGTGATGTGGGAAACAATGGCACAGGACCACCCAGAATGGAGTGCCCTCATCAAAGAAGGAGCTGTGCTCTGTGAGCAAAGCAGATTTGAAGTAGCTCAAAAGAAACATGAGAGGCACAGATTTGGAGAACCCACCCCAAAGGTTCACATAGAGCATTCCACGCTTGTATTGGTTTGAGCAGCCATAGTTGGACACACTTTTAACTTGACTCTCACATGGTAATGTCATTTTGGTTCTCTTTGAGAATGGAGGATGACAACCAAGTGAAAGAAGTGTTTTTTCAATACATCTTTGACATACGTCTTCCATCTCTCATGTTTGTTTGATACCAGTGGGTCTGCTGAACGGAGGCAAAGAGTGCATTTGTGAAAAGCTATTAAAAGGTTCCAAATGTTTACGCTGTTACAGTTTTATTGACTCATTTGATTAGTGACTTCATACTCCTTTTGTAATTGACTTCAGCTAGGATTTTTGACTGCTTGGTGTCTCAAATCATGGATGTTTTTGCTTTTGTAACTAATAGTCTAGTATTGTGATTATAAAGTGCCAGCCTGTCTTAATTTCTTAGTGTCATAGATTATTTAAAGCTCAAAGGGACTTCAGAGGTTATCTAGTGAACTCTTCCTCATTTTAAAGATGAGGAAACTGAGTCTTAGAGAGGTAAAGTGATAGCCTAATTTGACACAGGTAGTAAAAAGCCACCATAAACCCAGAGCCTTTGGCTCCAAAGTTATCGCTCTTACTGAATTCACCCTTGCCAGTTTCACTATGCCCTTTCTCTTTTGTATACTGTTACACATAGAAAATATCTTTACTGTAGATCATGTTGGACATAACTAATTCTTTTCTCTCAATTAAACATTTTAGGTGTTTCACCAAAACCAACGGCACTTTCAGCAACAGTTCCCTTCCTGTGATCCCGATGGTAGCACCTTATCAGCCAGATAGCTTAGAGATGAAGCCCCTGAGTCACATGATGGTACCCATGTGCCTAGCCTCCACAGTTCCAGAATGTGGTGAATTATCTGAGGAGGGCATCAAGGACAAAGTGGCACCAGCATCCACCCCACATCTTTGCTGTCAGGAAAACACAAAGCAGATTAACTCAGACTGCACAGAAGGTAAGCAGAATTAAGTATAGCTGGAGTTGCAAACTTTGGATTTCTAGATGTAGCCTCCTAAAACCATTCTTGAACATAAGTAGCAATATACCAGAAACTAATTTTTATTGGAAGGGTACATTCTTTCAGGGATAGAATTTTTTTCTTATTTTTAAATATCTCCCAAAGGACTAGGGCTATCAAGTCCTCTTGTCAAAGAAAGAGAATGACAAAATATGATTGCTGAAAACTCCATTATTATTCATGCCTTTTTAGTTGGGGTATGATCTTCTAAGATCACAAGTAATAAACTTAAATAGACTTCATTTGCCATGCGAACCAAAGACTGCATGGGAGAAGGCAGATGGTGGTAATGGTGTGAATTGCTGCTGCTCCTGTAACCTTTCTTAAAGGTAGTTAACTTGAAGTTTTTTGAGAGTATGTTCTCAGAAAGTTGGTGTGTCATTTTAATCCCCACCCAATTCAATCACTCAACAGACATCTATATCTTTAAGTCTATTATGTGCCAAGTACTAGATACAGAGCAAAAAGCAACCAAAAAAATCACTTTGCCTTTAAGTAACTTGCATTTTAATGAGGGAAACATGATTATAAATAAATAGTATATACAGGATATCAGCAGGGTAGATGGAAAGGAACCTTAGAGGGGAAGGTCTCTTGCGGGAGGTCATGTTTGAAGGAATCTAGGGATTCAGGGAGCTGGAATTTGAGAGGGAGTGAATTCCATACCCTGGAGAAAGCCATTGTGAGAGCACAGAGATACCAGATGGTGTGTCATGTGCAAGGTCAGCAGTGCTGACATGGCAGGACTGCCATGTGTGTGCAGGGGAGTAATGTGTAAGAAAACTGAGAAAGCAGGAAGGACCCAGGTGGCAAAGAGCTTTAAATGCTAAGCAGATGAGTTTATATTTGATGCTAGAGGTAATAGGGAACCCCTAGAGTGTGAGTGTGGTGATATGGTCAGATCTGCACTTTAGGAAATCACTGGCAACTGTGTGGAGGATGGATTAGAGTAGGAAGAGAGCTGAGATTGTGAGACTAATTTTAAGGCCATTCCAAGGGGTCATGAGGAGCTCGGTTTAGGAGGTGGCTATGTAAGTAGTAAGAAAGGGACCTAATACAAGAGATTTTATGAAATCAGAAAGCAGCAGGATTTGGCAGGGACGTATATGTGTCTGTGGGATGATGGTGAGACAGGCACTGAGGCTGCAAACCTGGGTGGCTGAGAAGATGGTGGTACCTAAACAGTACTAAGAGAGCCCAAAATAGGACAAGTTGGGAAGGTTTGGGAAAAATAATGTTTGGTTTTGGACGTATTGAATTTGTAATGCCTGTGGAATGGTGTAGTTCAAATTGTCCAGTAAGTGGTGATGATGAGGGCCCTAGAGCTTGGAGGAGAGACTAGGCTAAATATGTAGATCTGGTAATCATCGGAATAGAGATGGTAGTTAAACCCATGGAAACTGATGAGATTATCAAGTGAAAGAGAGAGTAGAGAAAGATAGACCCTTGGCCCATCACCTACCGTTAATGGACATGATATGGATAAAGATTAAACAAAAAAGACTGGGAAGGAGCTTTCAGACAGGTAGGAGACAAACGAGGATCATGAAAATCCAAAGAGGAGAAAGTATCCAGAAGGAGAAACTGCTCAACCCTAGTGAATGCTGCAGTGAGGATAGAGAGAAGACCATTAAATTTTGCAGCTAAGAGATCATCAGTAACTTTGAAGAGAGCACTTTCAGTTGAATGATGAGGTCAGAAGCTGGATTGGAGAGAGTTTAGAAGAATGCAAAGTAAGTGGAGGCAATTAGTATAGACAGCTTTTCCAAGTAGTTTATTGGAGAAGAGGAGGAGAATTATAGAGGTGGTACAATCCAGTAGGGATTTTTTTAAAGTTGGGGGAGTCCTGGATGTGTTTGTAGGCAAAAGAGAAGGAACTAGTAGATATGGAAAAACTGAAGATTAGAGAGAAGGTTTGATGCTAGGGTTGATCAGCTATAGAAGATGAGAGGGATTGGGATTAAACATTTTAAATGGCCATGCTTGAAGCTAATAGTCTATATTACATATCCCTTCATTTATTACTCTTAAATTGAGTTATTGAGGGTGCCTTGAAGAGTTTGCCTTTATCATTTCATACTTCTATAGCTCCTTTGCTTTTCAGGAGACAGCTGTCTACATTCTGAAACAGAGAATCATGTTTTGAGTTGGAGCTCCCTTATTTTGCCATCTCTTTCAAGGGACTGTAGTGAAAAGACAGCCTGGTCTTCAATTGATACTACAGCAGACGACACTGCAAGGGACCTTCGGCAATCCCAGGAAACCTGAACGTGTGCAAGTGACTTTGTTCCCACTTCAAGCCAGCAACTGCACAACATGGGCATGGGAAGGGACTACAGGAAAGACATTAATTTGAAACAGAGACAAAATTATTATTTATTTTCTTGGAATAGTAATGTCATTTGAATGTATCTTAAAATGTTTGCCTTTTTATGTTATTTATGCCTTGAAAAATTCCCTTCCTCGTTCCCTTCTCCTTCACAATGCAAAGCAGTGTTGTTCTGTAAAGTTTTAAAAGAACCTAAAATTCAATGGAATCGTCCCATATTTTCCAGTAACCTTAAATTATGGGAGGAGTCTATCTGCAGAGAATCTTGACTGTTGGCAGTTACAGCCAAAGGGCAATTGCACAGGCATTTTGAAGTTTGCTGCTAGTCACATTGTTGTCAGATGGAGAGCTGTCTGGTTGATGTGGCGTTTTTGCAGCAAGATCTGGGGACATTCTAAAGTCAGTCACAGTTTTTTTTATAAGGGGACCCCTTGTCCTGGCTGATCTGGCTTACATGAGCTGTGAGAGTGCTGATCAGCCAGATATTGGAATAATGAGTTAAACTCCCCTCTCTCTCTAGTTGTGTTCAACTCTGGATGCACTTTTTAGGTAGGCCTGTTATATATAGTAACAGTATTAGCATCCAAAAACAGGCCAGGAGGAACAATAACCCTCTTACTATAATTTAATAGGCAGTAAGATGCAAGATTCCTCCCCCACCCCCGAAATGGTCACCATTTTGAAAAGGTAGGAAGAAAATCAAACTTAACAAAGTGGATTTAGGAAGACCTTACATTTAAAGAAAAGGAGGGATGAATTTAAACCCCTCCATAAGGAAGATCCTTTAGCCTGTTACATGGATTGTATCTAAGGGGTACCACGTTATCTAAAAGAGGGCATTTTCCAACCCCTAGCATGGCCAATTGCCTAGCAGATAGAGGTGTTTAAGGAAAACAGTCAGGCATCAGGAACCAACCTTATTGGTGAGGTTGGGGTAGGTGCAGGTGGTTTGTTGCTTCCTGCATATTCTTTAAAGATATCATCATAGTAATAAATAAGCATCTAGAACTTTAGCCAGCAAGGTCTATAAATCTCAGTTACTGTTGCCTCTGGGTAATGAGGACATGTACGACTGCCTTTGGGATATTTCTCCCCCTCCCTTGTTTAAAAAGAAGAAAATCAGTGATAAGCATGTTTAATAGCAAGCTGGAGTCAAACTCTTGTGGAATATTGTTCCTAGTTTAAGTTCCATATCCCTTGGGGAGTGGGGTGGGAGGCAGAAGGTGTTCTCCATTCGGCAGAGACCCTCAGGAAATATCTGCTAAACTGAATTAAGTTGTGCAAAGTTTTATACCATTAGGGAGGGGAAAGATTCTAGTTCCCCTGAAATGACAACATATATATATAAACACAGTAATGTGTTAAATGTCTGTCTATACAAATGTATAGATATTTCTATAAATGTAGAAACTCCAGTGAAAATGTTTTGCTTGACCTTGTTCACTATGCAAGAGTTTATTCCATTAGAAAATAGTTAGTGCAATTTCATAGTAGGGCACTGGGGATATTGCTGAACCAACAGGTTCTAAATTCTGGATGTCCATGTTTGCAGTATACTGGATTAATTCTTCATGGTCCTCAGATTATTTAGCTTTGGCGGGGGATGAGCACTCCCCTAACTTATTGTGCCTAGCTGGGGATAACCTGGAGTATGAAAACAAGCCCTATGTTTTCAAATTAAGCTGGTGTGATCTTGTCAGAGTAGAATTAGAGAATTGTTAGAGAGTTGTGGAGTGAATGCTTGATGGCAGCCACTGGGGTCAGTTTGATTCAGAAAACTAGAAGTGGGGTTAGCATGAGCCTTGGGTCATAAACTGCTTTAAAAGAGTTAAGTTTGGAGATGGGATTTGCCCACAAGGAAGAGAGTGCTGGACCCTGCCTTGTTAGCACAGTCTCATCGTGGACTGCTTTATTTATGTTATTAGTAACACTGTTTTAAGTGTTGTCCTTTTTATTGTATTTTATTTATAAAAAATATATATGTTATATATATATATGTATATATATAATTGCCTTTATGTCTAGGAGTTGTGAGTTCTAACCAACCAGTGGACCATTGTGAGCCTGTAAAGCCTGCGCAGCTCCCAAAATTACTGGGAGCATTCTGTTGTACTCACTTCTACCTTCGTACCATTTCACCAGGAAATAAGATGATACAGTACAGAGGTCGTTTTCTTTGGCACCATCGGCCAAAATTTGTAAAAGCCCTGCTCGGATCGTTTGCTGCCGCCTGCGTTCTCTTCGTTCCCATCTGAGGCCTTGATGTGACCGAGAAAAGCTCTGCCCTCTGTCCTCGATCGGTGGAGCCGGGTGCCCTGTTGCTTAGTTGTTTGCTGCTCATTCCCTGCACATTATGGAAAATTAGAATCTCCCCTGTATACTTGTTTATATGTACTGTTAGAGCTTGAAAATATTGTTCCATCTATTCCCAGAGTCCTTTTCCTTTTCGTTGTGACTTTACGTTTGAATATTTCACTCTATGTTCCCCTCCATCATTCCCTCCACTCAGACATTCATCGTATCACTTGTATCATTTCCTGGTGAACATAGTGCAGACTGTCTGAGCATAACTTGTGTGCTGAGCCTGGCAGTAGGTGCTGTTCAGGAGGCAGGCCGAATAGCAAATACCGGCTTTCATCACGGTCTTTTTGGAAAGCCTTCCCACATGAGTCACGCTCTTGATAATATTAAGACTGTGAGGACCTGTGCGTGGAGTCCTGGTTGATCCCTTGTCACAAATCCACTCAAGCTACAGTGCTGCCTAGAAGAGAAATTTTATATTTGAGTCTCACCTATGTTGCTGTCTTTGAAAGCAATGACTTTGAGGTGCATGTTTTGTATCATGTAGAAAAGTATGTTATATTTTCTTAAAAAAAAACAAAAAGTTGTAATATTGTTTTTGAAGTTGTACATATTTTAAAAGATGTAGTTTTGGCAGGTCAGTTATGGTGTTTTTGTTGTTGTTGGTATGATTTACATTAAAGAGATTGCTGCTTTGATACTCCCTGAGCCACAGAGTTAATAAGCCAGCTGCAGCTGGCGCTACCTCTGTGTTACGTTTGAGATGTACTTAATGGTCTCACTCTTGTCCCCAGACTAGCTTCTTTATGGGTCTCCAATTGTTTCTTGGAATTCCCACCATTAGGACTTCTTCTTTGGGTTAAAGTAGGCTCCACCCAGAAAGCCTTCCATGAAATAATAGAAATTTAATCCCTGAGCAAAGGCAACCTATTAGCCCAGTTAGTTGATCATATTTGATTGAAAAGCCAAGAACAGGCTACAAGACAGTTAAGTGGGAAATGTCTTGAGCCAAATACCTATGTGTCTGAGGGGGGCAAATGAGAACAACATGGCCACTATAACGTGAGGACTAAAGGTGATGAGTGATGAAGTAGAGAAGTCTGAGGCATGTGAAATGCAAATGTCACCTTTTCCATAATTTTTCCTGAGGCTAGCCCCTATACAGACTCTTAAAAAACAAAAAAAGGCCAAAAGGGTCTGCCTCTCTTTTTGGGGGGGAAAGGGGTGTCTGCCTCTCTTAATCCAGAAAACACAGGATTTTCTTTGTTTTTGGGGTGGAGGGAGGGTATGTGTGGAACTCTTTCTACTAGTAGCTTTTTTCCCCCCGATATTTCATATTAACTTGTATGTTCAACCCTGGGATCATAGATTTGAGGCTGGAAGGAAACTTGGAGATCATGTAGCCCAGCCATCTCATTTTACAGATGAGGTAACAGAGTAACATTTTGCTCCCAAATCAAGTGGTAGAGTCAGATTTTGAACTCAGTTCTTTCTACTACACCATGCTGCCTCTCTAGCCCCCTGCCCCAAATTTTGTCCCAAAGCTGATTGCTTTAAGGGGTGGGGTGGGGGTGGGAAACATTTTCTCTACTATGGTCCAAATCTATCATGAGTCTTAACATCTCAAGTTTCCTGCCAGTTTTTCATGAGCTGCCTTTCAATCTATGGACGCCTTGTTTTTGGCAAAATGTGCTGTTGGCTATTCTGCTGTCTCTTCTCATCCAGGTCTCCTGTTGAGCTGCTCCAAGGCCTGTCTTCTCAGGCCAGTTAAACAAGCCTGCATTTGTGTCTCACCCAGATTTCAGAGACACGCTCTTGGAGCCAGTCATGCTGGCAGAGGTGTAACTGTGGAGCAGGCAGCATTCCTGTCAGCCAATTCCCCCAAGCCTGGAGGCCCAGACTATATCAGCAACGCCTCTATACCTGGTTTCTGGCGCAGGAATAGGGATGGAACAATCGTGTGCTTCCCAGCCCTTTTGACCAAAATGAACTGTGATAGCTCTAGAAATAGGGGGAAAGGATGACAGTGTTGCACAGGTGGTTAGAGATGAGTCCCTCTACCTCTTGCCATTTCAAACTTCAAATTCCCAGTAGGAGCCAAGGGCTTATAACGAGGATTTGAATTTCTTTAGAGTTAGGAGGATTTTTCCCAGGCCCCTGCTAGAGTTGCAGCAGTACCAAGGGAATAGAGGTTTCAGTCTTCCAACCAGAATAAGTGGACTGGACACTTAAGTTAGTTTACCGGAGATCCTTGGTCATTTGGTCAGTCAGTAAACATTGATGAAGCAACTGCTGTATGACAAGCACTGTGCTAAGCCAGCTGCAGCTGGTGGTAGCTCTGTGTGGCAAAACAAAAGATGGTCCTTGTTCTCTCCAGAGTTCTCAGTCTAATGGGGAAGAAGACATGCAAACCACTATGCACACACAAGATACATATAAGATAAACTGGGGAAATCGGCAGAGGCACTAGAATGAAGGGGATCAAGAAAGCATTCTTGTAGAAAGTAGGATTTTAGCTGGGACTTATAAGGGAGCCTGTGAAGCCAGGAGGTAGTTATGAGGGAGAGAATTCCAGTTAGGAGGACAGCTAGGGAAAGTGTCTGGAATATCTTATTCAAGGAACAGCAGGGATACCAGTGTCACTGGATAGCAATGGCAGGAGGTGGAAGCAAGAGAGGGAGTAAGGTCTGAGAAGACTGAAAAAGTAGGTCATGCAGGTCTTTCCAAAGGATTGTATTTTTGATTCTAGAGGTGAAAGCAACTAGAATGTATTGAGTAGGAGGGTGACAGGGTCAAACCTGCATGTTAGGAAGATCAGCTGAATAGAGAATGAACTGGAGTGGGGAAGGACATGTGACAGAGACCCCCTAGCAAGTTATTGCCAGGATAATGGCAGTCAGAAGACAGAAGGGGGCATAGTATGAGAGATGTTGTGAAGGTAAAATCGACAGACCTTGGCAACAAATTGGATATGAGGGCGAGAGTAAGGAGTCCAGGATGGGAAGACGGTAGTATTCTCAACACTAATGGAGAAGTTAAGAAGAGGGAAGGGCTTAGGAAGCTGGGGGGAAGATAATAGATTCAGTTTTGGACATGATGAGTTTAAGGAATCTCTACAAGATATCAGTTCACAATGTAGATAGATGGAGATGGAAGACTGGAGGTCAAAGAGGTTGGTGCTGGTTAAGTAGATGAGAATCATCAGCATAGAGATGAAAATTGAATTCATGAGAGCTGATGAGATCACCAAAAGAAATGGTACTGGGGAAGAAGAGGAGAGAGCCCAGGATAAAGCTTTGGGGGATGCCCCTGGTGAGTGAAAGTGACCTAGATGAAATTCCTGCAGCAAAGGACATGAGAAGAAGCAGATAGGTACAAGGAGAACCAGTAGTGTCATGAAAATCTAGACAGAAAGTATCCACAAGAGGATAACGGTGTCAAAGGCTTCAGAAAGCTCAAGAGGGATGAAGATTGAGAAGAGGCCATTTGGCAATTAGGATATTAGTAATTTTGGAGAGAGCAGTTTTAGTTGATTGATGAGATTGAAAGCCAGACTGTAGAGAGTTAAGAAAAGAGGGAGAGGAAAGCAAGTGAAGGCATCCATTGTAGATAGCCTTCTCTAGGAATTTGGCCAAAGAAGGGAAGAGAGATATTATTGAATGATTAATAGCAAGAATGGATGGATGAGGTGAGGGATTTTTGAGGTTTGTTAGCAGTAGTGAAGTGGCCAATAGACAAGGAGAGATTGAAGATAAGTGAGAATGGGGGTCATTAAAGGGGCAATTAGCTGGGGAAAAAATCCAGTGAAATAGGATCACTTTCATATGTAAAGGGTTTAGCCCTTGGCAAGAAAGGCCACCTCTTCATGTGAGATGGGTGAAGACAGAAATAGTGGCAGAAGGCACCTGGGAGATGTGAGTTGAATATACTAGAAGGAGCTCTTGGCAAATGGCCTCAATTTTTTTGGTGAAATATGAGGCAAGTTTCTCAGCTAAGAGGGTTCAGGGAGGGAATCTTATGGAGGGAGGGGTTGAAGAGGGATGAAAAGGTTTTAAAAAGTCTGCAACAAGTGGGATAGTGAGTCAATTACAAAGAATAAAGATTGCCTCGGGGCAGTTTTTGCTGGTCTCTGTCAACCTACTCTTTACCAGCGTAGAAAAACAAATAGCTTTAAGAGTTTAACCTTTCAAGAGAACTTTGAGGTCTGCAGAACACTTTCCTCCAAACAACCCTGTGAGACAGTGCAAGGGTTATGATGAATGGCTTTTAGTTAACGACGGCATTGTGTGCAATTTATTAAAGAGTTATTCAGTACACAAGATTCTGGTTCCTTTTTGGTAAGTCCTTCCTCCACCTTAACTCACTTACAGAAGTTGCAAGGGAATCTCTTCCTAGTTCCTGGGTGTTTGCCTTCATCTGATGAGTATTTGTTAGCTTAACCCTCCCCACAGGGCTGTATTCTTCAGGAAGCTGCCACCTTGGGTGTGGTGTCTCTCTTGGAGTGAGGACAGAATGGAACTTGAAATTCGTTATAAAGATGGCAGGTGGTACATTTAAGGTTTGTCTTACCAGTGAAAGTGGGGAAAACTTGGTCTGGGGTTTTATTTTCCCTATTATTCCTTTGAATTTATGAGATCAGTTGGAGTGAAAATGGGGTCATTTATCCTTGATCTCCTGAATCTTCTCCCCTTCCCCATTTTCTGATTACATTTACACAGTCTTTCTTTCCCAAGACTTCATGTCGTTGCAGTCACAGTAATGGTCACATTCACAGGAGTATCATTAGGTTCCAGGGGTGAACCTGGGGTTATGGTCGAGATTGGGGCTTCACCTACAGAGAGAAGACATAGAGGGCTTAAAGGAGCCAGGAACCTTAGAGGACAAGCTGCTTCTTAGGTCCTCAGGAAAGACACATTGCTCATATATCCAGGATTACTGTGTATGCAAAGATATGAAACTCAGTAGTCAATCCCTCCTCTGCTTAGAGTGGAAACGTTGGTGAGTTATACTCACCTGCTTGCATCTCTGCATCCATCATGGCTCTTCTGTTCTGGTGATTCCCCCTGGCACTTAAAGGAAAAAAAGAGAACACCAGTAATAGTTACTATTAGGGCCTTCTATTTGGAAGAGAATCCATTTTATTCCCACCCACCACCTGATTGGGAAATCCACACTCACGTGAAGAAAAGCAGCTGGCCCAGTCCTGTAAAAGGAAAAGCAGTCATCAACAGAGTCGTCCAGCTACAGCACCTTCTGCCCTAATTTGGCAATGAAAGAATGAAGTGGGAGGGAGACAGGGTTGTCTAGGGAGGAAGGGGCATTGAAGGTCTAAATCCAGAAACACAATTTTAATATCCTTTTCCCATCTTCTTGCTAGGGGGAAACCCAGAACAGAGAGGAACTGGCCTAAATCTGTGAGACTAAAGCCCAAGACTAAAGCCCCATTCATATCTCATGGAAAGGGACCTCTAGTAGTGATCACAGTTGAGCAGAGGATTAGGTTAAAGGGGTGCCTACACCCCTTGCCTAACTTTAGCTTGAGTTGTCAAGAATAAGCACCAACTTGGGGTGGCTAGGTGGCACAGTGAATAGGGTACTGGCTCTGGAGTCAGGAGGACCTGAGTTCAAATCCAGCCTCAGACACTTAACACAAAAACTAGCTGTGTTACCTTGGGCAAGTCACTTAACCCCAATTGCTCTACCTTCCCCCCTCCAAAAAGCAAAAAAAGAATAAGCACCAACTACCAAACTGGCACTCACGAGGGAAGGTCTCTGGGTGCCGAGCAGCATACTGGAACACTAGCAGGGAGGCCACCATAGCCACTACCATTCCAGTGCCTGCTGCACCCAGCACAGCAGGGTAGGCATTGAAGGGAGGATCCACTGGAAGAGGAGAGAGCAGAATTCATTGGATGAGCATGGGGCCAATATTTAGGTTAGCAGGCAAGGTGGTCAAATTCTAGAGCTGCCTAAAGGGTACCCTATTCCCAGTTACTTCCTTGCCTACCTTTGGCATTTGGAAAAAACTCTTAAATCTTTAGTTTACTTCTCACAATTCTATGAAGTAAATAGTACAAATATATTATCCCCGTTTTACAGATGAGGAAACAAAGGCTCAGTGAGGTAATTTCCTCAAAGTCATTTAGCTATTAAGTCAAAGAGTCAAAACTCACACCCAGGTCCTGATTTTCAGTGCTCTATTCTCAGCATTGCCTAGTGCTACCCTCCCTCCTTGAAGGCTGGAGAGATCTTCTTCTCTGAAGGAGCAAAAGCTCAGTCTGTTCTGTTGGCTATAGAGCTCTTTTGGTCCTGCCTTTTCCCTTCTGCTCTCCCATATGAAAGTCTGTAGCCTGACTTGGAGTCTCCTTGGGATTTCCAGCTTGAAGCCCAAGTCTGCTAAATCAGAGACTCTAGAATTCCCATGGTCCTTGTCATATCAGAAGGGAGTCTGTTTATGTGTGAGCAAGGAAAGCAAGAGCCAAGAACCTCAATCCACTTGATGGAAGGGGAGTAAAAGTGTGAGACTTTGAGTAGCACATTTGTACCTTGTGAGAATGTTAAACCTGTATAATGATTGCCCTGCCTTTTCTCTCCAAAATCATGGAAATGGGCAGATGGAAGAGACTGAGTTTAAAAACAGAAAGCAACCTTGGTAGAGAGGGCCTAGACAACTCTGGAGGAAAAACCAAACTGTTGAATTCCCTCTTCATCTTTTCCCTTGTGTCTCTTGATAGGGCAGCAGGCAGGGGAGGGGATTTGCTTCTTCTTCCTCCCCACCCCAGTTAGCAATAGCATCTTGCTGCAGAAGCACTTTCCAAGGAAATATGGTATAGCTGCAGAGTTGAGAAGCATCAAGAGTCTGGTAATCCTGCTCTGGAGATGACAGACCTCATGATGAGGAGCCTGTTGGTCCAATTCTAGTATAGGAATGCCATCTCTTCCCCAAGAGTACGTGTAGCAGTACCCTAGGCCAAAATATCAGCTGTGCCCAAAGCTGGAGACAGTAGAGGCCACAACCAGCTACCTGCTGGTCCTAGGGTACAGGTTATGGTTCTTTCTGAAAGCATGTATGGCAGTTTCCTGGACCAGAATTTCAGCTGCCTATAGTTGGGGATAGTGAAGCCCATCAGGGCCATGTATCTACATTGTGTCGAGCAGCTTGCCCATCAGAGGAGCTCATTCCACAAGGAGCCAGTCCAGTGTGAGGACATCACATGAAGTCATTGGAGTCTCTGGTGGTAGCTGAGGTGTGAGTTGTCTTGGCCACATGTGTTCCATATACCTGTGTTTCTCCACTTACAAATTCTATGGGCATCCATTCTTCCTATGACTCTATTTGTGAGAGTGTACCACCAGGTTTTGTGGCTATTCTTACTATATGCCCTTGCTTTGAGTTAATTGTCTTCTCTGACTGACTCTCAAAATATAAATATATTGATGGAATCTTATGTGCTATAGTTGAACTGTGAACCTGGGGTACTTATTTGGGGATGCAACCTACAATTCAAGCTAGGAGGGCCATTGGCAGGGATGGGACTGCACTAATATTTATGTAGCACCTTGTGGTTTACAAATTGCTTTACATAATCTCATTTGAGTCTCACAACAATACTATAAGGGAGGTAGAAATATTTCACTTACTAGATGAGAAGCAAGGATAGTGAATGGGGTGTTGGACGATGGGAGGGGAGGGACTTTGGAGTCAGGAAAACCTGGGTTCAAATCCTGCATTTTATATAGGCTGGCAACGTGGGGGACTCTGCCCATAATGGACAAATCTCTTTAATTTCTCTTTGCCCTACATTCTGGGGATATAAATTATGGGCTGATTTATATCAGTGGAGAAAGTTTCTTTGTGCAGGAGCTTCCCATATGATTGAAAGTGTAGGTCCAGACAAAACAAACAAACCCATCACCACAGATGAGGCAACTCAAGCTCAAAGACATTGTGACTTTGTCCATGTAAATGGACACCAGTGGGATTTGAAAGTCCTCCTGACCAAGTCCAATACTATCCACTTCTAGCCCCCTTAAGTCTAATTGAACTTCTCTTCCTGGCCCTTGGGAACACTGGAACCTTTGGTGCCTCTTAGTATGGAAAGGAGAAAAAAGTACTGCACTGAGCGAGAGACAATGCCTAAGGCTGGGGGAAACAGGCAGAAAAAAATCGAAGCTGGAACCGGGAAATTATAATAATAATAATATCTCACACTTACATAGTGAATACCATGTGCCAGACACTGTGCAAAGGGCTTTTACAATGATTATTTCATGGGATCCTCACAGCCACCCTGGGAAGTAGGTGCTATTATCACCTTCATTTTACAAATGAAGGAACTGAGGCAGAAAGAGATGAAGTAATTTTCCCAGGGTCATACAGCTAGTTAAGTGTCTGAGACTAGATTTGAATTCAGGTCTTTCTGACTTGAACCTCCATGCTCCATCCACTGCTCCATCTAGCCGCCCCTATTTCAGCAAAAGGGTCAATAGTGGGGAGTTTCCCACGAAGAACTTGGACAAGGTTTTGGGGGTGCCTTGGTGGAAAGAGGAGGAGGCCCAGCACCTGGTGTCTTCACCTCAGAAGGGTGCCCAGCTGTGCGGTGATTCAGTGCCAAGACACGGAAGGAATAAAGGACCCCGGGATCCAGGCCACCCAACCGCCGCCCTCGGCTCTCTGGCTCGATGTCTCCAGCTGCTCTCTCCCAGGCTCCAGCCCCTGAGCCTGGGGGGCTTGCCCTCCGCTGGACCATAAAGCCTGTTAGGTTCCCGGGACCCTTCGTGGCCCACTGCAGTCTCACCTCACTTCGCTGTCTCCCATAAATCAGACTGCTGATAGTGACATTGGGTGGAGCAGGGTACCCTAAGAGAAGCAGCAGAAAGAGAAGAAAGGTTAGTAGGGAGCCTTAGGGACATACGCATGACCCCTGTTCACCTGCCTTCTTCCCCCACATCTACACCAATACACACGCACACACTGAATAAGGCATATGGAGCTGGGGTCACTGTGCCATGAATTGGGAAACTTGGGTTTTCATCCCAGCTCTGTTAATTTCAACATTTTTCCTTTGTGAGCAAGCTTACTCATCTCTAAAGTAAATGGATCAGAAGAGATAATCTCTAAGGCCTGCTCTGTCATTCTGTTATATCTACACGCAGGCCTGTATGACAGACAGTGCAGTACAGGCATCTTCACGTATCCCTCAGGGAAGCATAGACTGTTCTCTTTCCTGGGATCTGGGGGAGCCTAATTTACCATTCCATTCCCTTTGATTCAAGAAACATTTACTTAGCACCTATGTGCCTGTCACCGTGCTGGGGGCCAGAATACAAAGACAAAATAGCAATGTCTGCTTTCCAGGAGCTTTCAAGAGAGAAGTCTCTCTCTGCATGACAGTCTAAGCCTCCCAGCCCTCTCTGCCCCTGTCACTCACTCTGAACCTCCAGGAGGATGCTGTGGCTGGCATTGCCCAGAGCACTCCAAGCAAAGCAGTGGTAAATGCCACTGTGGTGGGCAGGGTCTGCATCATGGAGGATGAGACTGAATCGGGAGCCACTCTGCTGTAGTGTGTAGTGGGGGTTGTTTGGCTCCACAGGACGATGCTGGGGACCCAGCCAGAGGATCTGAGGAGGTGGGCTGCCCCCCTGTAGCAGACAACCCAGCCAGGCTTCCCTTCCCTCCAGCACGGAAACATGAGGTTGGTCAACTGCCAGCTGGGGGGCTTCTGCAAAGATAAATAAGGAAGGGTTGGTGTAGTAACCTTGCACTACCTTTTAAAGGAAGAAGAAAGAGGAGGAAAAAGTAAGGGAGGGAGTGGAGGAGGAGGAAAAGGAGATGATGATGAGGAGGAGGAGGAGGAGGAGGAGGAGGATTAGATTCATATTCGCATAGTATCTTCAAAGACTTGGATTCAGGAAATCTGGGTTCAGATCCCACCTCGGGCAATTACTAACCTGTATAACCATGAATTAATCACAAGTTCTCTGTACCTCACTTTCTTCATCTGTAAAACGGAGATAATATCTCCATGCTACCACCTTGTCATTCAGTCATTCTTTCACTTCTTCCAACATTTATTAATCATCCATGGTGTACAATGACTTTGTGCAAGATCTTTCAAGGCTCTCATGAGATAGATATAAGAAATATGGTCCTGACCCACTAGGAGCTTACCTCAGAATCTCAGAATTGGTAGGCACTTCAGAGACCACCTAGTCTACTCACACTTAAACAAGAATCCTTGCTACAAAATTCCCCCAAAATGATTCTCCAGCTCCAACCTGAACACTTCTAATGAAGGGGAACCCATTTTCTACTGGGAAAATTAATTTTATTTTTTAATAGCTCTAGTGAACAGTAAATGTTTCCTGACACCAAAAGCTAAATTTGCCTCTGAAAATTCTATTGTTCCCCATTGCTCCCTTTAGGGTCAAACACAGCAAATCTAAACCCTCTTTTTCGCCTTCTGGTATTTGAAGAGAGTAATCATACCCTCATACTCTCATGTCCTCATATCTATTCCTTCAGCCTGTCCTCAGATGACATGATCTAGTGGGGATTATAAGATGTGTGCATAGGTAATGTCAGGGTGATATAGCCAAGGTCCCTTATTGCCATTACCCTGTTAATGTGACAAATCCCCCCACCACCACCCTCCAGTCCCAGCACCCACCTTCCAGACCTGCTACATACCTAGCTGGAGTCTGCACTCTGGGTCAGGATTCCGGAGGGGGTGGGTTCCCCTACAGGTGAACTCCTTGCCAGCCAGACCTTCATGGGCCTTCAGGAGTTGGATGGCAGGTGAAGATCGACTGTTCCCTAGTAGCTGTCCCTCATTGTACCAGGTGAGTGAGCCTGAAGGCTGCCCCCCAGGCCACTCACAGCTCAGCATAACAAATTGATCTGCAGTAACCTTGGTGGAACAAGTTGGGGTACTGCTGGGCTCCCCTGGAACAAGAAATTATGGCTCACCATGTATGAATGGGGAGGACGGCAAGGGAGCAGGCCTGAGGCTGCCCTCCCTTCCTATTCCTCCAGTGTAATATTCCTCCATTATCTAATGGAATATCCTAGCATTCAGGACTTTCCTTACTCTTTGGACCTGAGGTCTGACCCAATAGCTATTTCAAAACTCTCCTTAACTTGTAGTACTACGATCCATCATATTCCCATTTCCCAAGCCCAGGCTCCCCTGTCTTCTGCCCTCCCCGCCCCCCTCTGCCCACCATCTCTAATTTGGAGCTCCAAGCCCTTTGGCTTCTATGTCTTTCCCCCTCCCCCTCCCCTTGTACTACCTCCATTGTAGCTCTAAGCTCCACCTCATTCCTTTAGCACTCACAAAGGGTAATCCTACATGAGACTGGTTGAGCCAGAGCAGGATGCTGGGTGATGCAGGTGAAGATGCTTCCATTAGGCAGATGGGTTGTCACATGGGTCCAGGTGAGGTTGGTAGGGGCAGAGGGGCTGGTACCTTCAGGGCCCTCCCAGTGCAGCTGGGCCGCTGGGAGTCCCCCAGGCCAGGAGCAGTTTAGGACCACAGCCCCACTGTTAGGGAGCACAGCACAGGTGGGCTGCCCCTGAGGAGGATCTAGGCAAGGTAGGTGGGGCATAAGGGAAGGAGGGAGAGGGGAGAGCAAAGGTAACACAGCACCTAGCTTTATCCACAGCCTGAAATGGAGTTGGGGGAGGGGAAGGGTATGTATCTGTCACCCTTACCTCCCCCCCCAGATTCCCACTGAGGGATAGAGGACACAACTGACTTCTCAGGAAAGGGGGAGGGAGGAGTTAGAAGAGAGAAATCAGAGACCCCATGGAGCCTGAGAAGGTCCAGGTGACTCCCACCCGACCCTAACCTGTCCCTAACCCATCCCTAACCCTTCCTTCTTCCCAACAACTGTGTGTTCGTGCTTGTTTTTATTTGTCTCTGTCTCTGCGCCTCAGTCCCCTACCCCTAATCCCGTCAGCACCGTGGGGAGAGCTATTCCCTAGGTGGGTGACCAAACCTCATCTCTCCACACCCTAATCATCCCTAAACTTAGACCACCCCCTTTTGTCTACCCCATTTTCCCTATGCCTTCCTGGGGGTCAGGTTGGCTCTGTAAACCCTACTTCCCCCTTGCCTGAGCTCCATCTCTAAGTTTAGAGACTCACCACCCCCTTCACAGCCCTAACTTGACCCTGTTCCCAGGGTACTGTGGCCCAGTGCTGGCCCAGGACAGTGCAGGCATGTGGGTCTAGGAGCCCAAGAGGTGAAAGTAGGAAATTTCAGGAGAGGGGGTGAGAAATAAAATTAGATCTGCCAGGTCCTGGAGGACTGAATAGAAGAGTACTCAGGTCTGTTCTGAGTTCACTCACAGAAGATGGTGAGTTGGATAGTGGCCTGGGTGTGGGTATCCAGGTGGCTGTTGTGGGCCAGACAGGTGTAGCTACCAGTGTGGGACTGGCGGGCACGAGCGATGATGTAAGTGGGCCCCGAGTGGACTTGAGTGTGATCATGTAACCACACATAGCGGCTGGGGGGATTGGAAGGGGCCAGGCAGGTCAGGATCACTTCCTCCCGTTCACTTGCCCAGTATCTATCCTCACTAATCGCCAAAGGCTCCACTCTGATCACAGGCTCATCTGGGCCATCTGTGGGGCAAGAAAGAGCAGATCAGGCCCCTTCCTCAAAAAATAACATAGGAAGAGTCAGGCTAGGGGAAGAGGGAGGTCATTTTGGGCTGGAAAAAGTAGGAAGGAACAGGGATGTGTGTGTGTGTGTGTGTGTGTGTGTGTGTGTGTGTGATGAAAAATGGCCCTGCCCATCTTCCTTGCCCTGTGGAGATTCCTTCAGAGGGATTATAACCTTGGACACATAACCTTGTGCTGCTATTTTTCTCCTATACCCTCTTTTAAGGTAAAGTATACCCATGGAGGAGGCAATGAGGTGACTCAATGGATAGAGTGCTGGTCCTGGAGTCAGGAAGACCTGAGTTCACATCTGGCCTCAGACACTTAATAGCTCTGTAACCCTGGGCAAGTCATTTAACCTCTGTTTGTCTTAATCCACTGGAGAAGGAAATGGCAAACCACTCCAGTATCTTCTACAGGAAAACCCCTTGGACAGTAATGGTCATGGGATGCATAGGCCATGGGATCATGAAGAGGTAGACAATAAACATCCATGAGACCTGAGTGCAATGAATCCCTTTTACTACCAATATTAATTACACATGAGGAGTTGGTAACAAATACACAGCATGATCACAGAGCTCAACTGTGTCCTGTTTAGAAATTACCTGTTGAATATTCTTATAGACCCTATATGACTAGATCTCAGGGACAGAAGACACTTCAGGACCATTATCTCCAACAAGTGGTCACATAACCCTTGCTTAAAGAGCCCAATAACGGGTAGGGGATGGGGAATCTACTACCTCCTTAATCACCCTATGTCCACTTTGGGAAGTTCTGATTGATAAGAGATTTTTCCTTACCACAAACCTAAATTTTCCTCTATGAAACTCTAGAAATTTTTCTTCTTCTACCCTCTGAGGCCAACCCTAGAAGGAATTGAATCCTGCTACCATATTCACAACCCTTCAAAAACTTGAATACAGCTACCTTTCCATCTCTCCTTCCCCTCACCTGAAACCCCAAGGTATTCCCTTCTCCAGGTAACCATCCTCCATTTCTTTAATGGATAGGATATATTATTCTTATGGGTATGATATAATTTTGAGGGTCCCTCATCATTCTGGTTGCCCACCTCTGGATTTTCTGCACCTTATCAAAGACCTTCCTAAAATACAGTACTAAGCTAAATACAGTATTCTAGTTATGATCTGGATAGGACAGAGTACAACACTGGATCCCTCCACCCAGTCCCTGAATCTGTTTCTTCTTGGCCTTCCCTGTCTGGTTCTATGATTTAATCAACCCAACCTGGAGCTCTGGAAGTCCTCTTGACCTTTGAGAAAGCAGGTTCCTTTTCTCCTTATTTCTTGTACCCTCCATATCTTGATCCACATAAGCAAGCACCCCAGGCTTGGTTCTCCTAAGTCTCTGAGTCTTGGGGCTGTACCGTTCACTAGTTTCCACAGAAAAGCCCCATCTCTGACTTTGAACTTGGATCTCAGAACTTCTAACTTCTCACTAGGTCACTGCTCTCTTTTCCTCACTAACTTCTAGCTCCTCCGTGCCCATATACAAACTCTTCTGCTTGGCGTTTGAAGCCCTTCAGAGCCTCGCCTCCTCCTGCCTCTCCAGCCTTCTTCATTCCCAGCATGTACTCTTCCATCCAGGGACGCGGGCTTCCTGCCTGTTCTGTGAACAAGACACTCCACCCCTGGCTCCACGCTTTCACTGACTCTGCCCCATGGCTGGAATGCAATCCCACCCTTAATTCCATCTCCTGATTTTTCTGACTTGCCTTAAGTCCCAGCTAAAATCTCATCCTTTACAGAAAGTCTTTCCCAGCCCCTCTTAGTTCCAGTGATTTCCCTTGGTTAATTATTTCCTTTCTATCCTGTATATGGCATGTTTGTATATATTCGTTTGCTTGTCTCTTGTGAGCTCCTTGAGCCCGACTGCCTTTTGCCTTTTGCCTGAAAAGCACTAAAGCACAGTGCCTGAAACATAGCAGGTACTTAATCAATATTAATTGACAAATATTTATTAATTGATTGATCCAGGCTCTTGAATCAGGCTGATCACCCTGAGGAGCACTCAACATCTACTTTTAATAAGTGTCTCTAAGCAGGCAAAAAACAATGAGGATATGACCTCGTCAACCAATCAGTGAACAGGCATTTATATGAAGATCCCACTATGTGCCAAGTACTATGTGGGGTACTGGGCATAAAAAGACGAAAAAATTGAACAGCTTCTCCCCCAAAGAACTTGTATTCAATCAGACCTTATGAGGGTAACAATTCAGGGCCACAGTCTGAGAGTGTCCTGGGGGCAACTCTGAGCTGGTCTCCTCACCTGCAGACCCTTCCTCTCAGCATTGTTATTGGATGGATCTTCCTAGTTTACTGATCTGATGGCCCTGTCAACTTTGCTTTGCAACTTTACCTCACCCTAATCTTCTCTTTGTCTGTGTTTCTGTCCAATGGTAGCCATCTTCTGTATGTGCTGTGTATTTTCCTCCTTTTCTGCATTTGTTTATTTCTTCTGCCTGGAATGCCTGATGAAGCTTGGCTCAAAACTCTGCCTTCTTCACAAAGCCTTTCCTTGTTCCCGCTTCTGGGCTCTCACAGTCTGAAGATGTTCACCTCTCTCTTAGACACTCATCATGTTCTACTTTGTATCATAGGTATTTGTGTACATACTTTATCCTCCTACTAAATTGTAACCTCCTTGGTTACTATCTGTGGCTTAGTTATCATTGTATCTCCCTTGATGTCTAGGCTTGCAGGGTGTAGATTGGTTGATTGAATGAATGAATGAATGAATGACTTCCTTGGGGGTTTTCCCTTTGAGTGTCCCTTAGGCTTCCTCCCTGGGAGACCTGACACTGGGAGGAAGGTTCTCAGGCCTTGTGTTTGGGTTGGAGTAGTGTTTGGGGAAAGAGCAAGCTCCTCTCGTATGGGTGCCCCTCAAGGGCTGGCGACTTACAGATGACGTCCAGGTAGACTTTCTCGCTGCTGAGTCTGTTGACCTCATTTTGAGCACTACAGATGTACCAGCCAGTGTGCGTTCTATTCACAGGTTCCAAATGGAGCAACTGCTCAGTCCTCTCAGTCAGGGCCCCTTGAGATCCCTGAGGTCCATGATGTTGCCAGGCAAAAGACACAGGACCTGTGCCCTCCTGGATCACGCACGCCGCTACCAGAGATTCTCCCTCCACTGGGGATGGGCTGCTCAGTCGCACCTGGGGCTTAGACACAGGCACTGAGAGAAGGAAAGAGGTTCTTTCATTACAGATGCAGGAGCCCTCTTGCTCAGCCCCCTCTTCTTGTCCCATATCATCTGCCCTCTTCTTTCCTGGAATTACAGCCCCTTCCCCTCCATAATCTGGTCCCCAGGGTTCCAGGTTTCATTTTTTTCTTGTTCTAGTGACTGGTGGGGAGGAGCTAGAAGAGTGATGCCCAATAAATTGACTACATGCAAATATATACAAATGATATGTAAGCCCATGCAAAACAATATTGCAGATTAGCAGCAATCTTAGAACAGTCTCCCTTTCTTCTTTATTGAACTTATGCCCCCACTCACCCAAAACCGACAAAATGATGTAGGAATAGGCAGTATGGAGTTCACCACCAGCTGAATACAAGGCCTGGCACAGGAACCTCCCCTGGGCTGCTATCTGAAGACCCTCCAACACCAAATTACTGTTCCTTAGGCTCACAGTCCCCAGAGCTAGAGCTCCTGGCTCCACCTTGACCTCAGCTCCATTGGTGACAGCTATAGGCTGGGGGACCAGGGAACCTGGAGGGGTGAAACTCCAGAAGACCACCAGGGGAGTGGGAACTGGGGCACAGGCCAGTTCCAGGGAATCTCCTTGAATTCCTTTGATAGGCGCTTCCTTGGATGGGGCACTTAAAGTTGGGAGAGGCTGTCCTGGGGGAGAAAAAGGACAAGTCAGAGCTCTCGAGCTCCACTGGATTGGCAGCATATCCTGGTTGGAATGTTAAGATCATAGCAGCAAATACTTTTCATCTGGAAAGGAACCTCAGAAATTACCTAATTCAATACTTCCTGAAGCATCCTCTCTATAATGTCCTTGGCAAGTCCTCCTCTCTATTCCTAAGAGGCATTTTGTCAGAAGTCAGACCTGATCATCTCCCCATTTTGCTTCTAGCTTGCTGTGTAACTAGCTCAGTTAAGCCACTGAGTCTCAATTTCCTCTTCTGCAAGATGAAGCAATCTTTGGCCAAGACCAAGGGGTCTTAGACTGGGATCCATAGATAGATGTCAGGGGATTTGAGACCTTAGATGGGAAAAAAATTCATATTTGTTTCACTAATCTTTGGTTTCCTTTATAATCTTAATCTTGTGTATTTTATTTTATGCACTTAAAATATTATTCTGAGAAGGGGTCCATGCCACAAAAAAGATTAAGAACCCCTGCTCTAGATGATTGCTAAGGTCTCTTCTAGATCTTGGAGGCCCTAGCTTGAGATCCCTTGATCTTGGCCAACAATCTCATCACCTTGCAGATGAGGAAATTGAGACCCAGCTTCCTACTATGCAGACCCTCCAAGACCAGAACCAGAGGAAAAAGACTAAAGTGACAAGGAGAAATATTTAAGTTAGACATCAAGAACTTTCTGACAGTGGTAGTTTTAAGACAGTTACTGGGACTGGTGCTCAAGAAAGGCTCCTCCTGCTCTGAAGAAATTTGCACATAGGTATAGGCTGCTAGAGAAGCTACCCGTGTTTTCTGCTAGAGGTGCAGAGATAGTGATCAATGGGAAATCACTCATCCACAATACTCTTCCTTGCCCCCCATCCCCAGCAAGAGATGACTTGGCATCATCTCCATCACAGCTCTGGGGAAAACATTGCATAAGATGCCTTCAATTGATCTAACAATCAACAAAATATCTATTGAGTTATGGGTCCGTACTGTTTACTAATTTCCTCAGAAAGGCCCCAAATTCTGACTCTGAACTTGGTTTTCTGAGAGCATCTAACCTCTGATGTAGAGCTGCACATATCCCATCCTTCTCCATCAGGGGAAACCATGGCTGCCAGTATCAGACCGCTTGCCTACAAAATGCTTTGAGATTCTCTGAGAAGGTTCCAGGACAGGGTACTGAGTGACATCATTGCCATGATCTTTCCCCCCAAGGCAGAGAACAAAAAATGGGAACAGGGAGTAGAGAAAAGAAGGAAGAGAATGAGATATAAAAGAGAAGGAGAAGGAAATAAATGTTGTTGAGTTGTTTTAATTATCTCCAACACTTCATGACCCCATTTTGGGTTTTTCTTGGCAGAGATACTAGAGTGGTTTTCCATTTTTTTCTCCCACTCATTTTACAGATGAGGAAATCGAGGCAAACAAGGTTATGTGATTTGCCCAGGTCAAAAGTCATATTCGAACTCAGGTCTTCCCAACTCCAGGTCCAGTGCTCTATCCACTGCACCGCCCAGCCACCCAAAAATAACACCACAAGTCAAATTCTGGTATCTCATTTCTCAAGAAGAGTGAAGATGAATCCATAGTCTATAGAAAGAACATTGGTGGAATTGGGAGACATAGGTTTTCTGACTGACGCTTAAATGCCTATGTGACCTTGGGGAAATAATTTAACCTCTTTAAGGTTTATTTTCCTCATCTATAAAATGGGAATAATAATTCCTATCCCCTTGTTTCATGGGCTCAAGTGAGATCATGGAAAGTATAAAGTATGGCTTCCATATGCTGAGGTGCTGCCATCAAATCTGTTTGATTCATATGTAATCTGAAAGGCAAGTTCTGTCCAATGGCAGTAATTTTATGCATCAAGGAAAGGTAGACAGTGGCTGGTAGGCAAAAGATGGAAGAGGGCTTGAGCTTGGGACAAACCTATGTCTTCTAGGAAAGGGAGCTTGATCATCACTCACCAGAGCTTTGCAGAGGGAGCTGCAGCAGGAAGCAGAAAGATACATGTAGGTATTTGGTCAGTCCACCCTCCATGGCTCCATCACCCCCAAGAACTCCAGACACAAAACTTCAGGTTCTATTCCCTACACGGGGCTCTCTTGCTCTTTGTCCTAGGAACCAGCCCTAACACCAGAGCCCAGAAGACTTGAGGGGTGGGCTCAGGTTGCCTTCTCCAGCCTCATGGGATACCCACCTCATTTTCATGTTCTCCTGTTACTCTCTGGGCTGGATTCATTGTGAATTATTTATGCCAGATGATTCACGGCATCCATAATTCAGAAAGGGTCCAGGGGCACTAGTTAGAGAGGGGAAGGGTCAAGGTCTGAGGGAAGTCTAAGGGGACAGGCCCAGGCCTACCAGAGGCCCTGCCTTTTCACATCAAGAGACTATTATAGAATCATAAAATCTTAGTATGGGAAGGAGAACAGGAAGGTCATCTAATGCACCTTCCCTCTGCCCTATATAGGAATCCCCTCTCCATCCTCCCCAGCAACAGGTATCATGTAACTCTGATGTTCAGTGAAGCACTACTATGTCCCTATTACTTTTTACAATTAATTACTAGTTCTTAGATTCTTCTCCACTCCCTTCCTCCACTGGCACCTTCCAAAGCTTAGTGTGGTCCTGGGAATGGGAAATGGAAGGGCCTGTGTACTCCCAGAAGGTCTAGAGATGTATCTTTCTTCCTGGCCCCTTTTCTGAGGTCTCTGATACCAAAGCACAGTCAGCTCCAGGAGCATCCTGTTTGGATGACAAAAGCAGACGGGATCAGTTTTCCATCCTCTAAAAGGGACGTAAAATTCCTGTGGCAGAGTAAGCAGAGATGGTAGGCCTCCAATCCGGGCCGTGAAGAGTGGGGGGATTGGATGTCTAGCCACTTCTTCATGAGGGTTAGATGGGGAATGAGAAAGGGTGGGTATTTTCCTCCTTATAGACAAAGAGGGGTAGATGGGGAGGGATGAGTTCAGATGAAAACTACTGGGTCTTCTTCTTTGTCTTGAGTTCTCTTGGACTCTGGGACAATAGCCATATTCACAATGACATCCTCTCATGAGCCCTGTTGACCCTTCCAGATGATCTCCATGACTAGGAGCCTTTCAGATTGCCACGTTAGGGTCTGAAGGATCCCATTTTCTTCCTGACTTTGCAGGTCTTCAAAGTACTGGCAAAGAAGTCTGGCAAATAACTAGCAAGAGTTTGTGCTGAGAGTTGAGGTCTGATTAGCAAATAAGTGAGACTTTAGCCTGTAGGGAGAGGGTTTGTTGTTTGTGCACTATTGAGCTGTCTTTTGTATTCATCTGAATTATTTTGATTTTTGAATTGCTGCGAATGCTGTGCTTATTTCTACTGCTTTGTCTTTCTCTTAGTTTGGGATAGGAGAGAAGGGAAATTAGTGATTTCACTGAAAAACCAAAACCAAAGCCTGATTTTTTTTTTGGCATTTTAAGGTTTTCAAAAAACTGTCCATCTACAGTGTCTCATTTGGACTCTGTGAAGTAATGTACATGTATGACTTCCCCTATTGTACACAAGAAGAAACTGAGTCTCAGAGAGCATCCACAGACACATAGCTAGTAAGTGTTGTTGGAGACAGGATTCAAATCAAGATCCTCTTAACTCCAAATCTAGCCACTGTGAAATATTGGTGGAACACTCTCCAGCCCCAGTTAAGAGGCTCCCTGGTTGACTGAGAGGGAGCCAGGGACCTGTGAGTGCCATCCAGTATGCTCAATGCTAAGAAGAGCTTGGATAGGGGTCCTGAGCTCAGAAAAGTTCTAGGGATGAAAGCCATTCTTTTCCTAGGGCTAAGAGTTGTTTCTGGCAATGAGCAAAGTTCCATCTGGGAAACTGTTGTTGTTCAGTCTTCTCAGTCGTGTCCCTACTCTTCATGACCTCATTTGAAGTTTTCTTGGCAATGATTCTGGAGCGGTTTGCCATTTCCTTCTCCAGCTCATTTTACAGATGAAGAAACAGAAGAAACAGGGTTAAGTGACTTGCCCAGGGTCACACAGCTAGTAAGCATCTGAAGCTGGATTTGAACTCATAAAGATGAGTCTCCTTGACTCCAGGCCTGGTGCCCTAATTGGGAAATTGTAGCTAGATAGAAGAGCCTTCAATAAAGTATTACTGAGAGTGGCTTGGGGGGTAGTTTTCCTTTTACTCATAATAGTAACCATAGCTCACATTTATATAGGGTTTTAAGGTGAGGCTTCTTAAGCTCTTTTGTGTCCTGGACCCCTTTGGCAGTCTGGTGAATCCTATGGGCCCCTTTTCAGAAGAATATTTTTAAATAACTGAAGGAAATGCTAAATTTCAGTTAGAAGTTAGTAAAAATAAAGATGTCACTTTTCTCCATCAATATTTGTGGCCCCCCAAAAATCTATGCACAGACCAACTGGGCAGAGTTAGTCAACAAACATTTGTTAAGCACTTATAATGAACCAGAGACTGTGCTAAATAAGCATTGGGGATACAAATACAAAGAGGGTCCCTGTCCTCAAGGAGCTTACAATCTACTAGGGGAAAACAACACACAAGAAGAAGATAAGAAGGTGGGGAGTATACCAGGCCTATTCAATCTTGCAGCATAATAAAATTTCCTAGTGATGGATTGCCTAAGAAGGAAGGCATGTTGGAGAATCCCAGCAAAGTCCAAAATCAGGATAGTTAGTAGGAAATAGGGAGAAAATGTGTGCTGTTCCTCCTCTTTATCTTTTTGGGAGGGGGGGTCATTTTTTTTTTATTTTAAACTTAAAAACAAAATGAGAAAAGAAAAAAGCATTGCCGTGTATACAGCAGATGCAAGAGAGAATTCAATATAAAACCATAAATTTCCACTTCAAGAAAACTATATAATAAATGCTACACAAAGTTACCTACTCTGTTCCCTCTTTTGAGGCCCTGGAGCCTTGGCCTTGCCCTCTAGCCATCAGGTCCATGAGGGTTGGGTTAAGAACTCCTGACTCTGAGGTTCACAAACTACTTTCCTCCCAACAACCCTAGTGAGGCAGGTAATGTGGGTAATTACCCCCATTTTATAGATGAAGAAACAGAGCCAGCAGTAAAATGATTTGCTCACAATGACATAGCTAGTAAGTGTCAAAAACAAGATTTGAACCTAGGTCTTCTAATTGGGAGTTGTGGGCTTTTTCTACCACGTTAAACCACTTTTCATCCATTTGTCTTTTATTGTACTTGCAATTCTTTTACCTTGGCATGTGCTTTTTCAACTAATATATATTCTGTCTCCTTGTGAGCAAAACCCTATAATTGTTACTCAAGTTCAGGAGTGTGATTACCAGGGTTAAGAAAGGTAAGAGAGAACAAATGCCAGGTTGAATATCCAGTGATTGTGGCAATTGCAGTAGGAGAAAGGTAATTAGATATTTGGTGACACAAATCTCTGAAACCAAGTTGCCAACTGGGTTCAGGGGGCAGGGAGCACTAGGAAGCTACCCTTGGGGGTTTTAAGTTCTGGAGGAGGGAAGGGCTGGAGAGGAACGCTATGATCAGAGAAGGCTTTAAAAGTAGGGAAAGCTTTGACCCTAGAGTCAAAGGTAAAGTTCCCTTGGATCAATTCAGGGGAGGAGATGAAATCTCCAGGAAGTTGATTGGGAAAACTGAGGCCCAAGACCCAGGGTCTAGATTCTTCTAATAGGCCTGTCATTGGCAGAATCTCCTTTGCTAAGGCCTCTGCTCCTAGTAGAAGGACTTAATCACCTAATCTCATGTTCCCTGGTCAGTAAACTAGGAACAAAAATGTTTATGAGGAAAGAATTTTTACAACTAGTGTCTCTGATAAAGGCCTCATTTCTAAAATATGTAGAGAACTGAGTCAAATTTACAAGAATACAAGTCATTCCCCACTTGATAAATGGTCAAACGATATGAATAGGCAGTTTTCAGAGGAAGAAATTAAAGCTATCTATAGTCATATGAAAAAATTCTCTAAATCACTATTGATTACAGAGATGCAAATCAAAACAACTCTTAAGTATCACATCACACCTATCAGATTGGTTAACATGACAAAACAGGAAAATGATAAATGTTGGAGAAGATGTGGGAAAGTTGGAACACTAATTCATTGTTGGTGGAGCTGTGAGCTGATCCAACCATTCTGGAGAGTAATTTGGAACTATGCCCAAAGGGCTGTAAAAATGTGCATACCCTTTGACCTAGCAATACTCTTCTAGGGCTGTATCCCAAAGAGATCATAAAAATGGGAAAAGGACCAACATGTACAAAAATATTTATAATAGCTCCTTTTGTGGTGGCCAAGAACTGGAAATTGAGGGGATGCCCATCAATTGGGGAATGACTGAACAAGTTGTGGTATGTGAATATAATGGAATACTATTGTGCTATGGGAAATGATCAATAGGTGGACTTCAGAAAAACCTGGAAAGACTTATATGAAGTGATGCTGAGTGAAACTGAGCAGAACCAGGAGAACATTGTACACAGTAACAGCCACAGTCTGCACTGACTGATTTTGATAGAGTTAGCCCTTCTCAGCAATATAAGGACCTAAAACATTTCCAAAGGACTCATGATGGGAAATGCCATCCACATCCAAAGAAAGAACTATGGAGTCTGCATGCAGAGTGAAGCAGACTATTTTCTTTTTGTTTTGTTTTGTTTTTTTCTTTTTCATGGTTTCTCCTATTCATTAAAGTTATTCTATGCAACATGACTAACATGAAAATAAATTTAATAGGAATGTATATGTAAAGCCTACATCAGATTGCAGGCTGTCTTAGGGAGGGAAGAGAAAAAATTTAAAACTTATGGAAGTAAATGTTGAAAACTAAAAACAAATAAGCTAAATTTAAAAGTGTCTATGGTACCTACCTCATAAGGTAGTTGTGAGAGTCAAATGAAATGTGTATATAAAGTTTGTTGTAAATCTTAAAAATATAATTTATTGTTGTTGTTATTATAGCAAAGCTACAGGATGAGCCAAGAGGGAATCTCTGATCCTTAACTCACCCTCCTTCCCTACATGTTTCCTCTGCTGACTCAGGCCCACTCTCATGCACTTTCTAAACTGTCTGGCTAAGGGTCCATTTGTCTCCACCCTAACCCTCGGGTACTTTCTTTTCCAATATAGAGATGACTAGAGCTTGAAATTATGCTACTCAGATTACTCAACAACTGCCAGAAATTGTCATCATTGTCCTCAGAATTCAAATTGCCCCAAGGGGCTCTCATTCATACCCAAGGCCAGCCAACCTCTCCAGCTGGCCACTCAGGCTGGGGTGACTACCTCTGCCTCCTGCCCTATGACTCACTCCTTCCATGTGCCAACAACTCAAGACTTATTCTTTCACTCATTTCTTGACCCAACAGAGTTGAGGTTCCCAAGCGTCTGCTCTTTGGCAAACATACTCCCTATATTCTTTTTATTTTTGTGAGGCAATTGGGGTTAATGACTTGCCCAGGGTCACATAGCTAGTAAGTGTCAAATGTCTGAGGCTGTATTTGAACACAAGTCCTACTGACTCCAGGGTTGATACTCTCTCATATTCTACTACCACTTGTCAAATATTCAGTGACTTTACACTCCATATTCTCTCTCTGGACTTCAGAAATTCCTTCATTTGCCCACTAATTGTTTCACCATGAGTCACAAACACCTAGGGCCTGGCTCTTGCCTACTGGTGCTAAATGATCATAAAGAGACTATTTCATCCTTCTGAAGCAGAACTCATCTGAGTTATACTCTCTGTAATAGGGTTTGAGTGCTTGGCAGTTCAGTTGGAGAAAGAACCTCAATGCCCTAGTTACAACTCTTGTGAGAGCAGCATGACCAGAATGACCTTTGCCCTTAACTCCTAACTGGAATTGTCATCATCTTGTCCTGACTATCCTCTAGTGCTCCCGCTCCCTGTCAAGGTGAACTAGGAAAGACTGAGTCTGAGTGGCAGGAATTCAGAGCGGGTAAGATATCTGTCCTTGAAGCTGGATGCTTATCTTTAAGGAATGTTGACCTGTTTGGTGTCGGGGGTTAAAAGCAAAGGCCGTCCTAGATGTGCTGCTTGTGGAAGAGTTGTAACTAGGACATTAAAATCTTTTCTTGAGCTGAACTGCCAAGCATTCAAACTATATTACGGAGAGCAAAACTCCAATGGTCTAGTCACATTGTTCAAATGCCAAATATACATTTGCCTAAAAGACTATTTTACAGAGAACTCACACAAGACAAGGTCAGAAGAAGCAATACAAGGACACTCTCAAGATCTCTTTAAAGAACATTTTTAAAAAGTGAGACATGGGAGACACTGGCGCAGGACCACCCAGAATGGCATGGCTGAATCAAAGAAGGCACTGTGCTCTGAGCATAGCAGAATTTCAGTAGCTCAAAAGGAATGTGAAATGAGCAGATTTGGAGACATCTCCACTCCAAATGTTCATATGGACTATTTGTGCCCAACTTGTGGTAGAGCCTTCTGAGCTCCTATTGGTCTGATCTGCCACAGTCGACACACTGTACCTTGACATAGTGATGTCATTTTGGTTTTCTTCAAGCATGAAGGATAACAGCCACCAGCGAAGGAAAGAGAATGGAAGCTTTGCCTCAGAACACTAAAATTTAGAGGATGCAAACTTCGTTTGAATTCACTGAGCTTTGCTCCTAAATAGCAAAACTAATTCTTAGACTAGGAAGCTATGAGATGCTGTTTCCTCCTCAACTAGGTGAGCAGGTCCACAGATTAGCCTCCCCCTACTCCTTTTCAGGCAGTGAGGTAGCACTGAAGATAGAGTGGTGGACCTGGAGACAGGAAGATTCATCTTTATGAGTTCAAATCTGGCCTCAGACACTGACTAGCTTGTGTGACCCTGGGTAAGTCACTTTAAACCTGTTGGCCTCAGGTTTCTCATCTGTAAAAGGAGCTGGAGAAGGAAATGGCAAACTGTTACTCTATCTTTGCCAAGAAAAACCTCCAGAGTTTCTATCTGGATGGGATACTCCAGGATCTTTCCTCTAGAAAATCTTATGTCCCAAGGACTGAAGCATCTCTTTGACCAACAAATCAACTTAATTTTAAAATTTTGATTTGAGAATATCTTTCATGCTGCTCAACACAGGTGTATTTTGTGAGAATTGCCCTGGTTGTCAGAAAGCCTAGTTAGGTCTCTGCCCCTGCACCCTCCCTTGTTTCAATGTTAATACGTGGATCCCTGAACAAGACACCATTTTCCAATCTGAGGAGCTCCAAACACAGTGGGACTGTTACCATGGTTTCTTAATATGTGATGATTCATACAGCCTTTGAATATTTTATCTCTTTTTGGAGCTACATTACACTGTTGATTCATGTTGAGTCTGTGGTTCATTAAGTTTCCCAAATCTTTCTTCATATACACAAACTTTAAATTACCCATATTTGAAGATGAAATCCAATATATACTTTGACTAAAAAAAAATTCATCTGCACAGATTCAGAATTGGTAAGACCTAACTTGACAGTAGTTCATATGAAAAATATCTGAGGATTTTAGTGGATTACAGTTTTAATATGAAACTGGTGGTATTGTGTAGCAATGGAAAAAGCTAATTGAATGCTTAACTGCATTAATAAAATATGGTGTCCAAAATGAGAAGGGTAATAGCCCTCTTGTGTTCTGCCCTGGACAGACCACATCTAGAGTGCTGAATCCAACTCTGGCTTCTGTATTTAAAAGAGATATTGACAAAGTGGATCTTACCCAGAAGGAGGCAACTGGGATGATGAAGGGTTTGGAAACCATGTCATGGGAAGAATGGTCAGAGAAACTGGGAGTATAGCTTTTTACAGTTATAAAATGCCTTCCTCCCAACCACTTCTGATGATAAATAATGCAATTCACCTTGGGGGAAAAAAGATGTGAGAAATAAAACTGTCCTTAAATATTTGAAGAGCTGGCGTGTAAAAGAGAGTTTAGATTTACTCCGCCTAGTACAGAGCTCAAGTACCTAGGTTTGAGTTGCTAGCTTTGTCACTATCTAACTGTGGCAACTCTAGGCAAGTCACTTTTTACCTTTCCAGGCATTGGCTTTGACTTCTGTAAAATGAGAAGGTTGGATTAGGTGACCTCTGAGGTCCCATCCAGGTCTTGTCATCTATGAATTGCAGACTGGCTCAGTGGAAAGTTTGGATTTCTGAGCCTTAGGTTCAGATTCCCACTCTGACACTTAAGCCCCCTGGACAAGTTTCAGGATCTTCTCAGCTCCTTAGTTTCCTCTAGGACTGGGGATTCTAATGCAAATTCAAATGCAAAAGTGACCACAAAAAACTTCCATCCTAAGAGGGGGTTATAATACCACATAGGGGAAAGGAAGGGAGTTTGGGCCAAGGCATTCAGGGAAAGTGGAGCCAGAGGAGCTCGAGGGTTGGAGAACTAGAGGCTGTCCCAGAAGCCAGGTAGGTGCTTGTGTTTAAGTAATGGTGACCAGTCTGGTGCTGGCGGTCAAGAACAAAGGTCATTCTGGTGGTGCTACTCTTGGAAGAGTTGCAACTAGGTAATGAGAATGGAGCTTTCCCTCACAACACTAAAATTTAGAGAGCATTTGCAGCACTTGAATTAGCAGGCAGATAGAGAGAGAGAGAGAGAGACAGACAGACAGACAGACAGACAGACAGATAGATAGATAGATAGATAGATGAGAGAGAGAGAGACAGACAGACAGAGAGAGAGAGAGAGAGGTAGATAGACAGGCAGATAGGCAGATAGAGAGAGAGAGAGAGACAGACAGACAGATAGATAGATAGATAGATAGATGAGAGAGAGAGAGACAGACAGACAGAGAGAGAGGTAGATAGACAGGCAGATAGGCAGATAGAAAACTGAACCTTGCACTTAATTAGCAAAACTACTTAAGAGTAGGATGCTATGAAATGCTGTTTCCTCCTCCCCTCAGTGAGCTAGTCCATAGATTTGCCTCACTCTACTCCTTGTCTTCTGGAGAAGCCTCCTCAGCAACAGACTCACTTTTTCACAGTTTCTTTTTGTCCTCCATGGAATATCCCTTCATGAGATTGCCACTGCCTTTCCAGTAGCAAGGGTGATGTTGATTCAATTTTTGTTCCAAAAACCAGAGCAAGAAATGTCAAGGGAGAACAGGGATGCATATCAGGAAGTAGATGCCAAGATATAAACACACACACACACACACACACACACACACACACACATATGTAGGTCATTCATTCATTCATTCAGTAAACATTTATTAGGCACCTGCTATGTATAGGCATTGTACTAAGCTCTAGGGATACAAAAAAAGAGGCAAAAGACGACCAGTCTCTGCTCTTAAGGAGCTTACATTTGAAAGGAGGAGACAACATGCAAACAAATACATATAAAGTGAGCTAAGTACAAGACAAATAAGAAATAATTAAAAGAGGGAAGCCACCAGCCTTAAGAGAGATGAGGGAAGATTTCCTGCAAAAGGTGGGATTTTAGTTGGACTTAGGGGAGGCATCCAGGGAGGTTGGTAGTTGGAGACAGAGTTCCAGGCATGGGGAACAACCAGAGAAAATGCCCAGGAGCAGATAGATAAGAGTGTCTTTTCCACGTAACTGCCAAGTGGCCAGTGCCACTGGATCAGGGAGTAGGTTAGGAAATAAGGGGCAGGATGACTGGAAAGGCAGGGGGAGGCTAGACTATGAAGGGCTTTGAACATGAGAGATATTACTATGAGTGGACTATTATTGTGACTATTATGAAAATAAGAGCAATGAGAGGAAGCTGTAGGAGAGGCGGGTTCCAGCTCAATGGAAGGAGGTGCTTTCTAATAATGAAAGCTGCCCAGCAACGATGGACGTCGTTTACCTTGGGAGGCTGTGGCCTCTCCCTGGTGTTGTTTGTTGGCCCACTGCCCACCGTAAATGATATTGTAGACTGGATCACTGAATTTAAAGCAAAATTGGACTTGCTGCACCTAGAGGCCTCTTCCAGCTGTGAGATTTTCTAATTGATCCCTCATTAGTTTCAGCCCATCTTCCAGTCTTGTTAAGCTCCTTTTGAATCCTGACTGCCCTTTGCAACATTAGCTCTCCAGGTGCCCTTAGAGAAGCTGAGATGGAGTCAGGAGAAGCCTAAAATGGAAAGAGGAAATAGCTTCTCTGGAAGACAAATGGTTTTTCCATGCACTGGTTGTCTGTGACCCCCCTAGGGACCCCTGGCAGAAGAAAGAGTGATGAGGGGGAGGGCAGGACTGCAGTAGAAATGGGCTCTGAAAACCGATCCAGCCTTTCTGAGCGGGGAGAGAGGAGGTTGGGGCTGAGACCTAGTTTGTGGGAAGGGAAGGATTAGAGGGAGCGAAGTTGGAGAGGCCATAGGCAGGGAACAGACCCAGGGCAGAGGAGACCCCAGAACGCACAGCTTAGTCTCTTTATAAACTGCTCCCTAAAGACCAGAGAGGAAATGAGCAAGGCCCTGACAGGATCAGGTGCGATAGAGGAGAGGGGATGGGAGGGAGGAAGGGGTTCGAGGTGCTACAGCTATGAAGGGAAAGCCTGCCTGAGTGGCTAGCTGGCTTTCTTCTTGTTGGAGTCTAAGAGATTTGGGTTCTAGTCCCAGAACCAGAACTGCTTTCTATATAACCTTGGGCAAGTTGTTTAAAATCTCTGCATTACAGTTTTCTTACCTAGAAAATGGGGACGATACTTGCCTCCCTCCCCTTGCCTAGTTGTATCAAATGAGATAATGTAAAATGGAACATTAAAAGCTTAGTAAAGTATTATGGTTCTAATTTCCTATCTTTAGGATCACAGATTTATAGGATCATAAATTTAGAGCTAAAAGGTATTTTAGAAGTCATTGAGTAATTTTTTCAATTTCCAAATGAAGCACCTGAGTCAACTGGTGCCACAGTGAGAAGGTGCTGATGGTTATTGTCCATTCTCAGAGAGGACCAAAGTGATATCACTATGTTGGGGTCGAGGTACTGTGCGTGGGACTGTGACTGACCAGACCAGTATGAGCTTGGAAGGTCTGATCACATGTCAGGCACAAATAGTCCATATGAATATTTGGAGTGGAGAAGGCTTTAAATTTGTGCATCTCATCTTTTGTTTGAACTGCTGCAATTCTGCTTTGCTCACAGAGCACAGTGCTTTCTTTGATGCAGGCACTCCATGCTGAGTGTTTTCCACATTTCACAAATGATTCCAAAGTTCTTCAGAGAGACCTTGAGAGTGTCCTTGTATTGCTTCTTCTGACCTCTGTGTGAGCACTTGCCTTGTGCCTGTTCTCTATAAAATAGTCTTTCAGGCAAATGTGTATTAGGTATTCGAACAATGTGGCCAGTCTATCAGAATTGCACTCTCTGCAGTAGAGTTTGAATGCTTGGCAGTTTTGCTCAAGAAAGGATGTCAGTGTACCTTATCTTGGTACCTATCTTGCCAAGTGATCTTCATAATCTTTCTAAGACAATTCAAATGGAAGAGATTCAGTTTCCTGGCATAGCGCTGGTATATTGTTCAGGTTTCATAGTCATATAATAATGTGGTCAGACAGAAGCTCTATAGACCTTCAGTTAGGTAGGCAGCCTAATACCTCTTCTCTCCTATGCTTTCCTTCACATCCTCTCAAACACTGAGCTAGCTCTGGTAATGCATGCATCAACCGTACTGTCTATGCATACGTTGGAAACTATACTGCCAAGGTTGGCCAACTTATTCACAAGCATTCAAAATTATTCCATTTGCTATGCCCAATGGTTCCACATTCCATGATGTGCTGGCTAGTAGAGAACCTGTGCTGTCTTAGGGTTAATTGTTAGGCCAAAATTAGCACAAGCAGCAGACAATCTGTCCTCACTTTGTTGCGTCTTAGCTTCAGAGGCTTCATTAAAAGCACAATCATCTGTGAACAAAAAGTCAAAAAATCTCACACCAGCTCTCCCTCCACTTTAGTCTTGGCTGATAACCTTTTTAAGTTAAATAATTCATCATCAGTACAGTAGCTGACCTTGATTGTTTTTGTCCTTTTGAAGGTACCTGACAACATTGATTGAAAACATCTTATTAAAAGCATAGAAGCAAACACACAGCCCTGCTTCACTCCATTGGTGAATGGGAAAGTGTAAGAGCATCATCCATTATTCAGAACCTATGCAAGCATGCCATCATGAAACTGATGCACAATAATAGTGATCTTCTCTAGGCAACCAAATTTTGCCACAATCTTCCTCAAGCCCTCATGCCTGACAGTATCAAAGGCATTGGTCAGATAGACACATGTTGTGTACAGATCTCTGTTCTGCGCCTGTCATTTTTCCTGGAGTTGTCAGGTCAGGCAGCAAACACTATGTTGACTGCTACTTGACCCTTTCAGAAGCCACACTAGCTCTCAGGTAGATGACCATCTTCCAGATGAAAGATCAGCCTATTAAAGAAGACTCTGGAAAGAATCTTGCCAGCAAAAATTAAGGAGACCTCACCCCTCACCCCAAGATTGTCATAGCACAACCTATTTCCTTTTCCTTTATAGAGATGGACAATGGGAGCATCCCTAGGAATTAATCTTCTCTTTCCATCTAGCCCCAAAGATTTCAGTCAGTTTTCATATGAGTAGTGGACTCCCTGCCCTGGAAATCTCAGCTGGAACAGAATCAGCACCAGGTGCTTTGTCCCATGAAAGGAACCTAATGGCATTCAAAACCTCTTCAGTTTCAACTTTGGCTAGAGAGGAATTGACTTCAACCTGAGGTAAATGGTCAATAGCTTCAATATTAGTTGATGACAGTCTGTTGAGAACATTATGGAAGTGTTCAGCCCATTCTCTCCAGGATCACATCCTTAACACTAATCAATGTGGCTCCATCAACACTGAGTAACTGGGATGCACCATAGGTCTTTGGTCCATAGATTGCCTTCAGGGCATCCTAATAGTGCTTTGGATCATTACTATCAGTGCAAAACTCAATTTCACTTGCCCTCTGACTGAGCAATAAAACTACTCAGAATGCAAATAGATGGAGGTCAAGGAGACTTGAGTTCGAATTTGACCTTAGGTGCTTACTACCTGTGTGACCCTGGGAAAGTTCCTTAAACTCTGCCTCAAGTTCCTTAACCTCCTTGACTGTAAATATGGATGAAAATAGGACCTAATCCCCTAGGGTTGTTGTGAGGATCAAAACAATATTTGTACAATGCTCAGCACAGTCCCTGGCACATTTTTTTTTTGCTGGATCATGAACCAGCAAATTAGACTGAAAAGGAGGGATTAGACAGGTAGGAAGAGAGCCAGGAGGAGAGAGTGGTCAACCAAGTAAATGAAATACAGAGATCAGGAAGGATGAGATCTGAGAAAAAAGCACCCAATTTGTCAACTAGGAGATGATTTGTAACTTAGCAATAAGCCATAGGAGGAGACCTGGGCATGTTTGAAGGCAACAGGGAAAGAACTAGCTGATAGGGAGAAGTGGAAGTTTTTGAGGAGTGTGATTGAAGTTGCAATCTGCTGTGTAGAAGGAGTGACTTCAGCAAAGGCCAAAGATTGGTGCAAAGGAAGAGATAGTAAGAGGTGATGTCAAGGAGATGGGGAGAAGGGAAGAAGAGAGAGCTCGCTTCCAATAGCTTCAATTTTCTTAGTATAGTGAACCTAGGTCCTCAGCTTGAAGGTGAGGAGAGGGGCAGTGTGAGATGCTTGAGGAAAGAAGAGAAGGTTTGGAAAAGTTTTTGTGAGGAACAAGACTAGAAATCATACAAAGAAAAATAAAAGGATTGCCTTACTGCAGTGAGAGCCTAGTTGAAGCTGGATTAAATGAATTTGTTAGCGATTGAGATCAGTAAAGGCTTCATGTAGAATGTGGTTCGACAGTTGCATCTTGAAGGAAAAGAAGGATTCTTTGAACCAGAAATGAGTTTAAAGTTCATTCCAGGCATGGGAGATAGTCTGTGCAAAGGCATGAAGAAGGGAACTAAAGTATTATATGTAAGGAACAGAAAGAAGACCAGGACTGATCTGAACTGAAGAATGCAGGAAGGCTCTTAATATACAACAATTCTAGAATCATTTGCTTCACAAAAGGAGGACTTCCTTGGTAGTCTCTGGTTCAGTGGTTGACTCTCTAGTAACTCCAAGTTTGAATCAATCTTATATCCATTTTAGTGACAAAGATAACAAAAGACTAAAAATGACAATTGTTAGAAGAGCTATAAGCTATAAGAGGGTAAGTATATGAATGCACTCTTGATAGAGCTGTGAATTGGGCTAACCATTCTGGAAATCCATATGGAAGTAAGCTAAAAAAATTTTTTTAAATCACTATTTATTCTTTAAATCTATGATAAAACAAAAAGATCCATAGGCATAGAAACATTTAAAGCAGCATTTTTTATTATAGCAGATAATTTTTTTTAAGTGGGTGTGCCTCAATTGGACTGTGGCATATAAATGAAAGGGAACATTTTTATGGCATTATTTGTTACTTAGACTTTTTTTCCCCAATGGAGTAGAGGTAGAAGAGGAGTTAGAATAGTCTCCCCCCTCTTCCACAAAAAAAGGAGAAGAGAAGGAAGGGCAGAAGGAACAACAGACAAGCAGAAAAACTTTAGAAATTATGTTTAATTTATTACATACTTTAAAAGAAAAGCAAACTCCACATAAAGGATATTCACAGTTTTATGTATGAACCTCTCCCATCCTACAACATATAGATTTATTTGGTATTTAAATTCAAAATAAAAATAAAACAAGATTATAGTATCATATTATAAAAATGATGAATGTAATAGACTAGTAAAAACCTGGAAAGATTTATTGAAATGAACTACTCAAGTCAACAAGCATTTATTAAATGCCCACTATGTGACAAGTACCATACTAAACACAGGATGCAAAGAAAGGCAAAAGACAGTCTCTGCTCTCCAGGAGCTCACTGTCTAATAGGGGAGAGGACGTGCCAACAACTATGTATGAAAAAGAAATACGCAAGATAGACTGGAGATGACCAATAGAGGGAAGAGACTAACAAGGAGAATCGAAAAAGTCTTTCTGTAGAAATTGGGGTTTCAGTTGGGACTTGAAAGAAGCTAGGGAAACAGGAGGTGGAGGTGAGGAGTTGGAGCCTTTCAAACATGGGGGATGGTCAGTGAAAATGATCCAAGTCTGGAGATGGAGTGTTCTATTTGTGGAACAGCAAGGAAGCCCATGTCATTGGATAGTAGAGTATAGAGAGAGGTTCGGTTGGGGAGAGGGAGGAGTAAGGTATATGTAGTCTTGAAAGTCAATAGAGGACCAGGTTGTAATGGGCTTTGAATGCCAAACAGATGATTTTATGTTTGCTCCTAGAGGCAATAAGGAGACACTAGGATTTATTGAAGAGGGGAATGACATGGTCTGATCTATTTGATCTGTGCTTTAGGAAGATTCATTTGATGGCCGAGTGGACGATGGACTGGAGTGGGGAGAGATTTGTGGCAGGAAGACCAATCAGCAGGCTAGTTGCAAGAGAAAAGTGATGAATGAACTCAATAACCTCAAAACAATGCATCAAAATAGACAATTTATTTTTCCCCCCTTTCTCAGTGAGTCCCACTTCCATGGGGGCCTAGAGTGCTTCAGAGTTCTAGCTAGACTCTAAGATTTCAATCCCTCCTTGGGAAGGAAACAAATTTGGGCTTGTTAGTGGGATAGTCCCTACTATACTCTAGTCTGATGAGTTCTACACTACAGATGGGTGCATGCATGCTGTCATGGATCTGCTGGAAAGGTAGCATCTAACATTATAGTGAGTTCCATTCACTTTCACTAAGAAGACTGATGTAGGCATTCAGTCTTATGGTATTGCCCTGAGGACACAAACTGTCCTAGAAGCAAAATGAACTTTGGGTCACAAGATAACCCCTTTCCCAGTGAACCCATATTGAGTAACTCATGGGAACAGTAGTCTAGATAGTATGATTTTGGTCCCTAGCGATTCCTGTAGCTTCAGAGGTTACATATATAATGCTCTCTAAGGGGTTAGCACTGCCCAGAAACTCTCCTTTCTTGACTAAAGGTCAGATTCCAAGAACTCTTAAATTTAGGCCTCTTTTGGACTGTTTTTGACTTTCTTTCTATCCCCAGTGTCTAGCACAGTAAGTAATAAATGCTTGTTGATGGACTGACTAATAAGCTTTTGCATTTTCTGTATGGTCAAATAAAGGCAGTCCTAGTCCTATTATATGTATTTCTACCTTGAGTGTGTTTGTATGAGATCTGAGGAATACTTTTACCACATATGTAGATATCAAGATAGGGGCCATCTCCAGTTGTCCTGTTCTATATCTGGCCACTGGACCCAGATAGCTCTGGAGGAGAAAGTGAGGTTGATGCCTTTGCACAGCCCTCCCTCACTTAAATTCAATTCACTTGCATGCATGGCATCATTTTCCTAATGTCATGGTCCTTTTCGAGAATGAAGGACAAACAACAACAGATATCAAGATATGAGCTATATTACGATATTTTCCTAAAATAAATTCTGAGAAAAGAAATAATGATCCAAAGAGAGTCATATTTTGGAATAAGTCTCTAAGACTGGACACAGATTCAGTCCATATAAATTTAAAGAATAAAGTACTTGGGTCATGCCAACAAGTATTATTACTATCACTTTTCAGATAAACAAACTAGGGCTTAGAGCAGCAGCTCTCAACCTGTGGGTCGCGACCCCTTTGGGGGTTGAATGACCCTTTTACAGGGGTCACCTAAGACCATTGGAAAACACATATTTCCGATGGTCTTAGGAACTGAGACACAGCTCCTCTATCCTTCTCCAGGCAGGTCTGCCCACATGCAGACACGCCCACATATGACTATTAAAGGGTAGTGGCATTAGGAAGGTTGAGAACCACTGGCTTAGAGCAATGATTACCCAAGGTCACATAGGCACTAAATAGTACAGTCTGGATTTGAATTCAGGTATTAGTAAGTGTTGAGGAAGGACTCAGACAATGGTTTCTGACTCCAAGTTCTTTGTTCTTCCCATTGCCTCATGCCGTCTCTCAAAATCAAAAGGAATAAGAGTGGTTACTCTATCTATCACCCCAGGTCTATCTATTTTGTCTCTAGACCCCCTCCCTGCTACTCTAACAGTATCTTCTACTCTTATATTCTTCTCAAAAAACAATACTGTGAAAGTAGCTATGGTTTGGTAATTTTATATAGTTGGGTCAGAACAAGCAGGTGCATAGTGGTAAAAGAACACAGGCTTTGGGGACACTGGATATGTGGGGGTTCATACTAGGCAGGATGATGAGTAAGTGGGACAGTACCTCACCACCTACCAAATGGCTTCTGTTTTAGACCCTAGTGACTTCTTCAACTGGACTCTGAGGGAGTACCTTCAACAGTCCATTCACCTACCTCTTTCTTCCACAGTCTTCTTTTTCCAGTAGTACTTTTCAAGGACTCGTTCCTCAATGGTTAGCATTTTCCTACCCTCTTAGATTTTCCACACGCCAGTGATTCTGGGCCTCTCACTACCAATGTATAAACACTATTCCATACCCATAACCTTTTGCTCCCTTATTCCTATCCCTCTCAACCCCACCCCTTGAACAATGTCTCATTCCAAATATTGTCCACCTGTTTCACTGTGCCCTTTGGAATGTTTACTTCATAATTTACAAACTTCCTATCCATCTTGCCCTATCATAAAGTTAGAGGAGTGATGGGGGAGGACATAGGAGAGATTAGATTGGGGGAGGGGTTATACAAGGGGATGGCTGTTTTGAGGGGGGGGGTAGGGGAAAGATGGGGAGAAAATTTGTAACCCAAAACCTCGTGGAAATGAATGATGTGAACTAAAATAAACAAACTAAAAATATAAAAAAAGATAATTTACAAACTTCCTTTCATCTTAAACCTCTTCCTTTCTTATTTCTTCTGTCGACTGCACTGACTGATATTTGACTCCTACACTGTTTTTCCCAAAAACCTTTCTAATACTAGCTATACTTTCTCTTATACTTCCCCCAATCCCCAACTCACTGGTTGAGGTGGAGGAGTTGGACTATTCCTCTGTCATGTTCAGACTTTTTGTCTCCCGTCATCACTCAGAAGCTCTTTCTCTTTTGAGGTTCACAGTATCCAGATTTATCACTCAATCTCACCACTGCTGGTCATTCTCTATTGACTTCCCAGGATATTCTCCTTCCTTCCTCAGTGACTTCAATGCTGAGTTAAGTCTTTCTATTCCATTCCAATCCATTCCATTCCAATCCATTCTTCCATCCAGCCTGCCCTCTTGCTGGGGGACTTCAACATACTAATTGATGCTCCCTCAAATGTCTTAACTTTTAAGTTCTTCAATCTATTTTATTTCTGTGATTGATTCTTCTACTGAATCTCAACTATACACAGAAATAGTCATACTCTGAATCTTGCCATCACCCACAAGTGATCAACTTCCATATATATGAACTCTGAAATTCCTTTTTCTGGTTATAAGCTTTTATCATTTTATCTTGCCCTATATAGGCCTTACAACACCTGTGTTCTTCACCCTCACCTAAATATCCAGTCTTTCACAGACTATACTTTTTGTCCTTTCCCTGTCTTGACTTCTTGGTAAACCAGTTCAACTCTACATTTAACCTCAACTCTTGAAATTCCTTGGGGGTAGAGCCAAGATGGTGGCATAGAAGCAGGAAAATTCCACAGCTCCCCCACAACCACCTCAAACACCCATAAAATATGACTCTAAACAAATTTTAGGGCTCCAGAACTCACAAAATTACAGAAAAACACATCTCCCACTGAAGGCAGCTTGGCAGGTGGGACAAGAAGGGAATCATCACAGCGTGCTGGGAGCCAAAACTAGCCCAGCCTGAAACTGCGGCTTAGCCCTGGGCCAGCCAGGACAAGCTGTGGCTGGAGCACTCAGGAGAGTGGATTAGCGGCAGCTGTGGCAGTTTCCAGACTTATCAAGTCATAAGAAACAAGGGCTAAATCAAAGGTCAGTGGAACTCAGCTAAATCTGGGGGAGAAAAGCGGTTTGGCCAAACTGCCTCCAGGGCAAGGAAGCAGTCCCCTGATTTTACTGATGGGGAAACTGAGGCATAAAGAGGTTAAGTGATTTTCCCAAGGTCACATAGCAAGTAAATGTCAGAGGTGGGAAGACCTGGTGGACCCCATCACACTGACTGTCTAGGTGAAATGGATAGTGATAAATATGGTCAAACAAGTCAAATGTGATAAATGTAAAGGAGAGAACCAGATAAATTAATGTGGAATTTAGGGAGAGAAATATAACTTTCAGATGGAGAGATGTGAAAAGACTTCATGGAGGAGATGGCATCTGAGCTGTTAAAGGAAGAGAAGCATTTCAACAGGTGGAGATGTGGAGAGAGATTACATCCCAGGCTTGGGGGATGGGCTGCAGGAAGGAATGGAGGTTGGAAAATGGTGGTATCATTATCAGAATATACACATATGTATTATTATTAGTATTCACTACATGCAACTGGGAATTAAGATATACAGGCATGGAGTAGGGAAATCCATCCTGCCCTACTGGAAAGTCAGAGGGGCAATGGGGGAGGACATAGGAGAGAGCAGATTGGGGGAGGGGTTATACAGTGGGATGCCTGTTTTGGGGTGGTGGGTGGGGGAAAGATGGGGGGAAAATTTGCAAGTCAAAATCTACATGGAAATGTAAACAATAAAAAATTAACATAAAATAAAATGAAAAATAAAAAAAAAGAAATTCCTTGCTTCCTTGTCATATCAGGAATCATGCTGCCAAACTTTAGCCCCAGATTATTTCCACCATCTGCTCCCTTTGTTCCTCTTCACATGCTATTGAAAAGAGTTGGAGAAAATAACAAAACCATGTTGATTGGGTCCACTACAATTGGGATCAGCTAATCTCAACTGGGCCTTCACTGCAGCAAGGCAGTTATTATACTACTTTCTAATGAATCTGAAATCCCAGTCTTTACATTGGCTGTCCAAAATCTTCTTATCTTCTCTCAAGACTCCCATTCTCTCTGTTGAGGACCTTAACTCAAACTTAACTGAAAAAACTGACTAAGCCCATTTGCCCAATCCTCCTTCCTTTCCTCTCCTTCCCCATTGCTTCAAACATACCCACATCTCCTCATTCTTGAAAACAAAACAAAAACAAACCAAAAAACCCTAATCTGTGCTGTCACCCTTTACCTTTCCTCCCTTTCTTGGGGAAAGTTATCTATACCAGGGCTTCTTAAACTTTTTCCACTTGACCACTTTTTGCTTTTTTGGCAGCATTAGTTGGCCTTTCATGGCCTGAGAGCAGTGCAAAGTGTGCATGCTTTGTGTTCAGAACCAAGGCTGCAGTGAAGTTGTGTGATGCAACATAGGCAAGCACTGCCAGAAACACCTTGGATTCATTATGTGTCTGACTTTGAAGCAATTTTTGGTCATTGCGTGTTCAGAAACCTTTTACTGTTGCCAAATTTTTCTCAGCCCATATGGCGTCAGGGTGCCTCTATTTCTTTTCTCACTCCTTAGACATTTGCAACCTGTCTTCTGACTGCATCCCTCAAATAAAATGGCCTTCCACAAAATTGTTGATGACCTCTGAGCTGCTAGATATAATGGCCTTTTCCTAGTCTTCAGTCCTCTTGACTTTTCTGCATCATTTGACACTGTTTGCCTCCTTCTCTTCCTGGATATTCTCCTTTCCTAGGGTTTTCATGACACTGCTCTTTCCTGGTTCTCCTCCTTTTCTAACTGCTTCTCAGTTTCCTTCATGGATCTTCATCAATGTCACATCTATTAACCATTCCCCCAAGGCTCTGTTTTGAGCTTTCTTTTCTTTTCTTCTCTACTCTATCACATGATGATATATTATCAGTGCTCATTATTATCTCTGCACAGAAGAGGGACAGCTAGGTGGCATAGTGGCTAGTGTGCCAGGAGTCAGGAAGATTCATCTTCCTGAGTTCAACTGTGGCCTCAGACACTTACTAGCTCTGTGACCCTGGGCAAATCACTGCACCCTGTCTGCCTCTGCTTCCTCACCTATAAAATGAGAAGAGAATGGCAAACCACTCCAGTATCTCTGCCAAGAAAACCCCAAATGGGGTCATGAAGAGTTGGCCATGACTGAAACAACTGAACGACACAGATGATCCCCAGATCTCTGTATCTAGCCCTAGTCTGCTCTTAATTAGTACTAACAATTGATGCCCATGTCACCTGTTTCCTATTAGAAAGCACATTGCATTCTATGTTTATTAAGTGATCTACTAAATGCGAGGCTCTGTGCTAGATGCTTGGGCTACAAAGAAGAAAAATAACAGTCTCTTTCTTCAAGGTCATGGCATCATAAATTTAGAGTCGAAAGGAACCTTAGAGTCCATCAGGCCCAACCCCCTGATTTTACTGATGGGGAAAGTGAGGCATAAAGAAGTTAAGTGATTTTCCCAAGGTCACATAGCAAGTAAATGTCAGAGGTGGGAAGACCTGGTGAGCCCATCACACTGACTGTCTAGGTGAAATGGATAGTGATAAATATGGTCAAACAAGTCAAATGTGATAAATGTAAAGGAGAGAACCAGATAAATTAATGTGGAATTTAGGGAGAGAAATATAACCTTCAGATGGAGAGATGTGAAAAGACTTCATGGAGGAGATGGCATCTGAGCTGTTAAAGGAAGAGAAGCATTTCAACAGGTGGAGATGTGGAGAGAGATTACATCCCAGGCTTGGGGGATGGGCTGCAGGAAGGAATGGAGGTTGGAAAATGGTGGTATCATTATCGGAAGTAGGGGTGTCAGAAAGGGAGCTAGGTTTGGGGAAAGGACTGGGCCTGTTGGGAATCCACATACTATTTGTATGACCTTAGGCACATAACAGTATCTATCTTGGCCTCATTTTCCTCAACTGCAAAAACAGAGGAGGGTTTAGGAGGGAGACTTTTCTATTTACTAGATTAAGTAGAGTTCTTTAAGTCCCTCTCTGTATGACTCTCCCTTCCTCTTACTTTCTGCCTGAGGGCTAGGGAAACTGCAGCCACCCCTGCCTGGCCAGCATCCCCAAGTTCTTTGGCCTGGGGAGCAGGGAGGAGTGGGGAGTTTCCAAAGTGTCTCGGTAAAGTTCCAAGAGAGTGACTTGGAAAATGGAAATTGTCAGCCATCTCCTTGGCAACCAGCAACTAAATAAGGATGGGGGTGGGGGTGGAAGGGAGAGTTCTGTAGGACAGCCAAGGTAAACAGGCACCAGGTCCCCTTCCCCAGAAATCCCTACCCTGGGGCTCCACAGCTCATTTTAAAATGATTCAATCACTCATTACCTCCTATTATTACCCACCTGGTTTGGGGGAGAAGGGGGAGAGAGGAAGGGGAGTGAAAAAGCCTTTCTTTCTTCATTCTTTTATTACGATTTCTTATTCTGCTCTCCAGGCAGCTAAAGGTTTGCTGATGCACAAGCTGATGGCTGAGCACTTAGTAGGTTCGCAGTGTTAGTGATTGCATTGGTGATTGCTTGGAATGAAAACCTTCAGGCAGATCTAATCCTGGGGGATGAGAGGTGGGGGTTCTTGCTTTTTCTCTCTTCTCCAAGAACAGTTTGGTTCTGCCACCAGAGACTAGATTTAGAGTTGAAGGCACCTCAGAAGTTGAGTGCAATTTATTTATTTTACAGATGAAGAGACTGAGGCTTAGAGAAAGAGACTTGGCTAGGGTCACGTAGCTAGTGAGAATCTGATGTGGGGCATACTCTCTACCCACACTGCCTACGAAGCACGTTTACTGAGCCCTGACTGTGTGCTTTGCTGGGCGTTAGACACTGCAGAGAGGCAGACGTGTGTGCATCATAGTCCCTTCCCTCAAAGTTGTGGGATGTTTCAGTGAGTGGAAAGTTCTTGTTGCATTATTTATTTATTTATGTTGTGATTAAAAACTTACAGATGAGGATGGTGGAAGATTATGAGCAATACCACCCCATAAAACTGTAAAAAGCCCTGGAGGAAAAAAACAGAAAGCTTGGCAAGAGGTCCAACTAAATCCACTAGTCCTGAGGGCATTTAAGGATGGAGTTGGAAAGGCAGCAAAACAAATGGAAAATGGAAAAAAAAAGGCCAGTCGAGATTTCTATGACAAATTCTTTTCCCCATCAATGTCTGTGGAGACGCCACATATGGAATTTAATATCACAGTCCCCAGTGTGTTGCCTGAGGAAGTAGAAATGTCACAAAAGAATAAAAGGTGGGAAGAACAGCTGGATCTGACTGGCTACATACACAGTGGAAGTCTGTGCTGCAGATGAAACAGCTCTGAGGGTATTGAGGGACTGATTCTCAAGATATATGAAAGAGAAGAGGATACAGATTCATATAACACTTTCCCATCTCTACTCAGTCTTTGTGAGAATAATTTTCTTAGGCATTGAGAGTTCCTTGATGAAGGTAGGATGTTATAAAAATATACAAATTATATTTTATAGAGATAACATTTTTGCAATCACAAAATTGACTGAAACATGAGAATACAAGATCCCACTGTGATTATTATTATTTCTTCAAAAAATATCATAAAAACACATTTGACTCGGTGAAATAGAATGGTACCTTAAAAGCTTTTCTCTACTAAGGATTTTATGAAAGATATCATTACAAAAATAATTTTGTTCAACCTTTAAAAATATTAAGCAAGGTATTAAAATTAGGCAAGTTATTTGCCTCTGACATGGAGGATGTCCAGTGGAGTCCAAATAGAGGAGATTCTTTATCATCAGTCAGTCAAGAAAATTTAGTTAGTGCTTACTATGGTCCAGGTATTGGGGATACAAAGAAAGGCAAAAAGACAGTTCCTGCTGTCAAGAAGCAAAATCTAATGGGAGCAGACAACACATAAAAAGAAGTTGGGGACATGATTGAAGACCTGTGTCCTGGTGGGAGATGATGAGGTGGCTGCACTGGGCCTCCTCTTTAAATGTAGGATCTGGGAGGAGCTCTCTGATATCTAACCTCTATCTTCTCTAGTCATAGAAAGAGAGAGAGGTGTCTCAGGTCCCCAGTGGGGGGCAAGGTCATCTAGCTGTCAACATTTTTTCTGATGATACTGCAAGACTAAGAGCCTTCAAATATCAGGCTTCAAAGAGTTAAAGTTGCAGGTAACCCAAAAATCAATGGAAAGACCCGGGGTGAGCATGTATGCCTGCAAAAGATTACAAATGACTTATACAGGTGGATCAGTGGAAGAGATTAGATACGCAACACACAATAGTAAATAACCATAGCAATCTAATGTTTTATAAACTCAAGGATCCAAGCTTTTAGGACAAAAACTCACTATGTGACAAAAACTACTGGGAAAACTGAAAGCAGTTTGGCAGAAATAGGTATATGACTGGAAAAGGAAGTGGGTCAGTCATGTGTAGTGGGAATGGAATAACTGATGAACAGTTTGGCACTCTGAAATGTCAAGAGTTATAAAAGGCAGTCTGTGGCACTTTGGGTGGATGACTGTAGGAGAACAGGGACAATAATTAGACAAGACAGAAGATGTATATAGGTTTCAATGAGAGATGGTACCTACAGTGATGAGATCACAATGCCATGGAAGCAGTGAATCAGCTGACAAGCATCAGTTGTGCTTGGTACTAGGTACTCGGTGTTAGGTACTGTGCTGGGCCCCAGTGACAACAGATGCAATGAATGACACAATCCTTACTAAGAGGAATGTAAAGACAACATTATGCATAAATATGGAATAAAGAGAAAGAGAGTAAATAAAAACTCTTACATTGGACATACAAAACCCTTCAAAATCTTAGCCCCAACTCATCCTTCATCCTTATTACACATTTTTTCTCTGCACAATACACTCCAATCCAGTCAAACTGGCCTTCTTGTTCATTGCATTCCATTCCCCATCTTTTGCCTTTGTAAAGGTCGTCCTTCCTGAAATACATGTGTGCCCCCCTCATTTCTAGTCCCCCTTCTTTCCACCTCTTAGAATCCCACTCATGGTCCAGCTCAAGAGTGACCTTTCCTGATTCCGCCAGCTGCTAAGTAACTTTCTCCCCAAAGTCACATTGGATCTATTTTGCATAAATACTGCATATAAAATATATGTATATAAACTTGGCTCATGTGGATGAGACAAATTTGTAAAATATGGTCCATGTTCATTGTAATTTTGCATTTAGCAAGGTAGTTATGAAATGGTGCTAGCTTTTGCTTCTGGTTAGAGAAAAGAAACTCTCTCTTCTCCCCATCCCCATTTAAGAGTATATTATTTTTTTCTACTTACATGTAAAGATAATATTCAACATTCACTCTTGTAAGATTTTGAGTTCAAAATTTGTCTCCCTTCCCAGACAGCAAGCAATCTGAGATAGGTTATACATGTACAGTCATATTAATCATATCTCCACATTAGTCATGTTGTGAAAGAAGAATCAGAACAAAAAGGAAAAACCATAAAAAAGGAAAAAAGAAAAACAACCAGGGAAAATAGTATGTTCCAATCTGCATTTAGACTCCATAGTTCTTTCTTTGGATGTGGATAACATTTTCCATCATGAGTCTTTTGGAATAGTTTTGGATCATTGTATTGTTGAGAAGAGCTAAGTCTATCAAAGTTGGTCCTCAAACAATATTGCTGTTACCATGTACAATGTTCTCCTGGTTCTGCTCAATTTACTCAGCATCAGTTCATGTAAATCTTTCCAGGTTTTTCTGAAATCCTCCTGAGAACAGAAACGCTTGCCAGTGGGCTGGGAGTAGAGTTCCTAGCCCCAAGAAAGACCCCTCTCCCCTGGATGGCTCTATCATACCCTCAAGCTGCAAACAAAGGGATATCCAGCAACAGAACTCAACAAGGTGTTTACGAGAAATAATATTATTCCTTTTGAATGTATTCTTCAATAGAATACATTAAACACACACACACACACACACACACACACACACACACACACACACACACACACATAAATAGAAGAAAGACAGGCTGAGGTAGGATTTGCCCATTCCTCTGGATGGTTTCTCTTTCTGTTGCCTGGAGACCTGGAACAAGTTTCTACAATAAAAACACAGTCACAGCAACCATTTGGAGATCATCTCTCTTATCTGAAGAAGAGAACTGTATGTTGTGATGGAGACTGGTTGCTGCCCTAGTGGTGGTGCTGCTGTGGAACAACTGCCAGACCTCACCAATCCTTTCTTCTGTCCTTGGCTTCCTCAAGAGTTCCTACTCTGTCTACTCTACCACAGTTCTTCCTCTTATAAAAAAAGGTATTTTTTAGAATTTCAGGATTGAAAGGGACTTCAAAGGCTGTCTAGTGCAGTCAATACCTTCTACAAAATCTGCAACAGATAGTTTGCTTGATGACCTCTAATGAAAGGTAGTCTACGACTGCTTCAGGTAATTCATTCTATTTTTGGATGGTTCTAATTTGCAAGAAACTTTTCCTTTCATCAAGCCTAAATTGACCAGAACATTACTTTCCTCATGCCTATAACAGAATCCTTTCTTTCTCATCCCTCCCTGATGATCTTTTCCCCTCTCCCTGAATGTTCAGTTCAAGGACTACTTACATACAGCTTTCACCCATTGTTCTTTCTAGGACCAAGCAGAAAAAGCATAACCCCTCTACTTCATAGCTCTTAAATACTTGATGATGGTCTTCATGTCCTTCCTCAGGCTTCTCCCAGGTTAAACGTCTGCAGTTTCTTTAACTTGTCTTTGATGTCATGGTTTCCAGTCTCTTCACATTTTGGTCTTTCTTTTCCTGGGTGCCCTCTGACTTGTTAACATCCTCCTTAAAAAGCTGTGCCCAGAAACTGACCAGGGCTGAGTATGGTGGGAACTCTCGCTTCCCTCATCCTTAATGTAGCTAACTGTTCTTGCATCCATGAATTATATTCCCATATAGACTATAAGCTCCCCGTGGTTAGGGATTTTATCTTGTTCATTTTTTTGTTCCCCACAGTCCTATGAACATAAGTATTCACTGGATTGATCTGAATTGAATTGAATGCAACCGACAGACTATGCTCAGTCTGTAAATAACAAAATTACAATTCTTCTAGGATATCTCTTTCAATCCAAGGAATACATGCTCCCTGGACCTGGATCCAGCTCCCAGGGATGCTGTCTCCTGCAAGTCAGACATAAATGAAATCATCTTTCTCACTTATCTAGTACAAACTCCTTTCAGGTAGGGTAAGGGGATGTTCCTAGTCCTTGCCCTCAAGTACCTTACTATCTAGTAGAATGATAAGATGTGCACATTTAGTCTCTGAATGGCAAAGTACCCCTTGAATGGGACTCGTGGGGCCTCCAAGCATTCCAGCTCATCTTCAACCAGCCCCCAAAAGGTTTTGTGTGCTCAATTGCCCTGGCCCACAGCTGTTTCCAATGTTCAGCACAAACTTTATTGAAATGAGAAACACAGTTTATCATTCCTCCTACACCATGCTTCTTCTGATTAGCTTCATATGATGTGGGCTGTCAGCAAGACCTAGGGAGAGCCTCTTCAAAGAGAGGATTGTTCATAGGCCAGGAGGTGAGGGGTGAGGGGTGAGGGGTGGGGCAGTCCCTACCCAGGGTCAGGAAGTTGAGAAAATGTCTGAGGGCATCCTTGGCTATTCCAGAGCACAGAGAGAGGTGGCTGTTGTCAATAATATGAGGAATAGTGAGAGCAAATAGGTTGCTGAGTATATTTTCTAGAAGGCAGAGGCTGGGGTCTGGGCAATTTGTCTTTTATAACACAGTCTAAAATGATAGGATTTTGGAGCTGAAAGGAGCCTCTCTAAGATCATTTTGTCCTTCATCCTGATTTTCCAAATAAAAAACTGAAACTCAGAGTCAATGACTTGTTTAGGGTGGCCAGCTACTAAGTGTTGGAGCCAGGATTCAAATAGGCGTCTTTGAAGTTCTGCACCTTTTGCCCTCTGTTGTCTCACGCTTCCATGTTTAGAAAACCTACTGTTCCGTCTCAGGTCAGGGGGGCCAGAAACATCTTAAATTCATTAATTTAGATTATTGAGAGTTTACCACAGGTTTGGAGAAAGGCTGGTTTTAAGATAGATTTAGGTGTGTGTGGACTTTCTGAGTTTAGCTATGTTGAGTGTGTGTTGGAGTGAGCTGGTAGGAGGCAAGCTTGGAGAGGGGGAGGAGGAAAATTAGCTTATACTGGCTCCAGTAGCCATCTTCACGATGTCAGTGCCCCTATCTCACAGTCTCCTCCTGTGTAGAGTTCTCCCCGTTCTTCCATTTTAGGAAGCACCCATGAAGTCATGCTTACTCCAAACATGGTTCAGCCCAAGACTCTCTGGACTCCTTCTAGACCTTTTCCACACCCTTGAGAGTGTTCTTTCCTGTTCCCTTTTATGTACTGTCTTCCTTCATTAGAATATCAGCCCCTTGAGGATAGGGTAAGGGCTTCATAAGTTCTACCATCTGTCTATCTATTTACCTGTCTAACATCTATCTAATCTTTCATCCTTCAATTTAATCTATAATCTATTCTCTCTCTCTCTCTGTCTCTCTCTCTTTCTCTCTCTGTCTCTCTTTTTCTCTCTCTCTTCTCTCTCTCCCTCTCTCTCTCTTTCTCTTCTCTCTCTCTCTCTGTCTCCCTCTCTCCTTCTCTCTCTCTCTCCCTCCCTCTCTCCCTCTCTGTCTCTCTCTCTCTCTCTCTTTCTCTTCTCTCTCTCTCTCTTTCTCTTCTCTCTCTCTCTCTTTCTCTTCTCTCTCTCTCTCTGTCTCTGTCTCTCTGTCTCCCTCCCTCTCTCTCTCTCTCTCTCTCTCTCTCTCTCTCTCTCTCTCTCTCTCTTTCTCTCTTCCCCACCCCCCTCTCTCTCTGTCTCTCTGTCTCTGTCTCCCTCCCTCCTTTCTGGCATCACTCATCTCTCGCTAAGCAGCCCTGGGAAAGGCTGGAAGAAGACACTAAGCTAAGTATAGGAAAGGGCACCGTTGCCTTTGGTGATGTTTTTGGTTACATAATTACAGTCATTGTATATATTGCAAAGATGAAAAGAAATAGGGCAAAATAGACATTTTTATACTCTTGTTCAAAAAATCAACTTCCCAAACACTAGCTGTGTGAAATACGACTGCACAGCAAAATCCCCTGAAAACCCTTTGGGGGCTTTTAGCAGACTGCAGGTCAGTAAGTCACTGGCGTGACAGGGCAGCCAAAAGACTGATCACAGAATGTGCTCTTAGGCTGAGCGGTGAGAGATGACTCCACTCTGCCCTAGTCTGGGTAATAAGAGTATCTTGCCTTTACATAGCGTTTACTCTGAAGCACTCACCGTGAGACTGTGCTCAGCGCTTTTACAAATATTACCTCGTTTGATCCTGGCAACAACTCTGGGAAGTAGGTGCTACTCATTATTTGTTGTGTCTGACTCTGTGTGACCCCATTTAGGGTTTTCTTGGCAAAGATAATGGAGTGGTTTGCCATTTTCTTCTCCAGCTCATTTTACAGATGAGGAAGCTGAGGCAAACGGGGTAAAGGGACTTGCCCAGGGTCACAGAGTTAGTAAATGTCTGAGGCCCAGCATGCCATCCATTGTGCCACCTAGCTGCTCCAGGTGCTATTATTATCCCCATTGTACAGTTGAAGAAATTGAAGCAAACAGAGGTTAAGTGACTTGCCCAGGGTCATATAGCTAGTAAGTAGCTGAAGCTGGATTGAACTCGGGCCTTCCTGTCTCCAGGCCTGGTGCTCTATTCATGGTATTAAAGCCATCTCATTTTAGGAAGGACACTGATAAACCAGAGAGCACATAGCCAGGGAAGGGCCCACTATTGTGCCATATGAAGATCTTTGAAGAAAGTAGAGATATTTAAATTAGAGCAAAGAGGACTTGGCAAAAGGTGCCTTCAAGTTTTTTGTAGAACCCTCTTATAGAGTAGATGCTAGGCTTCTATTTGGTTTGGCCTTTCAGGGTGGATGTTGGCTTGATGAAAGCAAGAATCCCATAGGGAGTAGATCTTTTCCTTCCTTCCTTCCTTCCTTCCTTCCTTCCTTCCTTCCTTCCTTCTTTCCTTCCTTCCTTCTTTCCTTCCTTCCTTCCTTCCTCTCTCCTTCCTTTCCTCCCTCCCTCCTTCCCTCCTTTCCTCCCTCCCTCCCTTCCTCCTTCCTTCCTTTCTTTCCTCCTTCCTTCCTTCCTTCCCTCTTTCCTTCCTTCTTCCTTTTTTTCTCCCTTGAGGTCTTCCAGCATAGTCGAGAGGCCCAGTTACTGGGGGTATTGTAGTACGGATCCTTGTCTAAGTATAGCTTGGGCCAGATGGCCATAAGGTCTCATCATAATACAGTGGAAAGAGCCCTGGCTCTGGAGTCAAAGGACCTGGGTTCCAGTCCTGATTCTGATTCTCACTACTCGTGACCTTGGGCAAATTACTTAGTCTCCTTTGGTTTTCCTCATTTGTGAAAAGAAAAAACAGTTGGACTAGATGACCTCTGCAATCCCTTCCAGATCTAGATCTATGGTCCTATGACTTGATTCTGAGATTTTTCTAACTATCTTTCTGAGTTCAAATCTGGCTTTAGATATTTACTAGCTTGTGTGACCCTGGGCAAGTCCCTTAACCTGTTTGCTTCAGTTTCCTCTTCTGAAAAATGATATGGACAAAGAAATGGCAAACCAGTCCAGCACCTTTGTCAAGAAAAGCCTAAATGTGGTCACAAAGAGTTAGACATGACTGAACAACCACCACCAACACCAGAAAAGCTTCCCTTGGCCTTGGCATGCCTAGTTTTGTCAATTCTCTATTATTCCTACTAGTTTAGGTGGGAGATGGCTGGGTTCCCATCTCCTCCACATCCTGAGGCAGGTGAGGGTCATGAGTCTTATAGGTAGGGAATGTGTTTTCTTTCAGGCACATCTGGTTGATTTACCATCTCTGACGTCATAAGTATAGCCAAGGCTAGCACTCGCCTAGGGAAGGGAAGACCAGACTATACAAACATGGAGCATGAAGTTTCTAGAAATGGGCAGGAGAAGGAAGCATGTCCAGAGTGAAAGCAGTCAGCTGCTAGTAAACCAAATAGATCCAGGGGAGACCGAATGACCAAAGGGATAATGAGCTTCTCTGAATTTAGCTAGTCTTCAAGCAGCAGGCAGTCTATTGCTGAGACTACGCTCAAAACATTTCCAGAGTGTTGAAACTACTAAAACCTGTGCTCTATTGGCGTAATCTTCAAGACCTTCTTTATTAAATCTGGTTTCTATTTTCTGGCCCTATCCTTTATAAGAAATGGCTACAGGCCAGAAGGGAGGAGGGTTGGGGTGAGTGTCAAGAGAACAAGATTGAGATTAAATATTTATCACACAATCTATTCTGTAGATAATCCACATCCAAATAACTGACTGTAACTTATTAAAAATAATAGGTTTACATTTATATAACGCTCTTTCGTTGCCGCATCCCTGTGAGGTAGCTAGAGCTAGTGTTATGATTCCCAATTTACAGAGAGGTAAATTGAGGCTCTGAGAGGTGCAGGATTGCCCATAGTCAATTCACTGGCTGGAACTTGAATTTAGGTCTTTTCACTGATTGATTGATTTGACTAGTGTCTTTTCCATTCCACCTTGCTGCCTCTCATTGTTAATGGGACTGAAGAGCCATTTGACCTTAGTTCTGAGAGCCGTCTTGGTTTCATTTTCACATCATTAACCAACATTTACTAAATAGCTACCCAGATGCTCGATGTATGGAGGTGAACCAAAGACCCCTGTGGAGAAGCAAACCACATTCCTGGTCTCAGGAGCTTAAGAACAGAAATAGAGTTGATTCCCTTCCAGGCAGAAGTCATCCAGGCCTATTGGTGCTCATACTGAGATAGCACCTCAGAGCATGGCAAGTCTCTGAAATGGACCCAACCACCCAACTGTGACATGGTGGACCTGAATGGCATCATTCAACCCCCTTATCCACCCCCACTCTCTGCTTTGATGACCTCAGACAGACATAATATAGGCTTATCTCAGGGTGACGCAGACATGAAAATTGCACCTTCCCCCCCAGATCTTGGGAGTGCACAGGGCCCCCCATTCCATTCTGATGGATAAAGTGAACTCATTTACCCAGTTGTTTTAAGTGAGCTAAGGCAAAACAGAGCTGGAGAACAGGAACATAAATCTCTCCTTCCCAGTGTTGAGCCACTGCCAGACACCTTGGATAAGACTCTTTGCCTGCACAGCTCACTTTTTTTTCTTTCTTTGAAAGACAGGAGGGGAAAAACACCAAATAACTAAGGTGGGGGTGATGTGAGGTAGGGTGTGCTGGCAGAGTCTGCAAATGACAAACTTGTCAACGCTTTGACCTAAAAATATAATCCCAATAAGAAAGACAACTAGCAAGTTAGAAGTTTTCAAAGAGCTAGCTGGGTGTGTGTGTGTGAGGGTGTGGGTGTGGGTGTGTGTGGGTGTGTGGGTGGGTATGTGTGTGTGTGTGTGTGTGGGTGTGTGTGTGTGTG
>CM053582.1:190270514-190297353 GCA_028627135.1 Pseudochirops cupreus | reverse complement strand
AATGCTAATGACATCCATAAAGCCAGCAGGGTACGTAATATCGGTGCGGACCTTGCCATCGATCTTGATGAATCGCTGCATGCAGATCTTCTTTACTTCATCTCCAGTCAGGGCATACTTGAGTCTGTTTCTTAGGAAGATGATGAGCGGGAGACACTCCCTCAGCTTGTGGGGACCTGTTGATGGTCTTGGAGCAAAAACTCCTGTTAACTTATCCAGCATCCAATGCTTTGGAGCTGCTACACGCTTCAAATGCTTCTTGGGACCACGAGCCATGGTTACACTGAACCTGGAGAAAGGAATTAAATTTCTTCAAATTCTCAGTTTTGCAAATACAGGAGGTTCTAAAAATTCCTTTTTACTTCCTCTTTCCAACTTGCTCATTTTAAAGCTTTATGCACCATCCTGTTTCACTCCCCACAAATGCCACTCTAACCCTTCTCTTACACCTGCTCATACTTTCTGGTCGCCTAACCCTCTTAGCTGAGAACTGCACTTCATACCTAGAAAATCAAGACCACTGTACATGAGCTCCCTCTTTTTCCCTTCTCTTCATTCTCAAAACCCCTTGACATCAACCCCTACTCCTTTTCTCCCATTATTTAATGAAAGATAACCCTTCTTGTCAAGGTCAATCCCTCAGCATGTGCCCTTGACTGAATTCCCTCACTTTTTTAGAAGAATGTCCCCCCTGTAATCTTCTCTCTAATCCTATCTGCTAGTTTCTTCACTGACACTGTCAAATATGCTCAAGTTTCTACATTCTTATAAAAGCTTCACTAGACCCTACCACCTACCCCCTCCAAAAAACAAAAAAATCTTATCATCTTTTCTTCTCCCTTCTCATCCACATACTAGAAAACGCTTTCAACTTCATTCAACTAAAAGTAGTCTACAAAAGTACTAGTGATCTCTTCACTGTCAAATTTGATAGGGTTTCTCAGTTCTCATACTTCCTGACCTCTCAGCTACATTTGACATTGCTGATCACTCTCCTACTATATACTCCTGTGCCCTCTTCCCTCTCTATGCCTCTCTTGGTGACCTCATCTCTCATGGCTTTAATTAGTGCCTCTATGCAGATAATTCAGATCTATTTAACCAAAGCCAGCCTCTAGGCCTGAGAGCCAGTCCCAGATTACCAACTGCTCTTTGCATATTTTGAAATGGGTGTCCTACAGATGGTAGCCAAATCCAAAACAAAACTCTTATCTTTACACATAAACCTCCTACTTTTCTGATAAACTTTCTTGTTTTTGTGGTACCAGGATCATATCCTCGACACTGTCCTCAACTCTTTATTCTCCCTCATCTCTTAAATAAAATCAAAGGTGCAGCATGTTTCTATCTCCAAAACATCTCTTTTGCACACTCCCACCTCTCTTCTCATACAGGTTTCACCTTAATTCAAGCCTTCATCACCTTTGACCTAGACCATTGCAATAAGGTCTAAATGGTAAAGAATCAAACACAACAAATTTTTGCAAACTTTAAAGTGCTTTCCAATTGTTGCTGAGTTGTGTCTGCATCACTGTGACCCCATCTGGAGAGTGGTTTGCCATTTCCCCCTCCAGTTCATTTTACAGATGAGGAATTGAGGCAAACACGGTTAAATGACTTGCCCAGGGTCATACAACTAGTAAGTCTCTGACTCAGACCAGATTTGAACTAATTAAGATGAATCTTCCTGACTTCAGGCCCAGCACTCTATCTACCACATCACCCAGCTGTCCCTTTAAAGTGCTATATAAAGGCTTATTATCATTATTATTAATTTATTCTCCCTCCTTCACTCATTCATTCAGAGTTGTTAAAAAGTGATTTTCTTCATCTGACCGTTTCATTATCCTATTCAAATTCTAGTGCTCCTCACTCCCTGTTGTTTCTATGCTCAAATAACTTTTTTTTCATATTTTATTTTATTTGGGTGGCTGGTCCCACCCAAAAGGCAACTGGGTCCAAGAAAGCTGGTTGCTGCTTACTGGACAGAGCAGCTGGGAACCGGTGAGAAACTTACTCTCGGGAATCTCTAGGTCGGACATATTTCACAGTCTACCTCTTCAGCCTCATTATAATCTTCTCCTAAGATTCATCCCCTTTTCCTCCCTTCCAAGATCCTGTCAAACGGATCTCTGTTGCTCACATGTCACTTCTTCACCCCTTTCCCAGCCTAACAAGGCAACGGCAGCTCAAAAACATGCTTAATATGTGTTTGAGTGCTTAAAGATATGAAAACTAAAGTTCAGGATGGAAAATGAATTCCCGATTTCATACTACTACACCACACTAGGGACGGAGGGGAGTTCGGGGGAGGCTGGAAGGACAAAGAAATAGTTACTTGAGTATTTTAACTTACCTGAGACAAAATGGGAACTTTACTCGGCTGTTGGATCAGAGGCTGCGTCTACTTATATGCTGTGTGCGTTTGGCCAAGTCACGGTACCTTTTGGGCCTCAGCGTCTTTACCTGTAAAACGAAGGACTACGTTCACACCATCTACTCACAACGCTCCTCAGCCCACCCCACCCCCACCCCGTCCTAGGGTGGAGGGCCGTTTGGGCCTAGCACACCACCGCAGTCTGAGGAGTGAAAGGGAATTAACCCTAGAGTCTGAGGGAAGCCTGCGCCTGCGGCCTACGTGGATCTCTCGGCACCCAAGGCGCCCCCCCACTTCCATTTCCAAAGAACCCCTCCTGCGCTCACCAGATGCACAACTAGCCGGTCCCAAGGCCGCGCGGCAAGAGATCACGTGCCCCCAGAAACGGAGTTCCCAGGGATCTTCGCGGGACTCCGGGGCGGGCATAGAGGACGGTTACACCAATAGGAGGAAAGATTCGAAGATGACTAAGATATTTGACCAATGGCTTTGGAAAATGGGCGGAGAATAAGGAGGAAGTTGGGGGGGGTTCCATATCCTGTTTAAACCCCGCATGGAAGTTAACGGCTATTGAGAGCGTGGGCTAAATCTGCGCTTGCGCAAGGGTGGCTGGCCCCACCCAAAAGGCGACTGGGTCCAAGAAAGCTGGTTGCTGCTTACTGGACAGTTGGGAACCGGTGAGAAACTTATTGTCGGGGATCTCTGGGTCAGACAGATAGAGAATTAAGCTTTTTCCCTAGGACCTTGAGGTTTCCTTTCACGTTTCCCAAAGCGTCTTCAGAATAAAGCCCCATTCTCTCTGAGGCTGGGCTTGGGCAAGAAATCCCCCGAAGGTCTTGTTAAAATAGGATAACTCAGCAGGGAGGAGGAGGAGGAGGCAGTGGCAGTGGTCCAGTGGGGAGGATGCTGTACTTGGAACCCCCGACCCTGGGACTTTGATTCGTTGGATTGGGGTTTTTTTGGGGGGGGGGGGTAGGTGAGAGTAGGGGTGGCACCAGACCCAGGACTTCAATTTCGTAATCAACACCAGATCAGCTGTGTGACTTTGGCTAAGTCGCTTCTCCTCCCCGGGCCTCAGTTTCCTCATCTGTAAAATAAGGGGTTGGAGTAGGTATAAATTTTTGATTGAATTACCACTAGCTTCTCAGGATCTGTTGCTTCTGGTAGAGACTAGTCGCCACCACCCCCCACTCCCCACCCCCCCCACCCCACCCCCCGCTCTTGGCCGCAGTTTTGACGTAGCTTACTTTACCTGCTACCCTACAAGACTGTCCTGTGTATAGAGAAACACTTTTAACCTAGCGCCATCCGAATGCGGGTCTTTTTGCTCTACTTTGTTACCTTTTGGGACTGAGGCTGAGACACCAGGAGGAGAGGAGACACGGGTGTTGTTGAAAGAAACGAATTCTCTGGGGTCTTAGTGGTTTCAAGATATAAAGGCAACAACTCTCAATCAAAAAAGAACACATCTTTGAGATTTTATTGCTTTAAATGCATGTTAAAAACTTGGGGAAAAACATTTGTTACGTCCAGTATCCACCTGTTTTGAAACTTCCCTTTTTAACAATTTTTCCTCACAGAGGATGAGATTTTATAAGTAGCAGGGACTTAATAAATGTTGAATTGAAATGTAACCATCCTGCCTGCAAGATAAATCGAGGGGAAGATGTAAATTTGAACAAAGCCTTAACCCAGATTCTCTGATTGACTTATTTTCCTCTTCCAAGATAGGGGAGACTCCTGGAACTTTAGGCATCAAAGCAGGATTTGTCTGTTGTTTAAGAAGATGCCATCAACTCTACTGGAGCCTCTCAATGCTCAAGTTATTCAGTCCCTAAGCATATTAAATGCTTAGTGTATGCCAGGCACTTTGCTAACCTCTATGACCAAAACAAAAAAGTCAGAAGGTCCTCACAAGGTTCAAATGGAGAAGCACCATGCTATTATATTCAGGTCCCCAAATGACCCAAATCCTTGCCCCAAGTTCACTCCAACCCACAACCTACTTACCACTTATTTTGTTTTATATTTATGAAGCCATACTAAATGCCATTTATGTTCTCTTCCAAACAGCTAACGCCCTCGGGTTTTGTATGGTTTACTGGGACACTTATCAAAAGGACTGCCCATCAGTCAACAGACATTTATTAAGCACTTAACATGTGCCAGGAAGATTTGGGGGGGGAGAGGGCTTTACTGTTGCCTCAGTTTTTAACTCCTAAATCCAAGAAAATTGATCTTAAGATGCTAAGGTAACATTCTGCCTAACAGTAGTTTGCTGTGGGAATTTACACTGTTGAAAGTGGGGTAGATAGAGCAGGGGGAGTCTTAAAAGGCAAGACCTATGCTAAAATTTAGCACTTACCTATATTACCCTGGGTAAGTCACTTGACCTCTCTAAGACTCAGCTTCCTCTTTTATAAGTGCCTCACTAGACTGGCGTGTCTCAGATGAGCTAATGTATTTAAAGTGCTTTGCAAACATTAAACCAAAGTGCTGTGTACATGTCAGCTATTGTTCTTGTAGAATTAGAAAGCAACAAACCTTTCTTTGTAATTCTAGTACTTAATACACTTGCCTGGCACATGGTAGGTGCCTGTTGACTGAGTGAACAAGCATGATATGGAAAGAAGTCTGGATTTGGAATCAAAGACCAAGGTTCATGATCAATATCTACTACTTACTTCATATATATAATCATGGGAGGGAGAAGTGACTTAATTATCTGAACCTCAATTATTTCATTTTAAAATGTAAACAAGTATTAATTTCCTTAGAAATTGTTGTAAGAATGGCGTTTTTTTAAGGTGAGTAAGGGTGGCACCAGATCTGGAATTTTGTTGGTAATGGAGAATTATCTAGTATGCAAACTACCAGTTTTCCCAGTAATTCTTAACAATAAGAGAGTTCTTTCCTAAGTAATTTTGTTTTCAGGTTTATCAAATACTGGGTTTTTGACTTCCATTATTTCTGATTCTCCCTCGTCTAGTTTGTTTCATTGATCTCCTTTTCTGTTTTGTTAAGCATCATTTATGAACCCCTGACTAATGTGTAGGACACAGCTTTAGGCCTAAAGAAATTTTTGGCATAAAGAAAATAATTTTTTAAAAGTGTTTTGAATGTAATAACAAAAGCAACGAACTCATGAAGATCATTTGTTAATAATAGCTTTAAGTTTACATAGTACTTTTGTTGTTGTTCAGTCCTGTCTGAATCTTTGTGATCCCTTGTGGGGTTTTCTTGGCAAAGGGACTAGAGTGGTTTGCCATTTTCTTCTCCAGCTCATTTTACAGATGAGGAACTGGAATAAACAGGGTTAAGTGACTGGCCCAGAGTCACATAAGCTAATAAGTGTCTGAGGCCAGATTTGAACTCAGGGAAATCATTCTTCCTGACTTCAGGCCTGGCACTAAGTATTATGTATGACCTTATTTTACTCCCTCACAACAACCCTTTGAGGCAATTAGTAGTACAAGTGTTATTTTCCATTTTAAACATTAGGAAACTTAACAAATGATCACACAACTAGTTAGTGATAGTGTGATTCATACCTAACTCTCATTACTGAAAATTCACGGCTCTTTTCACTAAACTAGGACAGAAGACATAAGGCACAGAAGGGTTGTGATTTGCATAGGTGGAAAAGGTATCTATACTTAATGAAATCATGGATCTTTTAAATATTTCAGGCAAACTGAACAAATACTTTTAGTGGCTTCTTGCTCTTTTTGCCTCCCCTTCTGATTTGTATAGTTTGAACACGAAGTAGAATTCCCTTTTCTATCCTATGTCATAGCACTGAGTATTGTCATGATTTACCACAATCTAATAGACAGAATTTAATGGCATAAGAGATCAGCTCAGTAGCCCAAAGAATGGGAGTTACATAATTATGAAGCTACTCATGTAGCAAGAGTTCTTTATATTGCCTGGGTACCAACATGATTAGCCAATTTACTGTTACTTACCCCCAGCAAGTAAGCCCAACACACTGATTGGCCCCCTTATGGCAAACTTATGGAAGGACTTAAACGAGTTACACAGGACAAGAAGCTGTAAGCAGATTGTGATCGTGTTCTGTGACAGCTTTCCCATAGAACGTGCTGGAACCTTCGTAATGTCACTTTGACACAGGCACAGCGCTTTTCTCACAACTCTAAAGTAAGTAATTCAGGCATTATTATCCTTGCTTTATAATGAGAACACAGATTCAGAGAGGATGGCAGCCCAGCCACAGTTAACCTAAACACAGCTAATCTTTCAATTGTCCGTCTTTCTGCCATGCTCTCCTGTGTAAGATTTCATAATCCTGACTCGCTTGGAATAGCCGTATTTTCCTTTGTGACGTAAGACTGATTTAGAGTCACTTTGATGATTAACAATGTTCATAGATTGTATTTTATACTTATAGTAATTATAGCATTTATATTAATCTAATGCATATTAGAAGTAACTGCTCTTCTCTAGATTCTTCTGGAATATAAATGTCTGTCAAAGTTTATTAAAACAAGGTAGGAAGTTGAGGGTGAAGGGCAAATATATTGTAACTTCACTTTGAAAGTGTTTGAAAACCTTGCTCAAGTGTCCAATGCCATTCCCAAACCCTGTTCCTTCAGGAGATGCTCTTTCCTCTTGTTTTACCAAAGAAATCAAGCCTATCTGTTAGGCTTATCTAGGCCCTTTAATCCATTCTCCACTTCTTCAATCTTTGTAGAAGTAGCCCTTCCCTTTGTCAAAAGCTAACACTTCCATTTGTGCACTTGATCCCGTCTTCTCCAGGAGTGTGGTCATCTTCAGTCAGCTAGATTGAGCACTAACTCTGAAGTCAGGAAAACTTAAGTATAAATCCAGCCTCACTTACTAGCTGTGTGACCTTGGACAAGTCACTTAATGTCCATTTGCCTCAGTTTCCCCAAGTGTAAGTAACATAATAGCAACTATCTCTCAGGGATATTTGGGAAGATCAAATGAAATAATACTGGTAAAGCTCTTAGCACAGTGCTTGGCACATAGTATATGCTACATTAATGCCCTGTGGTATTGTTTTTACTCTTCCCTTGTGTAGGAAAGCGGAGAAAGTAAATATATCCTTAAACTGGCACTTTACATTCTTTACATTGCCACCTATATATCTCTACCCTTCCACTGAAAAAGTTCTAGAAAGACTTGTATGTCCTCAGTTAACTCCACTTCTAATATTCTGGCTGCTGATCCCCCAGATGTACTGAAACCACATTCTCAAAGATGACCAATGATCTCTTGGGTGCTGATGACTTCAGAAGTGAGACTTCATCTTTCTTGACCTCACAATAGCTTTTAACACTATTCTTCCCCTTTTTCTCCAGATATTCTTTACATCCTTGGCTTTTATGACATTGTTGTCTCCTCAGTCTTTGCTAAAGCACCATCTATCTCCTAAACCCTAAGGACCAATGTTTGACAAGACTTTATCCTCAGTCTCTACTTCCCTTGTGAATCTTGTTTTGTCTGTTCATGTAGATTTATTGTCTCTGTGTGGATAATTCCCAATTCCATATATTCAACTCCTTTCTCCTGAAATTCAGTCCCATGTTGCTAGCTGGCTACGCACACACACACTTGTTCCATCATTGTCTCATTCTTAACTGTATATTCAGAATAGAAATCATTGTCTCTACTCAAATGAATCTCAGATTTCACCATTGTATTATAATAATGCAGACTGCAATCCATCAAAACTTCCCTACTCTTGTCCATTTTCTCTCCCTTAACAATGTGAGAACAACAGTGAAGAACATAGACTGAGTCACCTCATACCAGACCACCTTACTTTTTGCTCACGTATTTCTTAGTCATTCCTTCTTTGTAATGTGTTGGGACTTATTTGCACCTACCATGCTACTCTCCATTACCCTCTGACATACTCATTTTCATTTCTTTGGAGATTAATGTTCCATGATTTAGAGCCATACAACCACACTGGTAAAATATTTGTATTAAAAATATGAACTTTTATTCAAGGAAATGTTTAACATCATTAATAGAACTTTGCAATTTCCCAAAGAAAATTTAGCAGCCATACAATTGACAGAAAGATGTGGAGAATGCCAGATCCCACTGTACTTGTTATTTCTTATTTGATTTTTCAAAATCTGGTTAACTGGAACACTACCTTAAAAGGTCTTTCTAACAAGATGTCTCTTGTGCACATCAAAATAATAAGGGATTCCACAAAAGACAGAACAAGAAGAACCTTACTTTACCTTTTGAATTAATATCAGGTAAAGGATAAAACAGCCAGATGTGTTGTCATAGAGGAGATACAGGTTAAGGTTCAAATTTGTGAGGGATTTCCTAAAGTGGGTGAGTGTGCTTCAAGGACAAAGTGTGCCCTTAATTAGAATGCTAAGGCAATTGAGGGGATTAGTACCACAATTCCACATTTGAGTGAACCACACTGACTCCATCTTGTGACTCAGTTCTGGAGCTAGTTCAGTTCCTTTTCTGTTCAGTTCTGGGTCTAGTCCAGTTTCTAACTTGTGAGAAAACTTTGTTCACTTGTGGGAACTGGGAGATCCATCTTATTGTGTTGCTCCAACCTAGCCCTTCATAGATTGGGAAACTGGACTGCCTCTACCTGCTGTTTAGAGACCCTTAACTAAGGACCTGGGATTATGCTGACCAGAAACCTAGTCAGATCCAAAGATTGATGCAAGTTTTCTCAAGTTGTACATCTCAAGCAACCCATGTGTCTTATCTGAAAACTGGCCCAGTACTGATCAATCAGTTATTGTCTCTGTGTTCCTTTGATTGTTCAGACTCTTGGGTGGAAGGGGACAGACATCTCTTTTTCTGAATTCAGGGAGTTGCATTTGTTCACTCTCCCTATCCCAACTTGGAAAGTCCCTAGTCTTTCTTTCAGTTAGAAATGAGATTACCTAAAGTTATATTGTTTTAATTAATTGGCTTTATTTAATTGTTTCTAACATACAAAAGTCTGTCTTCCCCTGTATTCAGGGTCCAGGCCTAATAAGCTGAGGTCCCATCTAGTCCCTGTTTGTTGGGCAGTTGTCATGCACTGCTTAAATAAACTGATATGCTTGGAAGAGCAAACTTTTGTTTCCTTAGTCATTTCATCTTTCACCCACCGTAATGCCCTTAAATGTTGCAATTGCTGCGTACTCATGAGTCTGTTAACTTTCCTATAGTTAGAGTACCCCAGTTCCTAGCAGTAAAAAACACTGTGCCAAGAGAAAAGTTTAAAAAAAAGTTTGAGAACCATTGCCATGGAGCAGAAATTCATAACCTGTGTAGGCTTTGTGGATTGGGATTGGGGGGGGGGAGTTATATGTTTATTTTAAAACCTCTAACTGAAATAATTTCCTTCAATTAGAATAAAATAATTGTAAAGCACTTTGCAAGCCTTAAAAGTATAAATGCTATAATTTTTAGCAGAAGGGGTCCATAAGCTTTAACTACTAAAATGCCACAAAAAAAGGCTAACTCTTGCTGTGGAGGGCGAGTTTTTTCCAGAAGCTCCTCTTTGGTGATGACATAGCACTGATCCCACCTTCCCCCTCAGATTATAAACTCCTTGGGGGCAAGAACTGTCTTTTTTTCTTAATTATATCCCCAGTGCCTGGCAGGCAGTAGGCATTTAATGAATGTTTGCTGACTGAATCTGGGTTCCTGGATGAGATCCATGACCAAGTAATCCATCTACAAGCATTTATTAAGCATCCACTCTGTGCTTCCCTGGAGATACAAATGAAAAGAATCAGACAATGCCTACTCTCAGAATCTTGAATTCTAACAGGGGAAAAGCATGTATAAGTATAAAAGTATACATAATATAGAGAATAATCACAGAATAGGGAGGGAGAGGGAGAGCACCAACAGTTGGGAAGATTAGGATATGCTTTGTTGAGGTGTTGCTCAAGTTGCATCTTGAAGAAAAAGAGGCAGAGGTGAGAAAGGAGCTCATTGCAGGCAGTCAGGATGGCCAGTGCAAGGAATAGAAGGGGAGATGGAGTGACATATGAGGAAGTTAGAAGGCTACTTTGGCTGGATTGCAGAGAATGGGAAGGGACTAGGGTACAGTAGTTGTTGGAGCCTTACTGCTAAGCTAAAGAGAGAAATACAAGAGTGACAGTTACATCTATGCTCAAGGAAATTGGGGAGAGATTTGAGACCGGGAGAACAATAAGAGTATGGAGCAATCTGGGCAATTCATAATGAGAATCTCAAGGTGTGAATAGAGAGAAAAGCACCGCACAAGGTATGTTGTGGGAGTAGAAATGGCACAATTCAGCAAAAACTTGGATGTGCTGGGTGGGGGAGAAAGGAATTGAGAAATAGGGCTCAAGACTACAAGACTGGTGGTGATTTCAGCAGAAATCAGGACTTTCAGGAAAAATGTGAATTTGGCAGGAAAGACAAGTACTGTTCTGGACATGCTGAGTTTGAGATGGCTCTGGGACATCCAGTTCTACTACCCAAAAGGCACCTGAAGGTTAGGAGACGAGTTTAATTATAAACATCTGTAAGTCATCTGCATAGAGATCATAATGAAACTTATAGGAGATGAATTCACCAAGAAAAAGTGTAAAGAGCAAAGATACTGCCCAGGACAAAGCTTTCGGGAACACCTAGAGTTGTTAGTATGTTACAAAAGATGAGCTAGCAAAGAAGATTAAAGGGAATGGTCGGTCAGACAGCATCACAAAAACCCAGAAAAGAGAAAGTGAGTAACAATGTCAGTGCAGCAGTGAAATTAAGATTAATGAAGACTAACAGTCATCGAAGTGGACAATTAAGATATCACTGGTCACTTTGAAGAGAGTGGTTTCAGTTGAGTGACTGGCTGCAAGCCAGACTGCAAAGGGATGAGTGTATGAGGGAGGAAAGAAAATGGAGGTGTATGTGGAGAGCTTTTTTTCAAGAAGTTTGGCTGAGAAAGGCAGGACAGATAGGTAGAGTCAAGGGAAGGTTTTTTTAAGGATGGGGAATAGCTGGACATGTTTGAAAAATAGCAAGGAAAGAACCAGTAGGTTGGGAGAGTGATGATTAGAGTGGTTGAGGTAGTAATAAGCTGGAGAGGATAGCAAGGATTCAGATCAAAGGCTGTATAAAGACGTTGGCCTTGGCAAGGAAAAGGTCTACATTTTCCTCAGTTTGGAGAAGAAGATTGGGGGTGGGAAGATGATGTCAAGTTTTGAGATGAAAAGAAAGGAAGAGGTAAGAATTCATGTCATATAGCCTGTCTTCTCAGGAAAAGAGGTTAGGTCTCAGCAGAGAATAGGGCTGGGGAGAGGTATGGGAGTTTTAAAGTGGATTAGCTGCTGTGGAGAATGAAATAAGCAATCAGGGAGGAGTAAAAGAATTGTCTTGCTGTAGTGAGGGCCCAGTTATAGTTGGATAACATGGATTTATAGTGTACCCAGTTTGCTGACCTCCAAGTCTGTTTCATAGCATAAGAGTAGGAACAGAGAAAAGCAATGGTGGGGGTAATCCAGAGCTAGAATTTGGTAAGGGATTAGCAGTGATAAAACACCAAGCTGTTTAAGAGTTGATGGCAGTGTGGCATTCATTGAATCACTTAAGTAGTTACAAAGTCATGTTGGGAAGAAAAATCAGAGTAGGGATAATGGCTTGAGAAAATACTGAGGGGTGGAAGAATTAGAGATCACAGTGAGAGCAAAAAATAGATTTAAGAGGGCTAAGACATAGAAATGGTAAGAGGAATGTCAGATTTTGATTAAGGAAGCTTAACACTTTTGGGTATGACCTTCCCTGTGTGGAGCTATTAAGGAGTTTGAGGGAACATCACTATGCCCAGTGAAGTCCCCTAGTATAAAAGGCACAAGTTGAGGAGGAAGACTGATCCAAGTACTGAACTTGAGAAAGGACAGAGAATAACCTGGGACCTAGATACACTAGCCACTGTGATTTGAATAAGATGGAAAATGTTGATGCAGTGAATTCACCTCTAAAAAGAGTTTCAACTAACCATTCACACGTCAAGTGGACAAAAAATGTCAAGATATGCACTTATATAGATAACATAGAGGACATCACACAGGTGATTGTGTGTATATATATATGTGTGTGTGTCTTAGAAAAGACATTGTAAATAGACAGTAAGTGGAGCTTAGAACAAAAGGAGAACAGGCTAGATTGTTTTTATCATCTTCAGTTCTTTTAGTTATCTATTCCCTATGAAATTTACCTCCTCTAGATTCATAATCTGAGTCAGTCTTTCTCCCACATTCCTCTCCCCTAGCCAGTCAATTGCCAAATCCTCCCCATCCAAACCTTTCTCTCCACTAATAAATCTCCCAACCGAATTCAGACCCTTCTTACCTCTTCCCATATTAAGCTTCTTAATTCATCTCTTTTCAATTAATTTTCCATAGATTTGTAAAGATTATAGCCACAGAATTACCAGGTCATTATGCTGCTTATAAACCTTTAGTGGATTCCCATTGCCTTTAAGATATACTCTTCAGCCTGGCATTGAAGAATCTCCACAATCTGGTTTCAACCCATCTTTTTAGCCTTATTTCACTATTTGTGCTCTCTTCATTCCACTCAGGGGAAATTCTTGTAAAGCTCGGATAATTAATGAAAACCACAGACAGTAGGATTGACTTTTTAAGAGTAACTTTTTTCCTCTTTAAATCAAGTTTCTTTAATGAATTTGAAAACAAAGGCACAAGTCTCTAGCTGTGGCAAATAATTTCCATTTATATTGCTGCCTCATACCTGTTCCTCTTGGTCCAAGTTGTGCTTTCTTCAACCACTAACTTCACACTTGGAACATAGGCAAGTTCAGTTTAAAACTGTTAAGGTTTGATTTTGTTTTTAATCTGAAATCTTACGTAAAACCAGCAGGTAAGATTCTGAGAACAAACTCTTCCTTTAATAAGGAGTTTTTGTTCTGTGGCTCTTTAACAAAAATTCATTTTGGTCTTTCTTTACTCTAAACTGATTTGCCCCTCCGTGTGTCATTGCCTTTCCTAATATTAGATGACACTTTTAATTCCTATTAACACAGATCTTCTTTGTTAGTTTTTCGGAGGCATTGCTTTCTTCTTCTATAGTATCGCTGTGATCCCTTTTGGTTTTTATTTCCTCTTCTTGGCATACCTGTGGCTGCTTAATTCTTCCCCTTCTAACAAAGTGCTGGATCCGGGACTCTAAGCCTTCACATCTAGGACGATCCAATAATGGCTTATAGGTTCGTGTTTTCACTCCCTCTACAAAGGCACTAATCTGCTTCTGGACAGAAGGTTTGACATCTCTCCACTGGACCACTTCATTTCTCTTTGATCCTGCAGTGTACAATCAGCAATTATATGAACTTAACACAATGAAACCTCCCATCTTTCTAATAATATACCTCTCCCCGTAATGAGTCATGGTTTCAGTTTTTTCTCACCTACCTGACCCAGGAGATATGACAGCAGAGTCCAATCCCTGTAGCATGTTGTATAACATGTGAGTTTTAACTGCATAACTAGCCCACAGTTGCTGCAGGTGTGTAACATTGAACTCCTGGACCTCCCGGTCATAGATCCATTTGATATTCTCAAATTTACAATCATACAGAACTAGAGGAAATTCCACTGCCATGCTGCAAAAAAGACAAGATCTTTTATTTCTTCAGTTTCTTTATAAAAGTTAATAGTATTTATTAAGTGCCTACCAAAATATAGAGTATTTTCTTTTTTTTCTTTGCTTTTTGGAGGGGGGAAGGCAGGGCAATTGGGGTTAAGTGACTTGCCCAAGGTCACATGGCTAGTAAGTGTTAGGTGTCTGAGGCCAGATTTGAACTCAAGTCCTCCTGACTCCAGGGCCAGTGCTCTATTTGCTGTGCCACCTAACCGCCCCCAGAGTATTTTCTTGGATACTGTAAAAAGATAGCAATGAATTAAATTTGTTCCTTGTCCTTGAAGTGTTTTGTAATCAAAATAGAAATAAACCCAGAAGACAAAAAAACCAAACAGATTTTGTATAAATGAGTTAAAACCACAAAAGCTAATTTTCTTTAAACTAGTTTAAAAATACACTTGAAATTGAAACCTAGCCATAATAAAGGCTGGCCAAAGGGGGAGTCCTGCTTAAGTAAGTAAGCCCAATCATAGCGCCTCAATCTGCTCTCAAAATAAGGAATCTTTTTTTAATTGTCCCATAACTAACAAGTAGGAAGTAAACATTAGAAAAGGTATTAAAAATGGCATAGTAGTACAACATAAGTGAAACCCATTAAATAAAAACAAAGTAAAATAATAAATTAGTGCTTGCTGCCTGATTCACCTGAAATAATAAGGCATTCTCATACCACTAATGTAGAAGTTAAAAACTTACATGCGTACTTATTTGGAGTAAAAATTCTATTTGTGTTTAAGGTGCTTGGCCCAAGAGTATGTTATGGGAACATTATAAGTAGCTAATAAGAATAAGAAAACAGAAGTACCCCCAAGTGAAAAGAATTTTATGTAAAATTGCTGGAATTTTCCATTACCTGTACTGTGGTTTTTGGGGATTTTTCTCTATGTTTAGCAGTTCATCAATGATCTCTGGTTTCTCCATTCTCTGGCCAATAAGGAGGAGAATGGCCACCATACAGCGTACTTGATGGTAAAGAAATGCCTGCCCAGTCACTTCAAATTGACATAACTGGAATGGTTCCTGCTGTTGAAGTTTCTCCCCTGGACCCTGCAAGGCCACTAGCTGTACTTTAGCAGACAGGACAGTCCTCTGGAAATTTATCACACCATTGGCCACATCCATTTTACATAAGTTCCGGAAATCATGAGTGCCAACATATTTTTGGGCTGCATCATTCATAGCTTCAATATCAAGATCAGCACAGGGGAAAAAGTAGCGGTAAGTCCGTTCAAGGCAGCTGAACCGGGCACTAAAGCTGGGTTCTACAGGGGCCCAAGCCAGTACCCGAATGTCTGGAGGGAGCACCCGATTGAGAATATGAGTATAACGAATCTCTTCAGCAGAGTCATTCATACTGTCTTTCAAACTTGGATCTTCTGGATTCTTGCTCCCTGGAAGTTGGGAGCGAAGGGTAAGAGAAATCACCTATAAAATTATGAGAAGATCATTTTACATTTATAATAAACCTAACTCCACAGCATACATATGCAGCACCCCAGCATTTTACAAGGATTAGAGAAAACTACTGACCTGTCCAAAGGCACTAACTCCTTTGTCTGTCCGCCCACATCGGTGGTAGTTAGATGTCTGTCTGCTTTCTACTAGCCGAGTCTTGGTTAGTGCCTCAAACAGTTTCTCCTCAATGGTGTTGTTTGTGTTTTCTTGACTGGCAAAACCCTGGTATCCCCAGCCCAAATAAGCTATCCTTAGAGCTACATGTCTTTGGCCATATGCATTGAAATTAAAAGCACGCTGCTGCTGCCGTTTCTTTGGTTTCCCAGCTTCAGTGGAACTTTCTCCTTTAATGTTTGGGCTCTTCTTGTCAGCCTGTTCCTGTTGTAGCCTCTGTACCTCTCTCTCCAGTTCTTGTATTCTCTTCAAAAGTGTCTGAATCTGATTTGTCTCTATGTTTCCTTCCATCGTGTATCTCCGAAATGTAAAGAAGTACAGAGTTTTTCTCTGCCTTAAATAAGAATTTAGAAGAATGATGCATTTCATGGTGATTACACTCTGGTATTATATCACAGTTATTATGACAGACATACATCCTCAGGTTTCATTAGCTTCTATATGTTGAAAAATCCTGACCCTTGCCAGTGTACATAAATCCAAGAAGTTAATAATTATGAAGTAATTAGTCACCTTGTTGACTACTTCAGACACTCCACTTCATCCCAAATTCTGCCTTCTGGTCCTTTCCATCAGGCATGGAAAAGAAAAGAAGAAACACAAACTGGGGAAGAGCCATTACCAACTATCTTTGTAAGGTTGATTAGAAATAGCTAAAATGATGTTTGGGAGTTCTCTCAATTTTATCATCTGTTTCATTTATGTGGATTTTGTTAGCTATGATCATTGAAAACAGACTACTGCTTTTTCCCAATTCCACTTATTTACCAAAAATGTGTATTTAGTCATTAGACCTTCTAAGATCCTGGTTATAAAATCTTGCTACTTGTATTAATAAACCTGTCAACTTTACTGAGATGTTGTCACTTACCAATATTTCAGATGAAGATTTCTGAGTGTCTTGATCAACATCTTCTCTCAAGTATTCAGCTCCATCTTCAAGGTGATAAAAATTGAAGCTAAGCCAATTGAAAGAACTTAATGGTTATATTCCACACTGGAAGCAAAACTCAGAAACAATTAAGAAACTTTAAGTAATTTCAATGGCAGAAAAAAGGTAATTTTAAGTTTTATAAAAGGACTGCCTGCCATGTTAAGTATTAATACTGACTTTGGTAATAGCCTTCACATAAATCATTCAGTCCTCTACCTTTGAATTTCTCCCTCAAAAACAACAGATTCAAATGAAAGTAAGACTGTAGAGCTGGCTAAGTAGGGAAAGACACTGATCCTCTATCATTGATATCTGGCATGATGGCACCAGGTGGTAGCAACACAATTGGGCTGTTGCACCTAGAACTTAACTTCCTCAGGGGGAGTATGGGATAAAATGAGCCAATTGGGTAAGAGCCAGTTGTACATAACAACAGCAATAGTGTAGTAATGATCAGTTGTGGAAGACTTAGCTACTTTGATTAATATAATGCTCCAAAACGGTTACAAAGGACTCATGATGAAAAATGCCATATACCTTCAGAGAAAACTGATGAATTCTTTTAAGTGCGCAGATTGAAGCATACTGCTTTTCACTTTTTCTTTTTTTGTCAACATGGCTAATATGTAAATCTGTTTTTTATGACTTCAAAAAAAGATAAAAGTGACTATAGAGATCCTTAATTTACATGCTTAATTTTTCACATAAAATTTTAGTATTTTTTTCCTGTACTGAATCTTGAGATTAAATCCTTTTGGATGTATATTCTTTTTATTCTTTTGAACAATACAATGTCTTAGTAAGTAAGGGCTGTTAAAAGTGACTTTTGCAACCTTTAACATTTTTGTCCTAGGAAAATTACTATTCTTAACCCTTCTCACCCATTCATCATCTGTAACAACTGTTGATAGGGTGACAAGACATAATTGTTTAGGTAGAAAAGTGATGAGGGATGTTGGGACTATATAAGAAATCAAATGTAGACAAACCACAAACTAAGTATGAAAAAGGATAGAAATGAAATATATCTAGCATGGGATGAATGGTATAAGATCAAAAAGGTAGAAAGCACACGATGGTATTATGTGAGATCAGAGCGTGAAGGCGGACAGATAACCCAAATAAACTGAATTCTAAATCTAGAGCTTTAGAAAAGTCCTACACGTTCATATTTACTATAAATATGTAAATTGTTGACTTGTCATAAGTACAAAAAATTTAGAATGCTCCCTTACCCACTTCCACAGTATTAGGTATGACTACTATTAATGTTCTATCAGAAATAAAAAACTGACATTTATAAATATGGTGTATTACATCAGATTAGTTGTGCGAAATACTTAAATTCTTCATTGTTTTCTTTTACAGACATGCCTACAACATAAAAGAAGCAATGGAGAAACTCATGGGCCCTGATAAGCAAAAATGGGCCACTATGGATCCAGAAGAACGTATGGCAGCCGCAGCTATAGCCTTTACCCAGATTTGTGCAGGACAGGGGGAAGGGGATAACATAAGAGAAGCCAGGTCAAAACAGTATGATCCCTATAGTAAAGCTTCAGTGACCCTGGGCAAGGCACCCTCTCTACCTATGCATCTACATTGTGCACAAGAAGATCTTACAGTTTCAGAGACTGGCTCAGACACCTCCCAGATAGCCCGGAAGCCAGTAATGAAGAGGAAAGTACTTCGTAGGAAGCCAGACGGTGAAGTACTGGTTACAGATGAGTCTGTTATAAGTGATTCAGGGTCTAGTATAGAAAATGACATGGAGCTCTGGGACTTGAGGCGAAGACTAATGAGTTTGCAGCCATACCATGAAGACATTAAGGCTAAGCCTGAAGGTATGGATAGTTCAGAAAAGTTGTACCCACAACATTCGGACCATGACATTTCTCAGGAAGAAAAAGAAATCATCTGCTACCTACAAAGAGAATCAGTGGAACCTCCAGCTTATGAACAAGATCTAATTGTTGCTAACAGACCCAAGTCATTCATCCTCCCAAAGCTGGATCAGCTAGGCCGAAACCGGGCAAAGATTGACCGAGTAGCCCGGTACTTTGAGTACAAAAGAGATTGGGATACAATGAGGTTCCCTGGAGAGGATCAAAGGAAAGACCTTCGTTGGGGTATTCGAGAGCAAATGATCTGTAGGTCAGAGCCCCAGCCCAAGCCTCAGCACATATATGTCCCCAACAACTACTTAGTGCCAACCATGAAGAAAAGATCTGCCTTACGATGGAGTGTGCGCTGTGACCTAGCAAATGGTATCATGCCGAGGAAGCTCCCTTCCCCTGTTTCTCCCTCTTAGTTTCCTACTCAAGATAATCTGGGACTACCTAGTTTGTTCACACTTTCAATAAAGAGAAACAACTGACTTTCAAAAAACGAGGAACATTTTTAAGGAAGGACTTCCCTCATCCATCACTGGCTTTTTTCTTTCTATTCCAAACTGTGTCAGATGCCAGTTAACTTCCAAATTACCATTCAGAAACCCAGCACTCTTAAGACAAATCATGCCAGAGAAAGAACCAATATCATAGTCTCGTTTGATGATGAGCACTACTTGTATTCTGTGCCTTTTTCCCATTTGGCCAGGCTGAGTTGCTGTGTGATTTTATTAGTCAATTGTTGCTGTGTGTGATTTTTTATAGCTCCTGGGAGTTAAACCTGTCTTAATAAAGAATATTTTAGAAATGTATGAACTTGGCCATATCTCTACCAGATACTTCCTAATAATAGTAAGATTATAATGAAGTAGAACTCCAATCATAGGATTCCGGCCCTGCGTACATTCCCCACCAACCGGCTCCCCTTCCTCCTAATTCTGTAAGAGCTAAGGGGATGAAGGTAGGGAATAAAAACACAAGGCCAGCCCTCCCCATAATAGCTCCTGAATAAAGGAAATAAGGGTAAGTCAAAGGTCAAATTTCCTGTTGGTAAAGGAAAGCTATTAATACTTTCAGTCCTTAATGAGAGGCTCCTAAAAGCAGCTTTTAAAATATAGATGTGCACTGTGTTCCATTTCAGAACTCTGGTCCAGAATTCCTTACACAGAGTAGGCACTTAATACATGTCTGTTGAATTTAATTTGTTAAATTGAAGAATGTAACTTATCAGTCTGGTCACTTCAGGATTAAATTAATGTAATTCTTGATCCCTTTGGCCGACAGCATATTAGAACAAATTGTATTACATTAAAATTCCGGAATAGTGTTGTATAACTTCTGCTACAAATAAAAACTAGAGTTAGGTACAAGATTTAAATCCAATTTACTCTTTGTAGCATGGAGTAGAAGCAACTAATTGCTCTGTCCATTTAGTTACCTAAATGATAACTGCTTAACCTTGATCTCTTGGGGTAGGAAAAGGGTAGAGGAAGAAAATGAGAATACTCATCTAAAGCGAGAGGGGCTATAAATGATCCCCATAACCTTCATCTTCATTTTCTGTCTTTACCAATGACATTTTGCTTTCTTGAGTTATAAGGTCACAACCTGGGCTCTGGGCTTGTCCAGTCTTTTACAAAACAGCATTCTTTTCCCCCAGTGTCTGTCCCTGCTGATATTGTGGCCACTTGTTTTAATTAATATGGTTTGTAATTTTACTACAGGAACTGTTCAAAGGATGTTTTCAAATAAAAACCTAAAATAATCCACAATCTAGTTTTGCATTTGAATCAGTTCCATCTAGAAGCATTAATCCCAGCTAAATTTCCCTTTCCCCACAAGATTTTATTTTACAGTTTAAAACCATGTTTCCCCAACAACAATATACCCCTCTGGCTTTGCACTCTTACCACTAGGCAAGTTTAAGTTCTATTTCAAAATCTACTTAGGTCTCAGGCTTTTGGTTTAGTGAAAAGGGATGCACCATGTTACAAATAACTCCTCACCGTAATATTTGTGTTTAAAAGAAGATTTTGATGACTTGATTTAAAGTAACAAAGTAAACATTCTTCATTTGCATAGCTATCATCAAAGACAAAACTCCTTACTAACTTTTATGAGAGTAGCTGTAGCTGTGCTGCTGAGCACATTCTCAATACGGCTCCCTTTACCAAGGTCTCTAGGAACCACCCGTCTGGAATCTGGCCCTCAAGGTGGATAGAACTCCGTAGGAAAGGCTAAGTTCCCCAAAGCACGGGGCTTTCGGGGGTATGTACCTACCGCAGGACAGAGCTAGAGTCGCCTGTCTGGCAAGGAGAATGGGGCTGGGATATGAGGCCAAAGCGTGGTGGTCTTCCCAACCCCAATACCCGCTTTACACCAAGGATTAAGGATCTGGTGATAAAAGGGACATGCCCCAAAGCTGGCCGTGACACACTTACCTTCCCGCAGCAAAAAGCCTCCAGGAAGTGTTCTGGTCTACAGGAAATGATTTCTAGGTTTCAACTACGTAGTGTTTCTCACGTCTTGATGGGAAATGTAGTTCAAAGAACCACAGAGATAGAGTGGAAAGGGAGGAACCCTATCACATGTTTTTCTAGCCTAGGACACACCTCTTCCTAACCCCGCCCAATTCCACTCCCTAGGTTGCAGGATAAGAAGAGAGAACTCTTGATGCTATTTTTTGGTTTATTTTTTTTTAAACGGCTAACTTCAAATTCCTGCTGTAAATTGTAAGAACGAGCTAAAAAAAAACATGGGCTGTTTGTACATAATAAGTGGGTAGAACACTGCCTTTCCAAGATAAGAGCAATAAACCGTTTTAAAGTGAAAAACGGGCTAAGGACTAGACTCGTTACGAAGCAATAGGTAGGCTTCAGCACCACGGAGAGATCACGCCCACGTTCCAATTTAAGGCCTGGGCACTGACCAAGATTTTACGATTTCAGGTAAAAGAGAACAATGGTTTACAAAACACTTTAATGTAAATGTGGACCTCTACAACTACTACTCTCCTTCTGTGGGGGATCTGCCTTAGGTGGTGGCCTCTGCCTTTTAAAAAAAATACATCTCAATAAAGTAAAGTACCTGACATCTAATAGAAACTGGACAATGGGATTGTTAAAATTCAAATTCGACTGTCTTCCAGAAAACTGTCTGGCAGAAATCTCACACCATCTCCCAAGATAAGTTCAAATGGGTGCATAATTTAGACATAAAGAATAATATCATAAGAAAAAAAATGGAGCAGGGAAGAAATTACATGGCATATCCATGGATGGGAGATTTCATGACCAAACAAGAGATAGGTTTATGGGAAGTAAAATGGATTTTTTTTTAAAATGAAAAAAGCAAACCCTACACAAACAAAACCAATACAGCTAAAGTAAGAAGAAAAGCAGGAAACGGGGGGGGGGGGGAGTTGGGGGGGAAGGTTTGTAACAAATTTTTCTGCTAAAGGTTTCATTTCTAAAATATATAGGGAACTGATTGAAATTTACAAGAATAAGAACCATTCTCCCATTGATAAGTGATTAAATGATATGAATAGGCAGTTTTCAGAAGAAAAAAAAACAAAGCTATCAGTACTTAATATGAAAAAAAATAAGGAATGCTAATTAAAACAACTCTGAGATACCACCTTGCAGATTGACTAAGATGACAAAGAAAATGACAAATGTTGGAGGGGGTGTGGAAAAACAGGTACATGAATGCAGTATTGGTGTCAGGAACTAGTCCAATCATTCTGGAAATCAGTTTTGAACTATGCTCAAAAGGCCATTAAATTCTGTATACCCTTTGACCCAGCAATAACCCCCAATGGGGGTTATAAACCATAGATCAAAGAAAGAGAAACAGGACCTATATGTACAAAAATCTCTATTTTTTGTGATGACAAAGAATTGCAAATTGAGGGTATATCCATCAAATAGGGAATGACTAAACAAGTTATGGTATATGAATGTGATGGAATACTACTGTGCTGTAAGAAGTGATGAAAGAGATGGTTTCAGAAAAACCTGGGAAGACTTATAAGAACTCATGCAAAGTGAAGTGAGTAGAACCAGAACCATGTATATAGCAAAAGCAATGTTGTAAAGATAATCAATCATCTTTGAAAGACTTTATAATTGGGATCAACATTGATCCACCATAGATCCAAAAGACTAGTGATGAAACATGCAATACACCTCCAGATAGAGAACCAATGGACTTAGAGTGCAGACCGAAAGATATTTTTTCTGCTTTTTAAAAAAATATAGCTAATGCAGAAATTTGTTTTGCATTAATATATATGTATATATATATATATACATATATATGTACACACACATATGTAATAGGTTTTGTTTTTCTTGCCTTCTTATTTGGTGGAGCAGGTAGGAGGAGGGGAAAAATTTGGAATTAAAAAAGAAAAAGTTTTTGTACTATTAAAAAATTGGCTTCCTTCTACAACCAGCTCCTTGATCACCTTGATCCTTTTTGCATTCCATCCTTCCTTCACACAGAGCATGTTGTCACCCCCTCTTTCTCCAAGCTCCTTAATAGCTGTTTTGCATTGTGTGCAGAACTTTGGCTGAGTCTGAAGTATACTTGTGGGTGCTTTCTAATAACCCATTTAGTCATAGGGGAAACTTAGGCACAGATCAAGGTCAACAATAGTCACCTAGTTCTAGGTTTGACACAGGAGAAAGTGCTAGAGTTTTAGGGCAATATCCAATATACTCCCCCACCTGCAATGCTCAGTGCCCAATCTAGTTACCAACACCTCTGGGAATTACTTTATTCATATATAAAAATGAAGAAACGGAACTACGTTAGGTGTTCTTAACCATTTTTTGTGTGGTGAATCTGACGAAACCTACGTACCTCTTCTCAGAATCATGCATAAAAACAAATTACATAAAGGAAAGACCATTGTTTAAAAAAAAAAAAGGCAAATTCAAGGCCGCAGGTAAAGATGCCCCACTACATGATCTCCAAGGTCCAACTCCAGATAAGAGCCTACCAAGTTACACAGGTGAATCCTGCCAACCCACGTGTGGCCCCGCGCGTGCGTACTAGTGAAATTTCTCAGGCTCCTACCCCTTGGGCCCCCTCATTGGCCCACGGGCGGGGGGCGGGGCCCGTCCTCGCGCCTATGTTGGAAGCACGTGCTGAGCGGAAGGAATCTCAGCCGGAGTAGCGGCGAGCGGCGGGAGCTATGGCGTCGTTACTTTGGGGAGGCGAAGCCGGGGCAGCGGAGAGCGAGCGGCTCAGTAGCCACGTAACGGCCCCCCACCCCTCGGGCTGGGGCAGACACGGGGCTTGCGGTTGGGCGGGAATGTGAGAGCAGGAACAACCAGCGACGGATTTGAGGGCACAGGGTGGACTAGGGGAAGCGGGGCGGGGAGAACCTAGGAGGGAGAAGGAAGAGTTCGGGAAAAGGAGGATGAAGTGGGAGGGACCGAAACAAAACTGCCCGGAGGCCACGGAAAGCACTGGGGTGGCGGGGGGACCTTCCCGGAGGCAAGGTGGGGGGCGGGGCGGTTCGGAGGAGCTGACCTGGGGAGGAGGGGCGTCAGCGTCTGGACATCCCGGGGAGGGACCACCCGGAACCCTGGCTAGACAAAAAAGCTGCAGGTCCAGGAGCCCAGACCGTGGGGAAGGGATGCACAAAGGGGCAAACTGGAACTGCCCCAACTTACCTGCCGGTCTCTACCTAGTTCTGCCTTGCAAACCAACAGGCAGCAGCTGCCTGCGATGATTTGTCCTTCTTTAGCCTCTACAAACCCCTCGAGGGAAAGACCCTCAGCAGTTTGGGACCAATGACATAATTGAAAGAAATGTGTGGATAAGTATCTAGGGCAACAGAAATATTCCTCCAGATTTGGGATGATTGTGACCTCAGGCCACTCCGATTGTATAGGACTTAAAGGGCATTGCGCCCTTGATGATTTTTAAGTACAAACCCTTCCAGCCCTTAGTACTGAGCCGACATTCCCTAGTTGAGACTGTTTGAAATTTATGTTTTTTAATAGTTGTCAAATCTCATTTCCCGCAAGAGTCTTCGGGGTCTTAAGAGTACTACAGTGCCAGGACTAGGTGAGTGGTGCTAGAATAAAGCTGAGTTGATATATATGGACAAATGTATTGGCTTTTTGATGTGTGTTTCTCCGTTAACCATTCGAGAACTTCCAGTGTGCAAAGGCACTGGAACTCTAGTTAATGTTCTTATAGCTCTAGTCCATGTCCTCCACGAGGTTGCACCTGTTGTTTGGGGGAAAAAAGAATAATAATATACATGAAACAAGAAAAGGACTAAGGAGCAAAGTATCAACAAGAACATGGACATGATACAGACTAAATTGGGATCAAGGGTAAAAAAAGTCAGAGGGGGTAGAATTAATCAGCATGGGAATGAATGAAAAAGCATTTACTAAAAGCTATGTGCAAAGCACTGATAATACACACTGAAAAGACAGGTGTGTGTATTTATATGTATATATACTGTTTTATTATATAACAATAAAAATTTGTTAAATATTTTATAATTATGTTATATATTTTATTATATATTTTTATGTTTTACATGTGTGTAATATATGTGTTATAGATACATATATAGCTTTAATATGTTTAAATTGCATTAAGACTTGGAAAACCTTGTATATTTATACATATGTCTTTTCTATTCATATTATACATACACATGCATTTATATATAAATATGTTTATAAATGAATTTGTGTATTTGCATATAGATTATATATTTTGAACATATATAAAGGCATGCATATGTGCATGCATAGGGGGAAATGGCATTCTAGTTGAAGGACAAACATAGAAATAGGCTGGGGAATGGATCTGTGATTGTGATTTCACTGATATAGGAAACTCCATGGTGAGGAAGCTCTCTCTATCAATGTAGATTGGTACCTTCTTTGCCACTTATAGTTTTAGAAAGTTGCACAGAACGCTGAACTGTTAAGTGACTTACCCAAGGTCACACAGCCAGTAAGTGTCAGAGGTGGAACTTGAACCCACATCTTACTGGTTTGGAAGCCAGCTCTGTCTCCACCATATCATGATTCCTCTCCAGCCTGGAGTAAATTTTATTCTCTTCGGGAGTTAGTGCAGTTCCTCTAGTTATTGTTTCCACTTACCCAGCTGCCAAATATTTTTCTTTTTGATCACAACCATTCATGCCACCTATCCTATGTACTTTTTGAAATGCATTATCCAATCTGAGTGAAATGAGGATAAACTGAAATTAAATAATGTGTTAAATTCTCCTTTGAAAGTAGCAGGAGGGAAGCTGGGAGAATTCAAGTACAAATGTCTGTAATCCCATTCCAATGCCTCTATCCCACAAGGAGGTAACCAGGTTTTCAAACTATGACACTGGAGCACAAGCATCAAATGAGAGATATTTGTTGTCTGAGGCTCAGCTTAGCTAGATGCAAAAAGGCTCATCAGTAGAAGGTTGGCAGCAGGGTGATAAATATTTTGGCCGAAGTATTTCATGAAACAAAAATAACTGTCTACTTAGGTGCAGAGTGGTTACAACTGGAGGAAGCATCCACCTTGACACACACAAAAAAAGGATCATTTAAGTATTGAATTAAATATTCAAGCTGATCATATATTTTGTCAGTAAAATGTTTATTAAACAGATTCTGCTTCAGATAGTGGGAGAAAGAAGAGAAATATCCTTTATGCTTTGATTGCTGTATCTGTATGACAGTTGTTTGAAAGTACCCAAGGAAGTAAAAAGTTAACCCGAGAGCCTTCTGTAAGGCTCTGCATTTGAGCAGTTCTGCTATTTCTGCCTCCAAGAAATCACAGTTTACCCCCTTTTGGTAGCTAAGTAGTCCTAGCTTTGGCTCCATACATCAGGAAGAGCTGCTACTATTATCAGTGACCTAGAAGGGGGGGAAAAAAATAAAAACAGGCCAGCAGTGCTAGCTAAAAGAGCACTCAAGCCTAGCATAGTAGCTATGCTTAGGCAGACATTTTTAGAGACAGCTCTGTGTTTGAGAATGAAGGGTAACTTTAAAGTAACTTTAAAGCCTGATTACATGAATTCTTGTTGCTAGAATAAGAAAATAATAAACCTTATTGCTTAAATGGTTAATCCATGACAGTATACGGAGGCCTATGAAATCAGACCGCAGACCAGGAAGAAATTGATTTCATGTTGTTTAGTTTTTTGTGGGAAGCGATGTTTCTGGAGAAGCTTGCTGTGTTCTTAAGGCAAATGTTTGCCCAAGTTGTAGAGAGAAAGAAGGGGATAAAGACTAGGTAGGTAATTTTGGCAAAGGGAGGGGAAGCAAATATAAATTTTACAAATGGGGGGGGCGGAGCCAAGATGGCGGC
>CM053582.1:190238839-190270014 GCA_028627135.1 Pseudochirops cupreus | reverse complement strand
CAAAAAGTGACATAGGAGAGACTAGAATGGGGGAGGGGGGAAATACTGGGATGGCTGTTTTGGGGTGGTGGGCGGGGGAAAGACGGGGAGAAAAGATATAACTCAAAAAAATTTAATAAAGAATCTCATATCAAAAAAAAATAAATTTTACAAATGAGTGGATTTTTCTGAAGGTCTGAAGTTTCTGTAGCGTTTATGCAAGTCTAGGATTAACTCATGAGATTCAGTATGGGAAGTAGAAAAAATGCTAGACTTTGACTTGAGAGCTGCATTTGAATCTTCTCTCTTGAATTTACTAGCTGTGTACGTGGTGTCCTGGTCAGTGACAGGAATGTTCAGAAAAAGTGGGAGCATTGTACAGAAAGGGGGAAGAGAATGAGTTCTGTTCTGAACATGTCAAATTTGAAGTGGCTAGGGTACATTCAGTTGGAGATGTCCAAAAGGCAGTTGGTGATAAGGAGCTATAACTAAGTAAAGTGCCTAGGTTTGGATATGTAGATCTGGAAATCATCTGCAGAAAAAATGAATAATGAACCCAAGGGAGCTGATGGGATTACCAAGTCACATAGTAAAGAGTCAGAAGAGAGGAAAACCCAGTATAAAACCATGGGGAGCGCTCAGAGTTAGTGGACAAAATGCTGATGAAGATCAAGTACAGATAACTAAAGAAAAGCATCAGACAGGAGAAAAACCAAGAGAAAACAGTATCACAGAAACCTAGATAAATGAGAGTATCAAGAAGAGGGTACCATATCAAAGGCTGCAGAGAGAACTAAAAGAATGAAGACTGGGAGAGAGTCATTAAATTTGGCAATTAAGAGATCATTGGTAACTTTGGAGAGAGCTGGATATAATGGCTTATTAAATGGGACCTAGATAGCCTTTATGTTACATGTAAACTAGGCATGTTACTTGCATTACCTAACTCACAGTGTTGGTGCTTAGAAAGTGTTATGTCCCCTTAGAGCATTATATAAGTGCTCCATTCAACAGAAATTTGTGTATCCTTTATGTATAATGTTACATATTGTGCAAAGAAGCATATAGCCCAAGTGGACAAATTAAATGTTTCTGTGAAAACTAGTAATGATATCAACAATGCAGCGTAAATCAACAAGACAGTCATGATAAATGCCAAATGTGGGCACAAGTAATAAATGCTATAGGAACAAAAGACAGATTATGGTCATCAGATGTGATTTCACAGAAGAGATTGAATTTGAGGGGATGCTTGAAAGATGCATAGAATTTGGATATACCTAGAGAAGGCAGGAAGATACTTCTGGCTAAAGAACAGAAAAAGCAATGTGCATGACATGTTCAGAGGATATCGAATAAGTCAATACAATGGGAGTACAGAATTCATAGAGGGTAGTAGTGGAAAATAAAAAGGGAGGGTAGGGCCAGATCAGTGTAGGTGTTTTGCCTCTGTTTTGTTTTGAGACTATGTCACCCATCTCACCTAGGCTGGAACATGCAGTGGCCACTCACATGCCGAATCCCAAAACAGATTGGCACAGAAGCTTTAACCTCTCTTTTTCTGACCTGGATCAGTTTATCTCTCCTTAGACAGCCTGGTGCTCCCAGGGGCCCAACATATTGGTGTTGGACTTAGTGTGGACTCCTGATCAACTTTAGCCCTCTTGCAGCTCTCCCATACTGAAGCATTCTACCAGCCTCCACTTCCCCAAGTAACAGGGATCACAGGTATATACAACTGTGCCCATCCCAGTGTAAGTGTAAAGTGATGAACTAAGAAATTTAAACTTTATCCTGTCAGTAATGGAGAGAGGTTGCAGATTTTTTAGTAGGAGGGTGTTGTGAAGGCAGTGTATTAACTGGTTTGTGCAACACATATTAGAGAGGAAAAGGCTAAAATATATCCCTTCCCAAAATTTATATATCTTACCTTCCCTTTTTTGGGGGGGGGAAATATTTCTTCCTTTCAGGTGCTTCCATTAGTAATTCTGAAGATGATGATGAAGATATGGGTAAAATGTTTATTTGCATATATGTATTTGGCTTTTTAATATTAGTCCATTTAGTTATTCTTCACAGCCTTGTATAAGGCTAATCTCCATTGGAGATTCCTTTTTGAATGATATATATCATGGGAATTGTTTAGGAAGGGAAAAAAAGAGTAGAGAAAAAAACAGGAGTGGCCCAACTGTATTTGGGGGAAGAAGAATGGAGTGACAGGTGGATAAACAAAAGTAGGTTTAAAGATCATTCATTAAGGGAAGAAGTGAGGAAGAGTTGGGTCTCAGGTGGATGTGGGCTTGCTTATGGTGGGGAGCAGGTGTATGTACTAAAACATTGAAAGCTCTGTACTTTCACAAAAGAAGGAAGACAGGCTACTCCTACTTCAATGTCATCCTCTCCAGTCACTTTTCCAGTTGTAGTCAAGAAAACAGATGACCAGAGATGCATTAAAATGCAGATTCTCAATTTTTATGCAATCTGTGTACATAGTTCACTAGGTTTGTATCAATACCACAGTGTTCCTTTCTTATTTTGTTTCCCCCAGTGGATTTGGCTGCCAATTCACTCTTGAACAAACTAATCCGGCAGTCCTTAGTAGAGTCCACTCACCGTGTGGAAGTCTTACAGAAGGATCCTAACTCTCCCCTCTATTCAGTAAAGACATTTGAAGAGTTGCGACTGTGAGTATTTCATTACTGGGTCAGCTTTTGAAAATACCAAAAATTATAGTTCAGGAAAGAAGGACCTTTTTTGCTTTCTGACATATTTTCAATATTGAATGAGGCATATATGTTTGAAATAATTAAGATACAACTAAATTAGGAACATTAAAAATAATACTTCTAAATCTGTTTTGAGTAGCAGTTGATAGGGGAAAAAAATTATATCTTGCTTTGATCTTAAGATTGTGTGATATACTGGAAAGAATGGTAGAGCTGGTATCAGGAGAAACCTGAGTTGAAATCCTGTCTCTGATGCTTATTTGTTGTGAGTCCATGCACAAGTCACTCTCTAATCATCAGTTTCTTCATCTTTAAAATAAGAATAATATACATAAGTAACTGTCTCATGAGAGTTACTGTGGCATATTCGATAAAGGCCCAGCCTAGGAGTTAGGAAGACCTAGGTTAAGTCCTATCTCTGACACATACTAGCTGTGTGACCATGAGCAAGTCACTTAACTGGTCAGTGCCCCAGGAAACTTTCTAAAGCTATAAGCTATAGGTGGTTCACTAATCTGTGTTATTACAGAGAGTTTCCACACAGGGAGTTTACTTTACCACTGAAATCACAAGTCCAACCGGAGGCTAAAAAGCTCCCTCTCCAGTCTGTTAGTAAGAGCAAATAGATAATGTGTGTTAAATATTCTGTAACTCTGACGGTGCTGTGTCAGTTATTATTGAGGTGACATTTCAATTATGGAGGAAGATAGTAGCACTGATGATCCAGAAATCATTTCTATTGAATTTGGAACAAGATGTGATCCTGGAACAGGAAGAATATATTGATCTTCCTGACTTAACTTTGTCTTGGCTAACTTAAAATGAGTAAATAAAATGAGTTTTCATGCCCCTGCTCATGATGAGAAGGAGCCCAGGGGCCTGCTGAGTGGTAGGTAAGGAAACCTCTCCCACATTCAAAATTGGTTTTCAGTAATCCAAGTGAATAATTTACATGCAAATAATTGAGAAAGTATAAGTATCCTCATCTGAGGTATGTTTGTATATACTTGAGTCATCAAGAAAGGCATATTAAATATTCTTTTTTAGACAAGTCTTTTTAGACAAGTTATTTTTATGTGGCCATAAAAATAACTCGGCAGCATTTAGTTATTGTTGAGGTGTATATTTCTTAAATGATCATGTAGTCAGAGTGAAGAATAATAGGAGAGCAGGCCATGTGCTCACCTTTCCATTCTGTGTTAGAAGACCTCAAGCATGGTAGGCAGAGCCTCCAAGAGGGCTTTGTGAGAGAATTAGGGATAGGAATCACACAGGATGAGAAGAAATAGGTAGATTGTCCTGTATTCCAATTTAGGGAATGCCTACGAATCGTTAATGTATAAATTAGCCACAGACTTGTAAGTGTTTGATTATTTTTACTAGAAAGGAAGAATTATTGAAAGGGATTTATGCAATGGGATTCAACAGACCATCAAAAATCCAGGAGATGGCCCTCCCCATGATGCTGGCACACCCGTAAGTCCCAAGGGCTCTTGTAAAGTAACTTGTTTTCATCTCTTAGACTGGCTTTAAGCTTAATGGTTTCCTGTTATCCCGTAGACCCCAGAACCTCATAGCACAGAGCCAGTCTGGAACAGGCAAAACAGCTGCTTTTGTCTTGGCAATGCTAAGCAGAGTTAATGCCTCAGAACTGTTTCCACAGGTAAGAAAGAGGTGAGATTGAACAGTCATGACCCTTGTAGTATATGTAATGGCCAGCCAGGGGAAAAGTACAAAACCCTCTTCTCTCTTCTCAGACTGCAGCCACTCATTCGCTCTCTTCCTCTACAGTCTCTCTTAGTGATTCCATCAGCGCCTGTGGGTTTAATTTTCATCTCTATGCAGATGGCTCTCAGAGCTATATGTCCAGCTGCAGCCTTCCTCCCGGGCTTCAGTCCCACATCACCAGCTGTCTGTTGCTTATTTCAAACTGGATGTCCCAGAGACATCCTAGACTCAGCACATATAAAGTAGAACTCCCTATCTTTCCCTGCAACTCCCCTGCTTCCACTAAAAGCATCACCATTTTTCCGGCCTCCCAGGCTTGTAACCTTGGCGTTATCATTACTTCCTCCCTCACCCCACGTATCCAGTCAGTTGCCAGACATTGCCATTTATGCCACCCCACCATTTCTTGCATTCAGTCATCTTCTCTCCATTCACACAGCCACTGCTCCAGTTCAGGCTTTTGTCACCTCTCATCTGGGCTATTCTATTTGCCACCTAATTGGTCTCCCACCTTCAAATCTCCCTTCACTCCATTTCATCTTCTGCACAGCTGCTCTTTCCTACTTCTGCTACTTGTTTGACCATTCCTCAGTTTTCTTCACTAGTTGGTTATTCTTCTACTACCCTGAAAATGTCATTTTTCCTCATGGTTCTGTCGTTGGCCCTCTTTACTTTTCTCATTATATTTTCTTCTTTGGTGATCGTATCTACTCCCATTTATGACCTCTATGTAAATGGACTCCTAAATCTATATATTCAGTATTAATCTCTGATGAAATAGTACATAAAGTGCTGACCTTGGAGTCAGGAAGACTCATCTTCTTGAATTCAAATGTGGCCTCAGACACTAGTTGTGTGACCCTGGGCAAGTCACTTAACTCCGATTGCCACAATTCCTCATTTGTAGAATGAGCTGGAGAAGAAAATGGCAAACTATTCCAGTATCTTTGCTAAAATAACCTCAAATGGGGCCACAAAGAGTCAGACATAACTGAACCTGACAACCAAACATTAATCTCTCTCCAGCATTCTAATCTCACATTGTCAAATGCCTGCTGGATATCTCCACCTGAATGTCCCATTAACATTCCAGGCTCAGCCTTTCCAAAACAAACTATCTACTCCATTCAAATGTGCTCTTCCTCTAGACTTTCCTGTTTCTATTGAGGGCATCTATTCTTCCAGTTACCAAGGTTCATAATCTCAGAGTCATCTTAGATTCTTCCCTCTGCTTTATGTCTTATGTCCACTCAGTCACCATGTCCTGGCAATTCTATCTCCACATCATCTCTTATATTCATTCCCTTTTCTCCATTCATATGGCTATCACCTAATTTTAGGCCCTCATCACATCTCACCTGGATTACTGAAGTAACCCCCTTTAATTAGTTTCCCTGCTTTCTGTTTCTGACATCTCCATTTCATCCTCACAATTGTCATTTTTTAGGCACAGGTCTGACCATGTTATCCCTTGGCTTAAAATCTATGTATAGCTCCCTACAAACTCCTTAGTCTAGCATTTAAGGTACCCTACTGTATGACTGCAGTTTATTTTTTTAACCTTATTTTATTAATTCTTCTGTCTGACTAGACAAGACTGCTAGCTGTTCCCCAAATTTGGCATCCCAGCACCTCCCTCCATGCATTCATACAGGTATTCAGATGCACTTTTTCATGATCCCTGCCTCCCAGAATCCTCCTTAAGGCCTAGCTTAGGTGCCCTTTTCTTCAGGAATCTTTCCTGAGTCTTTCCCACCTCCAGTGTTTAGTGCTCTTACTTCAGATTACCTTGTACTTCCTTATTTTTATTCAAGATTTCTTGAAGGGAGGAGCTGTTTTGTTTTTTCCTCTCTGATACCTTGTACATAGTAGAAAATTCATAAATATGTGTTTCGTTGCATTAAAGTTGAGACACAAATAGAAAATATTTTCCAGCATCTTCATGGTAGATCATTCTCTTTCAGTCTAACCTGCTGGAGCAGCCAGGGGTTTATATATCCATTTTTCTATACCACCAGCATCATCATTCCCCCTAGACCATGCAGAGTATTGTGGTTGGCGTTGGGGAAACAGGCCAAATGTTCATTTCTAGCCTCCAAGGCTTACAGTCTAGTTGGGAAGATAGGACATAAATGTACAAAAATCAACCATAGTAAAGGGTAGCACAAGCTAAGTCCTAAGTGAGTGGTGCAGACACATGGGGCTCTAGGATAAGGGAGGCTAAGAAAAGGGTCTCAGAATCACAGTGATTTTGAGTGGAAAAGTAGAGCTTGAATTTGACCTTGATGTAAGATTAGGATTTAAATATATAGAGAAAGAGGAAGCCAACACAGATAAGAGGATTGTCATAGCAATAGTGGATAAATATTTGCATGTCATGTGTAAGAACAATGAGTACATAATATTGACTGGAATAGAGGAGTCATACCGAAAATAAGTAAAACATAATATTGCGTCCACATTTGGAAGAGCCCTGAATGCCAGTCTAAGGAGTTTAGACTTTATCTTGGCATCTGGGAACCATGAAAGGCTTTCAGCCAGTAAAATTAGTTACAGAGCAGTGAAATAGCAAGATTAATCTGGAAGTGGGATGTTGGGAATGATAGATTTTAGCAGGGGGAAAGCTAGGGTCAGGGAGACCAGTTAGAAGATTTTAATAGTCCATGGATAAGGTGAATAAGAACCTACATTTATATTATGACTTCCTAATATTTCCTCTTTGCATTCCCCAAAATACAGTAATACCGAGTGGTTATATTGTTGGCTATTCCTTTTGTGACTTTTTCAAAAAGAATATATGAAAGATAGTTTGTTTCCTGTCTCATAAATCTTCTCCTAATCTGCCAGCCATTAAATGCATTCAGCCGAGGTTGACATTTTAATTCCAAATTCTACAACTAGGCATTTCTATTCTTCTTTCTAGTCCCCAAAGGTTTGCTCTTTTAAATATTTTTCCCTATTCTACCTTAAGTGTCTCTGCTTAGCTCCAACTTATGAATTGGCTCTGCAAACTGGACGTGTTGTTGAGCAGATGGGAAAATTTTGTATTGATGTTGAAGTGATGTATGCTGTTCGAGGAAACCGAGGTATGTGCCAACCAAGAAAGTCTTGGCTAATTTTATAGTGCTCTCAGATGCTCCTAGACAGTTGATTTCATTCAGACTGGCTTCTAAAATAGGCTCAGTACCCTGTGTGGTAGGATCACATCCCAAACACTGTTTTTTTAATTGTTATTATTAACCCAGTTGAGTTTTGAGGACTTTATTTTGAACATTTACAAAGCCAAAAATGGCAGCATTTTGTAGTTTTTAGATTTTTGAACTTATTTCATTAAGTTATATTCCAATGCTGTGTGCTCTGACTTAACCAGTTGGATATTATGAAAGGTGAGACTTTGTATTTAAGAAAAAAATTAATCTTTTTTTCCCTCTAGCTCCAAGAGGCACTGATATAACCAAACAAATTATAATTGGCACCCCTGGGACTGTCCTAGATTGGTGTTTTAAACGAAAAGTGATAGATTTGAATAAGATTCGTGTTTTTGTTCTGGATGAAGCAGATGTGATGATTGATACCCAGGGATTCTCCGACCAAAGCATTCGAATTCAGAGGTAATCTTAGAGCTTTGTCTTTCCTCCTCTGTCTTCTAATGTAATACTTGATGTGTGTGCTGCTCCTTGTTATGTGGACTACATCTTTCCCACCTTTCACCATTGTCACCATTAACACCTAATCTTCCCATCATTCTCAGATTTTTTTTCAGGGTCTTTGTAGAGTCCTGTGATTCCTGAGATGCCTTAATTTGGGGGGGGGGGGGGCGGCACGCTCATCTAGAAAAGGTTTTGCAAGGCTGTTCCAGTTTTGCCTATGTTGACACAAGGAGGCAGCAAAGGCTTGGATTGCAGCTGATTCATAAGAGTAAAGATTTAAGGGATTTCGTGCCCTGGTGCTAGGTTTATTCATGTTTCCTTCATTTCCCTAGGCAAATGTATGAACAAGGGATTCTGATGCCTACCTACCCACTTTTAAAAGGATATTGTGAGGGTACAGTAGATAACTGAAAGGTCACATCGATAGAGTGTTGGCTTTGAAGTAAGAGACCTGGGTCACAGCTGTGTCTCTGACACATACTCTCTTGGTGTACCAGTGGGCAATTTATTTAACCCCTTGGTACTCCAGGCAAATTTCTAAGATCAGTAAATTACATATGAGTTGCAAATCTGCATTGGTAGAGTTTATACCCCAGGAGTTTCCTATATTCATGAACTCAGAGTTCCATGTCAGAAAAGTTATAATGGTGAGAAAACGTGATCCTGGAAAGAGCATTGGACAGGAGCATCAAGAGACCTAGGCACTAGTTAGGGATGTGGTCCTAACTAGTTTTGTTACTTCTGACTTCATCTCTAGAATCCATTTCTTCTGTTAAATGAGGGAATTAGACTAGATTAGCTTGAAAAATCCCAGTTGCCTGCTGACCATGGTCCCTAACAATTTATTCTAAATTTTTCTGTATGATTATACACAGTATTTCTGTGTAATCTAAATATTTCTGTATAATCTTACACAAAACTATATAAATGTATTCTGCTCTTCCTATTCGTGCATGTTACTATTTTGTCATCACAATAATATTTTAAAACTTTTTCCAGGAGACTGGAGTGCCCGGGATGTACCCAGTTGTTCTGAACTTCTCTGAACCTTTTCAGAGGTTTTTCTCTAGGTCTTCTTAAGACCCTCAATCACTCAAATTTGGTTCTTGACCCAAGATTGGTGACTAGTATCCTATGGTAACATAATTTTTCTCTTTGGTCTTCCTTTCTCTGAAAGCTAAAAAACGTACCTGGCTTCCAAAGCAAGTATGATACATCGAGGACTCCAAGATTTTTTATTTCTGACAGTTACTTCCATCTCTTCAGATTCTGGGATTCTGAATCAGGCCTCAGAGTCAGGGAAATAAAAAAGAAAAGGGAATAATTTTACTATAGTTTTACATTTTACAAGCCTAATTCTTAGGATCCTCTCCAACCATTCCTCACCCCACTTTATTCATCTTTCCTCAGAATGGAGGAAGCAAAGAGAGAAAAGCTATAGAAAGTAGTTTTTAAACAGTTTGAAAGAAGTGGCATCAAAAACTCTGCAAGTAAACTTTTCTCCTAATCCTTGTCCAGTTCTCCTGAAACATACTTTGAGTCCTGAAAAGAGGAGCAGATAAATACTTATATTTCTGGCTTGTCTATCTGCTTTCCAACATGGTATTCAAAAACCATTTTAGTCACTCTTCCATTTTTGTTACTTAGAATTCTTTTGGCCTCATTTGTATTGTTTGTTTAGGGCTAGGCACTGGTCCTTAAGGTTAGTAATTTCTATTTGTCTTTCCTCTTCCAAATTGTTCCTCTCTTTCCATCAGATCTGATTATTGTTTTAGTGCCCCATCTCCCCTGTTTAACCTTGTCTACTTCCTTCGTATCTGACATGGCTTCAAAGGCTGACTTCCTTTTCACTTGTTAAGATCAAAACTAGATTTTGTGCCTGAGAAGTTCATGAAATCTGTGCCCTATAGTCAAGGCAATATTATGTGATTACTCTGTGATCTTGAAGCAAAACATTTCATCTTTAAATATCTCTTCTCCTCTCTCTAGAAAATAAATGACCTTGCCCAGGAGAATGACCTCAAGCCTGACGAGTTCCCAGAGAAGCTGGCATTTTCTTCTTCTTTTTTTTTTTTGAGTTTTGAACTGTCTTCCTCCTTCCCTCCCCATCTCACACTAGAGAAGGCCACCATTTGCCATGGAGATGATAGATAGATAGATAGATAGATAGATAGATAGATAGATAGTTAAAACCATACTATACATACTTCTGATTATCAGTTCTTTCTCTTGAGGTCAATAGTATCTTCCTTCATAAGTCCTTTGTAATTGATTCGAGTGTTTATAATAGTCAGAATAAGTCATTCACAATTATTCTTCACACAGTATTGCTCTTATCACATACATTGTTCTCTTGGTTCTGTTCATTTCACTCTTCATTATTTCATGCAAGTCTTTCCATGTTTTTCTAAAATCAACCTACTCATTATTTCTTATAGCACAGTATTACATCACAATCATATACCACAGTTTGTTTAGCCATTTCCATACCCCTCGATTTTGAGCTCTTTGCCACCAAGCTGCTATAAATATTTTAGAACATATAGGTTCTTTTCCTTTTTCCCTTATCACCTTGGGAAACAGATCTAATAATGGCATTACTGAGTCAAAAGGTATACTAAGTCTTATAACTCTTTGGATGTAATTCCAGATTGCTCTCCAAAATGGTTGGATCCGTTCACAGTTCTACCAATAGTGTATTAGTGTCCCAATTTTTCCACATGCCCTCCAATATTTGTCATTTTCCTCTTCTGTCATTTTAGCCAATCTGACAGGTATGAGGTGATCTCTCAAAGTTGTTTTAATTTACATTTCTTTAATCAGTAATGATTTAGAGCATTTTTTCGTATGACTATATGTGTGTGTGTGTATGTATGTTATGTGTGTATGTATGTATATCTTTGATTTCTTCATCAAAAAACTGCCTATTCATATCCTTTGACCATTTATCAGTTGAGGAATGAGTCATGTTCTTATAAATTTGATAGAGCTTTCTATATATTTGAGATATGAGACCTTTATCCAAGAAACTGTTTATAAAGATTTTTTTTTTCACAATTTTCTGCTTTCCTTCTAATCTTGACTACATTGGTTTTATTTGAACAAAACTTTTAATGTAATCAAAATTATCCATTTTACATCTCAACAGTGTTCTCTCTCTCGTTTATTCATAAAGTCTGATGGGAACTGTAGGTTCTATGTTCTTCTAATTTCCTTATATGTCCTTTTATATCTAGGTCATGTATCTATTTTGACCTTATCTTGGTAAATGGTGTAAGGTATTGACTCATACCCAATTTCTGCCAGACTAATTTTCCAGTTTTCCCAGAAATTTTTACCAAATAGTAAATTCATATCCCACAAGCTTAAATCTTTACATTTGTCAAATAAAATTACTATAATCATTTACTACCATGTATTGTATGTCTACTCTGTTCTAGTGATCTACCTGTTTCTTAGCCAGATTCAGATAGTTTTAATTTAAGATCTGGTACTGCTAAACCTTCTTCCTTTACTTTTTTTCATTGATTCCTTTCATATTCTTGACATTTTTTTTCCAAATGAATTTTGTTATTATTTTTTCTAGCTCATTAAAACATTTTGTGGTAATTTAATTGGAATGACATTGAGTAAGTTGATTAGTTTAGGTAGAATTGTCATTTTTTATTATATTGTCTTGCCCACCTGTGAACAGTTAATATTTCTCCAATTATTTAAATCTGAATTTATTTGTTTAAAAATGTTTGATAATTATGTTTGTGGTTTTTGAGGGTTCTTTCTTGTCTGATATACTCCCAGGTATCTTGTATATCTCTTCCTACTCTTCGTGCAGGGTTTTGTTGGTGATATGTAGAAATGTTGATGTTATATGTGGGTTTATTTTGTATCCTACTACTTTGCTAAAATGATTAATTTTTTAACTAGCTTTTTAGCTGAATCTCTTAAGATTTTATTTATCATATCATATTGCAAAAAGAGATAATTTCATTACCTCATTGCCTGTTCTGATTCCTTCAATTTCTTTTTCTTCTCGTTGCTATTGCTAGCATTTCTAATACAATATTACAATACACTATTGAATAATATTGGTGATAATGGACATCCTTGTTTCACTTCTAATCTTACTTGGAATGCTTCTAGCTTGTTCTAGCTTATAAGTAATTCTTGCTTATGGCTTTAGGTAGATGCTGCTCATCATTATTTATAACTACGCTTTCAAGTGTTTTTAATAGGAATGAGTGTTATATTTTTTCCCAAAAGTTTTTTCAACATCTATTGATATAATCATTTATTTTTTGTTACTTTTGTTATTGATATAATCAATTATGTTAATAGTTTTCCTTATGTTAAACCATCCCTGCATTCCTGGCATAAATCTTACTTGGTTGCAATGTATAATCTTTGTGATATATTGTTGTGTAGTCTCCTGGCAAATATTTTATGTAGGATTTTTGCATCAATTTTTATTAGTGAAATTGGTCCATAATTTTCTGTCTGTGTTTTTGCTCTTCCTGGTTTCACTATCAGTATTTGTTTTATGAAAGGAGTTTGGTAGGATTTGTTCTTTCCTATTATAAAATAATTTAGTTAATATTGGAATTAGTTATCTTTAAATGTTTGGTAGAATTAACTTATAAATCTATCCGGTCCTGATGCTTTTTGACAAAGTTCATTGATGACCTGTTCAGTTGATTCTTCTAAAATAGGTTTATTTAGATAATCTGTTTCCTCTTCTGTTAATCTAGGAAGTTCATATTTTGTCTTTTTAAATTAATTTATATTAAATTTAAATACACAATAAGGAAAAAAAAAGCATTGCTGTGTACACAGCAGAACATAAGACAAAATATACAGCAATAAATTTCCATTTTAAGAATGCCTGTGGGGCAGCTAAGTGAAGCAGTGAACAGAGCACCAGCCCTGGAGTCAGTCAGTTTCACCTCACATACCTGACACTAACTGTGTGACTTTGGGAAAGTTACTTAGCTCCAATTGCCTCACCTCCACCCTCCAATTTTTTTTTTTAAAGCTATGTACTAAATCCTACACGTTGCATTCAGAGCTGTCCATCTTTTCTTTGCTTCCTTGTGAGTTTTTGTTCTCTGCTGGGCACTTTTTACTTTGTTCTTTTTTTCCTCCTCCTTCCTCTCTCCACCCCCAAGAAGGCGACAGTTAAGTGTGCAGATATATAGATATAGATACACACATATATGTGTGTGTGTATAGATAGATAGATAGATGGATAGATAGATAGATGTATACACAAATACATACATACAAATATAGATATACATACATACATGCACTTACATACATACTTATACTAAGATATCTATAATCATACTCATATATAGACATATATATTCATATGCCTTCACGTAAGACCGTACTATACTTGTTTGTCCTCATTTCTCTGAGAGTGGATAACATCTTCCTTCAGAAGTCCAAGTCTTTCCATATTTTTCTAAGTCTTCCAACTCACCATTTTGTGCACCACAGCAATATCCCAACCTTATGGTGTCTAGTTATTTTAAATACTCTAAAGCAATATTGATTAATATGGCTGAGATATAGTGTAATTTCCCTATTTTTCTCTTTTATCTCTTTCAGAATCTATTTTAGCTTTAACTTTCTCTGGCATCAGGATTACTACCTCTGTTTGGTTGTTTGTTTGGTTTTTTTTTTTTGCCTAATAAATTTTACTCTTGATCTTTATGTTTGTGTGTATCTCTTATTTCCTGTTACTCCTGACTCCTCTACGTTTACTTCTACCCACTACCTTGCCCTCCTGTTACTTAACCTACCCTCCCCAGTTATCCCTCCCTTATTCTCTCCCCCCCACCCTTTCTCCTTGCCCTCTTGTTTCAAGTTCATATTTTTTTAAGCATTCTTCCATTTCACTTAAATTGTTTAATTTATAAGCATAGAATTTAGCAAAATAGCTAATAATTGCTTTAATTTCATCTTCATTAGTGCTTATATTCACTTTTTTCATTTTTATACTCGTGATTTAGTTTTCTCCTCTTTTTAAAATTATATTAACCAATGGTTTATCTATGTCATTTGGTATTTGTTTTGTTTTTAATTTTTTGTTTTGGAGTTTTTTTTTCCACAAAATCAACTCTTAGCTTTATTTATTAATGCAATGGTTTTATTTTATTAATCTTACCTTTAATTTTTAGGATTTCCAATTTGGTGTTTAATTGGGGAATTTTAATTTATTCTTTTTCTAGTTTCTTTAGTTGTATATTCAATTCATTGGCCTACTTTTTCTCTATTTTATTGATACAAGCATTCAGAGATACAAATTTTCCTCTGATTACTGCTTTTGCTATATCAGATTTTGGTACGTTGTCTCATGGTTATTCTCTTTAATAAAATAATTTATTGTTTCTGTAACTTATTCTTTAACCCACTCATTCTTTAAGATTAGGTTATTTAGTCCCCAAATTAATTTTTAATCTGTGTTTTCATGGTCTCCTAAATGTAATTTTATTGCATTGTGGTCTTAAAAGGATGGATTTAATATTTCTGCTTTTCTGCATTTAACTACAAAGTTTTATGCCTTAATATATGATCAGTTCATGTACTGCTGAGAAAAAGCTATATTCCTTTCTGTTCCTATTCGGTTCTCTCCATACAGCTCTCATATCTAGCTTACCTAAGATTCTGTTCATCTTCTTGGCTTCTTTCATATTTATATTTTTATTTAGATTTATCTAGTTCTGAGAGGGGAAGGTTGAAGTCCTCCACTGTTATAGTTTTGTGATCTATTTCCATTTATAATTCATTTAGCTTTTCTTTTAAAAATTTGGATGCCATAGCATTTGATACATATAGGTTTAGTATTGATATTACTTCATTATCTATGATACCTTTTATAATAATGTAGTTTCACTGCTCATCTCTTTTAATTAAATCTGTTTTAGCTTTGACTTTGTCTGAGATCATGCTCCTTTTTTGTTTTGTTTTTTGCATCAGTGAAGGTATAATAAATTCTATTCCAGTCCTTTATTTTTATTCTCTGTATATCTCCCATTTTTAAATGTGTTTCTTATAAACAGCATATTGTTGAATTCTGTTAATCCATTCTGCTATCCAGTTCTGTCACATTCAAAATTATAATTACTAGTTGTGTATTTTCCTCCATCCCATTATTCCTCACTTTTATCCTTCTCTTCTTGTCTTTTTACATTGTTCCTCCTCAGATGTCTAATTTATTTCTGACCACTGCCTCCCTAATCAACACTCCCTCTAAGAATCCTTCCCTTATCCTCTCTCCTTGCCTTCCTATTCCTTAATCTAGCCACCTTCTAAGAGTCCCTCCCTTATCATATCTCCTCACCCTCCTATTTCTGTGTAAATAAGAAGACTTTTATTCCCTTCTGGATGTATATGTTCCTTCTATAACCCAGTTCTGATGAGAATAAAGTTCTAGCACTATCAGCCCTCTACCTGCTTCTGTCTTCCACTGTAACTATTCTTCCATTCATTCCTTATTTGAGATAATAGCTTCATTTTACCTCTGCCTATGCCATTTTATTTTTTAGGATCATTGCATCATACTCAACTCAACTCTTAAGTCATCTGTGTATGCTTTTTCAAACTACCCTAATAGTGATAACATGCTTAAGAGTTACAAATAATGTTTTCTCATATGAGAAGTAAATACTTTGACCTTATTAGATCCCTTATAATTGGTTTTTCTTGTTTACTTTCTTATGTTTCTCCTGATTCTTATAGGTCAGATTTTCAATTCAGTTCTGATCTTTTCCTAACAAATACCTGAAAGTGCTTTAACTCATTGAATAGCCTTTTTTTTTCCATACAGGCTTAACACTCAGCTTTGTTGGGTAAATTATTCTTCAGTTCAAACCTAGCTCCTTTGTTCTTCAGTATATCTTGTTCTATGCCCTTTAGTTATTTAATGTAGAAGCTGCTAAATCTTGTGTTGTCCTGACTATAGCTCCACAGTGTTTAAATTGTTTCTTTCTATAGTTGTTTGTATTTTCTCCTTCAAAATTTAGCTGTAACGTTCCTGTGAGTTTTCATCTTGGGATCTCTTTCAAGTGGTGATTGGTAGATTTTTTCAATTTCTGTTTTACTCTCTTCTCCCTGCATTCCTTCCAGAGGTTGTAAGCTTCAGTTCACCCCTCTGCCCTGGAACCAAAACCAGGGACTCAGCTCTCCTGCAAGTGACCATAGCCAGCATTCATGTGCTTGCTCCTCCTTACCCCCAACCACAGCCTGAGACAGGGTCTGTTCAGCGTACCTAGGCCCCAAGTCCAGTGCCAGTAGAAAGCCCTGCAGTCTTACCCTGATTGGCCATCTGACCCTCACACTGTCCATGGGTCAAGTCAGAAGTGCCTGAAATGGGGAGGGGAGAAGGGGGTTTTAAGCCTTTCCCAATGTCCTCCAGAGTTGTTTTAAGCCAGACAACTGCTTTACTCCAACTTTTAATTATTTCAGCTACTCTAAAGCTTACTTTGAAGCATTATTTTAAATTGTTTATGGAGAAATTTGGGAGAGTCAGATAATTTCCTGTTTTATTCCACCATCTTTCCAAAATCCTTGGCTTGGCATTTTCTTAACCAAAAATTGTTAATGAGTTTAATGTGTCCTTATGATAAGGAAATCCGACCTTGCCCCACAATGCAGATGAAACCTCTCCATTCTCTAGGTATATTTTCTGGTTGGAGGGCTTGGTGCATTTTGTGGGACATTTTTGGCTGTTTTGTTCTCGGCTATTTGTATGCAGGTACTTGCCTCTCCCAAGGCAAAAGATAGAGCATTTGTTGAACAGAGGGTGAGGGTGGAACTCAGCCTTCTTTAAGCTGTTTCTGAGAGGTAAGAAAGGCAACACACAGGTAACTGGCCTCTTCTCTTACAGAGCTTTACAGCCCGAATGCCAAATGCTGCTCTTCTCAGCAACTTTTGAGGATTCTGTGTGGCAGTTTGCTGAGCGAATCATTCCTGATCCTAATGTGATCAAGCTACGTAAAGAAGAGCTGACTCTGAACAACATCAGGCAGTACTATGTTCTGTGTGACAGTAGGAAAGACAAATACCAAGCTCTGTGCAACATCTATGGAGGCATCACCATTGGTCAGGCCGTCATCTTCTGCCAGGTAACACTGGCTGGGCTGAATTCTCTCTGAAGGGGTATGAGCAGATTTCCCTAGTTCCCCAGTGTTGTGCCTTGTATAGTGGAGGCACTCAGTAGCCAGGGACACACCTGGTTCAAACATATTTCCTAAATTTTCAGTCTTGCTAGAACTGAAGGAGAATCAGAACTGGGGTACTTTTCATCTCAATTCCTGCTCAGTTCAGCTTTCTTTCTCCTTTCCCATTCTGCTATTCTGTGGTTGAACTATCTCCTTTTCAACTAGTTTAGTGCTTCCTTTCTCCTTCATAGGAAAGAAAAATAGGCTGTCTTGATCACAGCCACGTCTGCACAGGCCTCTTTTTGCTCCCTACAATACCTTATGAAATTATAAGATACACTAGATTTTTTTTTATCTCCAATGCATGCAGCAACTTGGATAGTCTGGTGTCTCAAGGTCTTGACTAGTCTGGATGTGTAGGAAAGAAGGATGGCAGCAAGGTACACAGGCAGCTTTTGAATAGCAAGCTGAAATGGAACCAAACCAGCATGGGTCGTTTGGATAGGAAAGTCAGAGATGAATCCCTGAAAAGTGTTTTGGTGGCAAGAGAAGCAGTATGGCATAATACAGGTGTCTGAGACTGTCAGCTCCCTGAATGGGCCTTTTTACCCAAAATGAACAAGTGAGTTTGTACCTGTCTGTTGCCTCATCTCACCATGCAGCATTACAGAATGTCAAAATTAGAAAGCCCCCACAGGCCATGTAGTCCACACATTGCATAAACAACCAGTCCTGCAACCTTCCCAGCAAATGGTCAGCCAGCCTTTGATGAAGACCTCTAGTAAGATAAAACCCAGTACACCCCATTCAGCTTTTGAAGTCCTAACATCAACCCTAAAAACTGCCTCTTTGAAGCTTCAACCCTTTGCTGATAGTTCAAGTCCTTCTTCCATATGACAGCCTTGCCTGTACTTGAAGAGACCTTCAGCTTCAGCTCCTCTCCGGAAGACTTAAATCTCCCCAGTTATTTCAGCTGATCCTAGACTGGTGTGAGCTATTAGCTCAGTGGTTCTCAACCTTCCTAATGCTGTGACCCTTCAATACTCATACGTGGGCGTATCTGCATGTGGGCGGACCCGCCTGGGAGACGAATAGAGGAACGGTGTCTCGGTTCCTAAGACCATCAGAAATAGGCGTTTTCCGATGATCTTAGGTGACCCCTGTGAAAGGGTCGTTCGACCCCCAAAGGGGTTGTGACCCACAGGTTGAGAACCACTGTGTTAGCCCCTTCATGTTCTTAGTCACCTTCCTTAGTATCTTTGCTCCCTTATCAATGTCCTTCCTAAAGTGTGGTGCCCACACTGTACCCTGTGTAAACTTTTGTTTGGTTTTCATTTGCCTGTATATGTATCCTCAGTGCTGAGCCCAGGCATTTACAGGGAGCAGGTACCAGATGCTTGTTGAATTGTAATCATGCCAGACTAATCATTTCCTTTCTACAACAGAGTTACTAGGCTGCCAATTTAAGGAAATACTCTAGGAACAGTAGTAGATCATAAACAATCTACCAAATAACTGGATATTCCTTCCTGACATTGCAATAGACAGGATGGAAACTACAATTAATTAACAGTCTTACAAGCAAGCAGAGTTTGCCTAGTTCTCTCACACACATATCCCTACCCCAGTCTCGCACTGAGGCTTCCCACCTTAGTCTCTTCTCTCTAGGTGTCTGTTGCTGTTATTCGTTCTCAAAGTGGACCAAGACATCAGGAAAATGATGCCATGACTTGCAAGTGAATTGGATTTAAGTGAGAGAGGGCCGTAGAAAGTTGCTGGCCTCACTTTCTTCCCTGAAGACATCAGGGTTCAATGGCAAGATACAGATCAGAACGTCTGGAGATGACCCCAGATGCAGTAGGAGACTTTGACCTTTTTAAGTTAAGGTCTTTCCCAGGTCTCAGTTTGACTGAGACAATGCCCATTCAGTGATTAAGGCTAGGTGGTCAGTTGTTGTTCTTAGTTCTTCAGGAGGACCAAAATGACGTCACTATGCTTAGAGTCAAGTCATAGTGGGTCCAACTGTGGCTGATCAGACCAATATGAGCTTGAAATGCTCTACCATAGGTTGAGCACAAATAGTCCATGTAAATATTTGGGGTGGATTTCCTAAATTTACACATTTCATGTTTGTTTTGAGCTACTTCAATTCTACTTTGCTTGTAGAGCACAGAATCTTTTCTGATGAGAGCACACCATACTGATCAGGCTTGTGCCAGTGTTTCCCAGGTCACACAATTCCACAGTTCTTAAGAGACACCTTGGGAGTGTCCTTGTATTGCTTCTTACCACCATGTGAGCGTTTGCCCTGTGTGAGTTCTCTATAAAATAATAGTCTTTTTGGCAAGCATAGCAGATCCTACCAGGCTAAAAGGACTTTGAAAACAGGCCTGGTAATAGACTAAGAATCTAAGTAAGTTTGGAATCTCATTGTACTTCACAGTTTAACTTTTACTACATGCCTGCTGTATACACAGCACAGTGCTAGGCACTAGAGATACAAAGGTAAAAACCACCAAATTGTTATTCTTGTTGAGCCCAAGTTTGACCTCTAAGTGATGATCTTTGGGGAAGCCATAGCAACTAATGAAACTATTAAGGTATAGAAAAGTGATGATTCTCCTACAACCAAGCCTCTGGAGGCTTTAAGCTAGGGCTGAATGGCTCAGCATAGATCAAGTTCCAGGAGCCAGAGTTGTAGCCAAGACAGGTGGACAGCAATGATGGTGGCTGTGGGGTATGACTGACCTTCACAGCTGGGTCACAAGTTACATCCTATTGCCCAGGGGGACCACCAGTCTCCCATCAACATTGTCTGCAATCAGGCCTATGTATGGCCCCCCCTTGAAGTCCCTGGTCCTGGTCTATAAGACTTGCATGTCACCAAGCATCACCAACAGTGGACATTCTGTCATGGTGAAGTTCAGTGATGTAGATGATGACAGTGGTGAATGGTGGTCCTCAGTATGGGCCTTACTGGCTAAAGCAAATCCATTTACAATAGAGGAAAAACACAGGTTTGAAACACAGTGGATGGAAGCCCTTCTCCAGTGAGTTTCATTTAGTCCTCTGGAATGGGAAAAAGTACAAGACCATCTCAGAAGCAGAAGCAGCTGCAACCCTGAATGGCCTGGCTTTGGTCAGCATCCCTCTGGAGACCAGAGACAAACATGCCAGCATGAACATACTGACAGGTGCACTGTCCATGGTCAGATTCAAAGGAACCAAAGCCCAGTTCAATGGCTTTTGACCATGAGTCTGTACTACTGGACCTACCCAGTGTCCCTGACCACACCATTCCTGAGTGCTTGAATAGTGCTCAAGGAGTGCATTACAATCTCAGTGAAACAGTTGGGAAAATTCTAGAGCTTCCCCTTTACTGCAAAGGAAGATGAAAAGGTCTGCATGGTAAACAATTTCCAGCTACAAAAGGGAAGAAAGAATAGTTCAGGCCTTTTTCCAGGCCTGAAGGGGGTCATACTGCCAGCAGTGACAGCGATGTCCAAAGGGCTTCCATATCAGTTATGGCTAAGCCAGGTATATAGCTCCTTGGTCATAGACTGAATTCTCAGAACCATTTGGGGAATGGGGAAGAGAAAATGGATATTTTGGCTGCGCTATTTGTTGTCTCTAATCTGTTTATAATTCACTTTGGGACTCTTTCTCACCTAATATGGATGCTAGAAATTGCTCACCCTGACTCCTCTACTATCTCATGATCTTTTGACAGCATTGAAAGTAACTAGGCTTTTTCAAAAAATCCAAGCTTGAACTCTTTTTTGTGGTGGCTAAGAATTAGACATCAACAAAATAGGAAAATGACAAATGCTGGAGAGGATGTGGAAAAATTGGAACACTAATGCATTGTTGGTGGAATTGTGAACTGATTCAACCATTCTGGAGAGCAATCTGGAACTATGCCCAAAGGGCTATAAATAATTGCATACCCGTTGACCCTAAAGAGATCATAGAAGTGGGAGGAAGACCCATATGTACAAAAATATCTATTGCAGCTCTCTTTGTGGTGGCAAAAAATTGGAAATTAAGGAGATGCCCATCAATTGGGGAATGACTAAATAAGTTGTGGTATATAAATGTAATTGAATACTATTGTGCTATAAGAATGGGGAAGAGATGGACTTCGTATTTACCTGGAGAGGCTTATATGAACTGATGCTAAGTGAGAAGAGCAGAAACAGGAGAAATTTGTACACAATGACAGACATAACATATGCATGTCGTCCAACTTTGATAAACTGGACTCTTCTCAGCAACACAAGGTTATAAGGCAACTCTAAAAGACTCAGGATGAAAGGAGATGTCTACATTCAGAGAAAGATCTAGAAAGAACAGAGTTTAAATGCAGACTGAAGCAAACTACATGTTTCTTTTCCATGTTTGATTTTGTCTCCTCTTTCCCATTGTTCATTCCATTGGTTACAACCCTTCTATACAACCAGACTAATGTGCAATGTGAAAATATTTGCAGATCCTATGCTTGATTGCATGCCACCATGTGGGGGAGGGGAGAAAATTTGAAACTCCAGGGATTGTGGAACTGAATCTTGTAAACTAAAAGTAAACAAATCAATTTTAAAAATTAAAAAAAAAGAATTGGACATCAAAGGTATGCCCCTCAATTGGGGAATGGCTAAACAAGCTGTGGCATATGATTATGATGGAATATTATTTTGCTATAAGAAATGACAAGCAGGATGACTTCAGAAGAAACCTGGAAAGACTCACATAAACCGATGTAAAGTGAAGTAAGCAGAACTAAGAGAACATTGTACACAGTAACAGGAATATTGTTTGATGAATTGTGAATGACCTGGCTATTCTCAGCAATACAGTGATCCAAAACAATCCGAAAGGACTCATGATGGCACATACTCTCTGCCTCCTGAAGAACTGGTATTGTTTGAATATAGACTGAAATGTGCTATTTTTTACTTTCTTTTTTTTTATTTGAGTCTTCATGTACAAAATGACCAATATGAAAATGTTTTACGTGATTGTATACGTATGATCCATGTCTTATTGATTATTGTCTCAGGGGGAAGGAGAGCAAGGGAGGGAAAGAGAGAATTTGGAGCTCAAAACTTCAAAAAAAAGATTTAAAATTGTTTTTAACATGTAATTGGGAAAAATAAAATATATATATATTTTAAAAATCCAAGCTTGGGGGAGAACCCACTAGGGCTAGAACCACTAGGAGGGCCCAGAAATACAAGAGCAAGAGGGTGGCTTTCTCCTTTCTGGCTGATGGATTAGTAACTTATAAGGAACAGCTCTTGGGTTTGGCTTGCCTCTTCTGGGGAAGAGGGGCACTTCCCCCATCCTCCCCCCAGGGAAAAAAAAACTTTGTTCGTCCCCCCCAACAACTCTGGTCTCTTGCCAAGCCACCTACTGTGACAAAGCCCTGTGTTCTAAGGTCATGGGCAGCTATTTACAAAGATAAAAGCAATCACTATAGCAGGTGAGCGATCCCTTACCGGTGCTGCTGACCTCAAATGTTGAAACCAGGCACTGGCAACTGAATTGCAGAAGGCTATAGTCTAACCATTTCACTGCCAACAATTGAAAACAATGATGTAATGCCACCTATCTTATTTTTTTTTTAAATGAAAGAAAAGTTAATGATCTATCCATGGAAGCCTACAAAATAGGACTCCTTTGGAGTATTAGAGAGAGAGGTTTTATCAGCATGCCCCCTTTAATATTATAGGACCTTAGGCAAGTTATTTAACCTGTATATATACAGCCATTTGTCCAAATGTAAAAACAAAGACGATAAATTATACCCGCCCTTCCAACCTCACAAAATTGCAAACCAAATGAGAACTTTTTAAAAAATATAATATCTTTTGTTTTTATATCTCCATTTCTAAAGATATCCTTCTCCACCCATTTCCCTCTCCATTGTGACACAGTGTGAAAAAAGGAAAGGTAGGAGGGGGCTGTGAGAGGGCAGCTCAGCAAAACTAACCAATATATCAACCAAGTCTGATAGTGTATGCAGTATTCTGTACCCACAGTCTCCCACCTCTGCCAAGGAAAGAGAGTAGTAGTACATTTTCTCAATTCTTCTGGTCATAATTGGTCATAATTACACAATGTTCATTTTTGTTTTATTTTTTCTTTTCATTTACATTTACCACTGTTTATGTTATTTTGGGGGTTCTACTTATATTGCTCTGCATCAGTGTAACGGTAATTAATTTAGCAGGTACTTGGTCCTTAGTAACTAAGGGCTAAGTACTTCTGTGAAAGAGGCAGAGGGTATGAACTCTGTCTCCTGTGTGAACAGAGGGCATGAACTCTGTCTCCTGTTGCTGACGTGGCAGGAAGGGGTTGGCTGAGAGAGGAGGCCAGTGTATGTATATAAGAAGAATTCCAAAGACAGAGAATCAGAATAGGGAATTTTCCTCCTGGTGGCTCCTGGTGGAAGGAACAGAATTGTCCCAGCATCTGGGAGCTGGGCTGCTTGGCTGAGAACTGATTTGGAGTTTTCTATGAGTCCAGAATCTGGTGAAGGCTGCCTGGAAGGCCGAGATTTAGGGCCAGCTGAACTGCTGGAGGACTGAAGAAGCATGACTGGGATAAGCCTTTGTTTGTTTGTGGCTTGGTGGATCCTTGAGTTCCCGGCAACAGAAGTGGTGAAGGGTTTGAGATGTGCTGGACCCTGTAAGTTTCAGTGTGTAACAGAAACTGCCCAGAGGACTGGACAAGAACTTGGAAGCTGTCTGCCCCTGAATCCAGGTGACTGTTGTAGTGGATTCAGGTAGGAGCTGGGACCATGGAAGGGGATGCAGGGAGTCTGAGAGACCACCCCAAGTCAAGATGAAGAAAAGGCCTCTCCTCAGATATAGAATGCCTGATGAAATTGAAGTTTACTAGACACTGAGGGGTGGAGGGTTTGTGTAATTTTCTAATGATTGTATTTAGTGACTGATTGCTAGATAAGTGACTGATTAAGTTCATCTATAATTGCCCCATGAGTGGAAGATTAATTATTGTATTGAGAATTGATTGAATGATTAAGTATTGATTATTGTATTGTGAAATGACTGAATGATTAAGTAAGGAGCGTTTCACCCCTTAGGGAAACCAGATGATTATCTTTTGTTCTTTGTTCTAAATATTTTGGCCAATGTAGTAAAAACTATGTGGCCATTCTAACGTTAAGCTGTTGTGAACACTATATTGTGATTTTCTGTGATAAGATGTAATGTTATGACTATTATATTGTGATTTGTTGTGAACGTTTGCCTTGATTTGTAATGGAATAAACAGTGTTCGCTATACTGTGTAATCTGAACCTTAAAAGCTGTTCACAGTAGCATTCTTTTGGGAATCTGCTAGTGCATAGCGTTACAATCAGTTCAGTTCAAATTTTCCTATGCCTTCCAAATTTCTTCATATCTGTCATTTCTTTCTTTTTTCTTTTTGGAGTGGGGAAGGCAAGGTAATTGGGGTTAAATGACTTGCCCAAGGTCGCACAACTAGTAAGTGTCAAGTGTCTGAGGCTGGATTTGAACTAAGGTCGTCCTGCCTACAGGGCTGGTGTTCTATTCATTAAGCCACCTAGGTGCCCCCATATCTATAATTTCTTACAGCACATTGATACTCTATCATATTTATGTTTAACTATCCCCCAATCAATGGGCATCTATTTTTGTTTCCAGTTCTTTGCGGCTACAAAAAGTGCTATTGTCAATATTTTGATGCATATGGGACCTTTATTTCTGTCTTTGACCTCCCTCCTTTATACTAGTATATGGCTAGTACTACACTCTCTGAATTGAAAGATACGGACATTTTTGTCAGATTCTTAGCATAATTACAATTACTTCCCAAAATAGTTGGACCAATTCACAGCTGCACCAAAAGTACATTAGCGTGCCTGTTTTTGTTTTGTTTTTTTTACCACCCCTCCAACACTGATTCTTCCCATCATTATGTCCTCTTCGCCAATTTTCTTGGTGTGAGGTAGAATCTTAGAGGAGGGAGTACACATACAAATTTCTCTTACTAGTGATTTGGCACAGTCTTTCATATGATTATTCATAGTTTGCAAGGGTTTTTTGGGAATTGATCATTTATATCTTTTGACCACTTATCCATTGACTCTAAGTCTCATACATATATGTCTGTGTGTACATATGACATATATGTTCCATATGTGTATGTATACATACATGTATATGTGTGTGTATATCATATATATATATATAAAGTTCCCTATGTATCTTGAATATTAGACCCCTCATCAGTGATATCAAATGGAACTACATTTTCAAAGCATTCCTACATCTGTAAAGCTCAGGATAAATGTAAGGTGTTGTCATTTTGGGGCTGTCTTTCAGTCCTTCCAAATTGCTATAGAAGAAAGAAGCAAATAAGAGCAACATACTGTAAAGGGTTTACCGTAGTAACAGTAAAGTTCACAGTAGTTAAAGTTTACAGTAGTTTGCTGAAATGAAAGGATGAATCTTTCTTCTTCTTCTTCTTTCATCCCCCATTCCATACGGTTTACCGTAGTAACAGTAAAGTTCACAGTAGTTAAAGTTTACAGTAGTTTGCTGAAATGAAAGGATGAATCTTTCTTCTTCTTCTTCTTTCATCCCCCATTCCATACAGCAATTATACCTGAACCTTGTGGGTGTATTTTTTTGTCTTGTTTTTTTTTCAAACAGACTCGTCAAAATGCAAAGTGGCTAACTGTGGAGATGATGCAGGATGGCCACCAAGTATCTTTGTTAAGTGGGGAGCTGACAGTTGATCAGCGGGCTTCAATCATCCAGAGGTTTCGTGATGGGAAAGAGAAGGTCCTGATAACCACCAATGTCTGTGCTCGAGGTGTGGGTTCTGACTTTTTCTCAAGAGGTGGAGAGCTTAAGGTTGTCGCAAGAAGTTCGTTCATTTTTTCCAAGTTTGTCCTCATCAAGGTTAAACTCTTCATCTCTGTAAATTCCAGTCTTCTCATTCATCCCTCTGAAACCTCTGTGCACTTAGAGGACCCCAGGTGGATGCATACTTTGAGAAAGGGGAATTTAAGTTGATGACTTCATACTATTCACTTCAGCACTGAGGGAAATATTTTAATAGATTTGGTTTTACAGGTGTGGTTAGGTCCTCCCCTCCATACATATTTACCTTAAAGACAGATTTTGCAGTTACCAATTTCTTTTTTTTTTTTTTTTGCTTTTTGGAGGGGGAAGGGCAGGGCAATTAGGGTTAAATGACTTGCCCAAGGTCACACAGCTAGTAAGTGTTAAGGTCTGAGGCTGGCTTTGAACTCAAGTCCTCCTCACTCCAGGGCTGGTGTTCTATTCACTGCACCACCTAGCCACCCCACAGTTACCTGTTTCTAATCCAGCTCTGTTAAGAATGCTGTCCAAAATAGGCATTTCATTTGTTTGAAAGCAAGCTTGTCTATCCCATTGAATGATAATTCCATAAAATACTTGGTTGTTGATCAGCTTTTCCTCCTGGGAGAAACTGTAGGACTTGTCAGTCAGAATCACTTGTCAATGTTTCTTTCTTTGTCTCTCCCTCTCCCTCCATCCTTCCCTCCCTCCTTCCCTCTCTCTCTCGCTCTCTCTCTGTAGGAATTGATGTGAAGCAAGTCACAATTGTTGTGAACTTTGACCTTCCTTTAAACCGAGCTGGTGATCCAGACTATGAGACCTACCTCCATCGAATAGGACGAACAGGCCGCTTTGGGAAAAAGGGCATCGCCTTCAATATGATTGAAGTGAATAAGTTGCCCTTGCTTTTCAAAATTCAGGATCATTTCAGTAAGTAATGCATTCTCTATAAAGTGAACTATAGCTCTATTGGCCATGTTGGTTCGAATTAAGTCCTTCTTCCTCCTGTCCCATCCTCATCCCCCAAAATAGACCACAACCCCAAAATAAGATGCTGCTGAAAGGAACAAATATGCACAATATATACACTTACAGATAACACCATTAGCAAGGTGTTTTATAAGCCAGTTTGGATGGAAATTATATGTGGTGTTATGTTGAGTAACCCAGAATTACAGCAGATTAAGAGACTTCCTTCACAAGCGATTAAGAAGATCCAGATCAGTTTGCCACAAAAAATGATATTATGGAACTAGAATTAGGAAGCATGTATGTTTTTTGCTGACACACACCCTTGAGAGGGAGATATTATTGGCTTTCATGGTGCTTAGGCCTCAAGAGTTTTAAGGCTGAGGAGCACAATATTCAGCAAACTCAGAAGTACCCAGGCCCTGGCCCACCTGTGCACACATCATCATTCTTCAGTTTTCCAAAAAATTTCTGATTTTATTAGCATGGGCACTTCCTTCATTCTGCATTCTACCTACTCTAGCAAATTTTTTATCACTTGCTTTGGCCAAAATAATGCAATACCCTGTGACCAAATCTTTGATGACAGGTTGTTCCCTGGGTAGCTCAGGTGGTTCTCACACATATACATAGTCTCGTTACTTTTCCAGCATGGTAGGACTTCAGAGGTTTTCTGCTAGTAGAGACTTTGAGAGCCCAAAGTTTCATTCACGCCACAGTGAGACATTGTAGTATGACTTTAGAAGAAGAATATCAGTATTAATTGACCTGGGAGCAGGGACTATTTTTGCCTTTCTTTGTATCTCCAGCATTGAGTATGGCCTTTGGTGCATAGTAAGTGCTTAGCAAATGCTTATTCTTAGAGGCTGAGAGAAAATAATTCTTAGTCATGTTGGACAAGTGGTGATTCATTCACAAAGCGATCTTAGTCTCATTGTACAGACTTTGAACTTTTGACATTTATTTGTTTAATTACATTTTTCACTTATCAAACACTTATTTTTTCTTGATGCTACCTCACCTTCCCCCCTGAAAAGAAAGAGAAAACTCTTGTAACAAATAAGCATTATCAAGCAAAATAGATTCCTACTTTGGCCATGTCCAAAAAACACGTCTTGTTCTCTGCATCTTGAGTCCATAACCACTGTTAGGAAGTGGGCAGTGTGCTGGAATGGTTGGTTATCTCCTTGATCAGAAATCTTTAGTTTTTCAGAATGTTTGTTTTTATAATGTGATTAGAGCACACATTTTCCACTGCTTCTGCTCACTTCACTCTGCATCAAGCTATGTAAGTCTTCCCAAGTTTCTCTGAAATTACCCCTTTCATCATTTCTTATAACACTATATTCATATGCCATAATTTGTTCATCTGTTGCCAATTGATTGGTACCAATTGATTAGTCTCTCATTCTTTGTCAAAAGAGCTACCATAAATATTTTTGTATTTATGAGTCTTTTCCTTTCTTTGATCTTTTTGTGGCATAGGGCTTGTGTTTATCACTGAGTCAGAGGTTATGCATACTTTAGTAACTTTGTAGACATAATTCCAAATTACTTTTTCTGTCACTGATTTTTAAGAAATAGACTTTTAAGGAAGATAAGGGTAAAGGTCATCAGTTGAAATCATAGATTAGGTGTTTTTTGATGAGCACTTTCAGGTAATTTATCCAAAGTTCAGAAGTTCCCAGGATACTAGCATCTGGCTAGTCAGGGACAGAAGACTATTTTTACTTAGTTACTAAATCTTAGAAGTGCCATGGCTGGTAGGAAAGACAGAGTGAATTCTTTTCTTTTTGGGGGGGTAAGGGGAGTAAATCAGGGTTAACTGACTTGCCCAGGGCCATATAGCTAGTAAATATCTGAGGCCAGATTTGAACTTGGGTCTTCTGACTCCACTATCCACTGCACCACTTAGCTGCCCCTCAGAGTGAATTCTTATGAAGTATGTTGGGCATGAGAGCCAACTATATATGTATATGCATATGTATATAGATATTGATATAGATTGTGATAAATATATAATTAATAATTATTCAAATTAAGATAAGATAATCTGATTTTTATGTACTAGTTCTAATTCCATAACCTAGCAGATGTTCATGGCCTTGTCTACATGGATCATATTGTTCTCAAGGAGACGTGAATAGGCATCTCTAGAATCTCCTTGGCCCACTCCTCTCCAAGGAAAATTTTGATTCCTGCCAGGCAGGGAGCAGGAAATTAAAGGCACAAGGCTGGTTACTCTTTTCACCTCAGAGAAAGAGAGTACTAAGCTAGAATTACATTCATACATTCCCTCATATTGCTAACCTAGGAGTAATCATTTGGAGTACATCACACTCTCCTAAGCTCTTATCACCCTTTCCACATTAAGGGATGTTGGGACTTCCTCTTCTGGCTTCTAGCTTTGAAAAAGGAAACACTTAATTCCAAATTCTTTTCAGGGAGAGGTCCCTGAAAAGAAAGAGAGAGAGAGAGAGAGAGAGACTGAGACTCACTCTGGGAAAAAGCCAGCATATAGAGGAGCTAGATAGGGCCTTGATTATGTCCCTATTCCCAGTTTCCTAGAGATTTGGAGGAATATCTAATTTGATGAGAGCTGGAATTTTCTTTTGGTGGTATCTCACTCCCAGTGGGAGAGTTCGTTCACTCTGTCTATGGTCTGGTATATTATCATCTGTATAACTTGTTTGATTTCTGTCACCTTGAATAAATTAATTTATTTGCTACTCACTGGATCTTTGTGTGACTGGCATTTGGCAGGAAGGGAATCAAGCCTTTGGATATAGGTTAGGGCACTTCTTCCCTTTGAGGGATAATGATCAGAAGCAGCTCAAACCTAAAGATTATCTTCCTTAGACTAATATATTTAACAAGGAGATAGATATAATTCTAGCCTAGTGTGCTTTCCTTGAGGAGAGCAAAGTAGGCAGCCTTGTGGCCCCAGGCTCTTGCTCTCTTCCCAGCAGGAATCAGAATCTCCCTTAGAGAAGTACAGATGGAGGAAACTCTAAAGGTAAACTATTCGTGCCTCTCTGTGAGCCATATCTAGACAGATCCACGTGAACACCCATAATCTACATGAGTGATACATACCCTAAATCCTGTAAGGAACAGTTTTCATGGAATATATAGCCTCAGTCCTTTGCAAACCCCATTTGCTTCTGTGGTGATGGTGGCAAAAAAGAGGACAGGGTATGCTAAGAAACTCTTTTTAGACTACAGACTAACTGAACTGCTGGTCTAAATGTGAAAACCTGATTAAGTCCTTATAAGGTGACCTAGGGTGAGGTAGGGGACCACGATTGTCTATGGTCATCCTCCTAACTTCAGAAGGCCCTTTGCTGCTATGGAAGGATCATTGTTAGAGAACTTACTCCAGGAAATGTATATAACTCTGTTGCTTCTTCTAGAACCACCATGTTCTTAGCACATGCCACTTGACCACTTCCTTCTCTGCAGCTCCTCCAACAGTTCCCTACTCTTAGTTTCCCTCCCTCCATTTCTGCTGATTTTAATCTAATCCCTGTCCTCTCATCTCACCCCTAAGGCTCCAAGATACATATTTTGGGGGGTTTTGTTATGTTTTAACTTATTTTTATCAGTTTCTACCTATTTTTGGTACCATGGTTCTCTCCCCTCTCCTTGACCTCTTGGAACACATCCCTGCATCACAGTGTAGCAGCAAGCACCCTAGCATACCCAGGGTGGCTGCTAGCACAGGTTCTTAGATCTGCTTTTCTAAAGGAAAGCAACTCAAAATGGGTTAACATTCTTACTTTAATCAATCAAACACATGTCATTTACCTAGTTCAAGGGAAAACGTTAACACCCTGAATTTCAGAGAATACAAACAGAATATAAACAAGTTACAAGCAGACAAAGAATCAGATTAGCAGACGGGCTTCCAGCCGTCTGACCATTACATCCATACCTAGTCAGTTACCAGAGAGGGAAGCACCAGCATCTGGATTTTCAAAGCCAGGGGGCTCAATGGCTGCCCAGTCTCATCTGGCCAAATCATACAACTCTTTCCAAAGTGAGCCCCAAACCAAAACCTCACATATATGTGTGTGTGTGTATATA
>CM053582.1:190213066-190238339 GCA_028627135.1 Pseudochirops cupreus | reverse complement strand
CAATAACAATGCAGGGAGCATCGCCGTCCCCAAGCTTTTCCCCTACTGGGGCCTTTCCATAAAGTAACGCTCAAAGCTCCCTGTCTGCTTCCTCTCTCTCCCTCTCAGCTCTAACTACTCTGACCAACTTCTTCTCTGCTCTACCACTTCTTCCGCAAGCTCCTCCCACCACAGACTGAAACTCATGTGACTTAGGCTTCCATGTGACTCAAGCAGGACACACAGACCTATTCTGTTTCCTCATGTGTAAAATGGGGATAATAATAGGACTTACCTCCCTCTTCCAGGGTTGTGAGAATCAAATGTGATAAAATGTATAAAGCCCTTTGTATATCTTAAAGTGGTTTATAAGTAGTAGCAGCAGCAGTAGTGATGAGGTGAGGCAGACAGGAGTGTTTGAGGCAGATGGAGCTGGATGAGATGCAGGATGTGACCAGCCAGGAAAGCTATTGAAGAAGACTATGCATTGAATCCTGCACCCCCACGCTCTAGTGGACTTATCTGTGTGAGTTTATAAAGCACCACAATTTAACCTGACAGCTCTTCCTCCTCCCCTTTCCTATTCTCTTGGATTATCTGTATGGAATATGTGACATCCTGGAGTTGTCCTCCCTTTTTATTGCTTATCTGTACGATAAGGCACTTCTGGATTACCTGATTTTCCCGGGCATTCTCTATCCCCCCAAACTGTATTTAAATCATGACTCCCTAGCCTGACTAATTGCTCTGTTTCTTTTACAAGGGGACAGGGCCCACTTGGGTGCATCACCCCAATAAATGCCTTTCTTTAACTTGGAGGCTGAGTGAATTCTTTCAGGACACTTGAAACTGAATGTCTATTCCTCATCAGTTGGTATGGGACTCTCTCCTTGTTGGTGGAGATCATACTCTGAGCCTGCATCAGGGGTGGAACACAGTTGGTATAAGTATGAGAAAGCAAAGCTCTTTAGTTCTCTTCAAGCTTCAAGTTGCTTTGGACTCTTCAATTGCTTTGGATGTTTCTGGCTTCCAGTTTCCATTGGAACATGTAAAATGCCAACCCCACTTTAGGTTGCTCAAGGAAAAGACTGAGAAGACGTGAGAGGAGCTGGTAATCTTCGTCAAGCCCCCATCCCCAGTTTGCTGCACTAGAGACCTTAGGAAACTCTACCTTGAGTGAGATCTAGGACTTGGTTGAGCTATTACCTTATTGCCAATGGCAGAGCTCCTGTACTCTGTATTATCTGGTATGTATCCTCCTATGTATACTGATTTCTATTTTGCTTGCAATTTGAATAAATGGATTTTCATTGATAATTGATATATATATTTGTTGTGGGACTAGTATTTGGAGGGAAAGGGATCAAGCCTCAGATATAGTGCTTGGGGATCCTCCACCCCCCCTCCCATAATAAACAGTGATCAGAATAGATTCAACCTGAAACTTGAATCTCCTAGGCAAACAATACTTAAGGGAACAAATAGATAAAATTCTAGCCTGGTATCCTGTCTCTAAGAAGAGAACATAGTGGTCTCTGGTTCCAATATCCTACTGCCTCTCTTGGCAGAAATTAGTGTCCCTTGGAGAAATTAGTCTCCCTGAGGGGAGAAGAGGCTAGAGATGTCTATTCTATCTCCCTTTCAGTCACACAACAATCCCCTTCTCCTTGTGGGCCTGGAAATATATTATTAGCTCCAGGGTAATCTACATTACTCTAATGCTAGCTGCGAGTGGCATGATGAAAATTGAAAGGAATTTACTCACTCCAGACCAAAAGAACTGTTCCCGAAAGAGCAGCAAAGGAGTTCAAACAATGAAGAATATGTTGAATTGGCCTGAGGGACTATGCTGTGGGTGCAGTTGGGGATATGATTTACAAAATGACTGAAATAACCCGAGACTTCATAGCAGTTGCATACAGTGTAGCAGAGAAATCTGTAGATTACATAGTTGCTTAGTAGAGAGCCAACAAATGGCAGCACAGTGGAGGAACCAATACAGAAAATGACATTAGTTCTATATGAAAGTAACAAGTGTTAGCTTTGAAGGCACAGAGCTTTTCTAGTCGGCATGCAACTGTAGAAAGATGAGTTGTCTGGGCTACACGTATTTCCTTTCCTACCAGACGTGTAGGATTCTGTGGAAGAATGTGCCCTGCATGTATATGGGGCACCATTTTCCTTGGTTTTTACCTTGCTCTCTCGTTAAATGAAATGACTTTTTTTTCTTCATCAAATGCCCTTTGATTTGTTCTGATAAAAAAGAATCACTAGATAGGGGCTCATGAGTTGTAGTTTTGAATTGCTCCTATCCTAAAGTGGGTCTTGAACCTGAGCGTAGCTTTTAGAGATCTATGTTTAAGGGGAGTCCAAGTTACATTCATGTCATTTGGTGGGAGATCAATGTTAGCTGACATTAGAGAAGAAAACTTGATAGATGAGGTAGAGCTTAAACTAGGCCTCGATATAGGGATTATGGTTTGGAAAGATTGAAGAGGTGGGAAGGGCATTGAGGTGGAGAGAACAGTCCCAGCAAAGGTGCAACATCAGTCAGTATGGTTTGGTTGGGGATTAGTGAGGTGATTAACTTAGTTTGGAGGAATATGGGCTGGATATATAGGGTAGAGTCAATTTAGAGTCCCTAACTCAGTTTAGCATTAGGACTGAAGTATTTAAAAGTTCTGGGTTAGAATAATTGCCCTACATCCTATTCTAAACAGTAATCAAAGTAACTTTAAATTTAAGACAGAAGAGTTAGACTCATTTAATTTTCTTTGTCTTCTAACAGGTTACTCCATTAACTTTTGCCAAGAGGAGCTGCCAGTTTTCTGATTCTTTTGGGTTGTGCTTGGGAAGAGTTCAAGGTTATAGTACTAACTATTTATAGTGAACTCTAGATTTAGGTTCCAGTAAAGTAGAACCTTTAGCATGGCTTCTACTCTACAAAGGGCTAAATCCTGACCCTTCTGTCCTATTTGATTGTTTTAGTGCCCTCAGTACGCTAGGTTCTGTATACAGTGTCTTTGTTCTCCAAATGTCAAATGTCTTTCACACATGCATATAGAATGCATATAACACTATACTCATATATCCCATTCTCTTATACGTGGTTGTTTTGCCTTGCATTAAAAAAAAACAACAAACCAACTTTTCTCCTTAAAACAAAAGCCCCAAACAATCTCTTCCTTTGCTAATGGATAAAATAATTTGTTGTGCTTGTTAAGGATGGGGAAAAAACATGCACTGGATGGTGGTGGGAACAAGAACATGGAATGATTTCAAGAATAGTCTCAAATATTTATTTGTATATAGATAATTATAGTACTTAGTATTTGTCAAAAACTCTGCCAGAGAATCTGAGCATTTTGTAGACATTTTCTGATGAATGACTATTTAACATTTCCAAAGCATTGAAAGGTATCAAATTCTTTGATAAGTATTAATTATTAGTTAGGCCTTGGCATTCTGGGGTGTTAGGAAAATAATAGCTTGTGCTGTTCCTTTCTAATGATGGAGAAACTAAGACAAAGTAGACTTTTATAATATTACGGTGTCCTGAAAATCAAGGATACTAAGTTTTCAAGTGGTCTGTCCTAGTAGCTACCTTGATTGATTGACTTTACCAGACCATATTTAGTCAACTACAATGTATAGTACTCATACAATGGATAATATATCAGGTTTTGTTCCTTTTGATTCTAAGACTTTGAAGTTAAATATGAGTTATTCTTTACCTGTGGAATTGTTAAACACTGGAATAGGTGGCTAAGGTAGATCATGATTTTGTTTGTTTATTTAGTCATTTCAGTTATATCCAACTCTTTGTGACTCCGTTTGGGGTTTTCTTGGCAGAGATACTGGAATGGTTTGCCATTGCCTTCTCCAGCTCATTTTACAGATGAGCAGCTGAAGCAACTAGGGTTAAGTGACTTGCCCAGAGTCATGCAGCTAATTAGCATCTAAAGCCAAATTTGAACTCAGTGTTAACCTTCAAAAGTTTGGTTTAAGGAGATAAACAAATAGTGATATACAGTTATTTCATTTTATTCCCTTAAAGCTAGCAAATTTATACGTACAAGGAGTCAGAAACTAAGTTCTAACTGCTTGAATAAAAGATTTAGAAAGCGTAAATACACTTTAGAACCATCCCAATTCAGGGTGACTGTGTCATACAAATTTATGATCTCCATAAATGTTTAATTGTTGTATGATAAAGGAATTTTCTTAATTGAATAGATGGTAAATACAATAAAATAAGAGAAGGTAACAAAGTATTGGTTGAAATTATGACTCAGGATATCTGTGTTTTCTTTACCATTAACTTTCCATAACATAGTATATGTCCAAAAAATATTAAGATAAGAAAAAGTCCCATTACTCAAGTTAATGGCCTGAGTTAAGGGTTTTATCCTTAAGGGCCAAAAAATAAATTACTCTATTTTTTGACTGCTGCCAAATGGTTTTGTGTAGGATAGAAACCACTGTCAGATCTTCAAAATCAGAGTCTGAGTCAGAGATCAGAAAAGGTCTTTATTCTTTCTCATGATAAAGGGCACAGCCCTCAATGCTCAAGGGGCATCAGCCAGGGAGTGCAAGATGCAGAAGCTCACAGGCCTCTGTTATCCTAATCCTAACTTGGCCCACTCCCCTGTCGGTCTCACCATTGGTTAGTGAGATTGGTGCAAATTGGTGCAAAGCAATCTCAATCGTTTATAGTCATAATTATTCATTTGACCCTTCTACCAAATCAGAAGAAAACATCCTTCAGTGCCTTACTTGTGCATAGCTACACACCAAATTTGGGGGGGGCAACCAATTAGAAGAAGGCTACTATTGTTTCCTTTAAGATTCATTACTTCATTCCAGGGCCTGTGGAAACTTAACCCTTTGCTATCTCTCACTGTTTTGATGGCTGCTATTTTATAATATAATTTAAGGTCTGGTGGTGCTCTCCCACCTTTATTCCTATATTATTATTATTATTATTTTTGGAACAGGCAGCACACATTTATTAAGGGCTTGGGAGAAGGTGCCCACATAGAGCTTTCAGAGCAAAGTTCATAGAGTCAGAAACATAAGCAGTAGGGGAATGATGAATGGTGCGCCTGGTCCTGTCGCTATAACCAAACAAGCCATCAAGCAAACAAATTTTCACATTATCCATGTCCAAAAATGAATGTTTTATTTGTCATCTTGAGTCAATCATTTCTACGTCAGAAAGTGAGTAGAATGCTTCATCAACAGTACTCTGAAATCTTGGGTGATAATTACGTTGATCAGAGCTCTTCAGTCTTTCAAAGGTATTTTTCCTTACACTGTGGTTATTGTATATGTTGTTCTCCATGTTATGTCACGTCATTTTGCATTAGTCCACGTAAGTCTTCTCAGCCTTCACCAAAACTGTCCCTTTCATCATTTCTGTAGTGCATGAGGGTAACTGAAAGGCCTCAGACCTATTCGTAAGTTAGGGAGATGTCTACCCCAAGCATGTGAAGACTTCTCCAGTAGAATGGACAGATGAGAACAATTTGTTCCAACAGCCTTGAAGGTGACTGAAGCAGGAGCACTTAGAGCTTGGTCAGACATCAGAGATGCTGAGGTCATCTATTCTATCCCAGCCATTGCTGGTTGTCTTGACTTTTGTCTTGCCGTTGGACTTCTATGACTCTGGAAAAGAGAATGAAATGATGATGTGCAACTGTGCCTCACTCAAATCTAACTCACTCACAAGTCAAGACACCGCCTTGTGATGCTATTAGTCCTTTCCAAAAGCGAAGGACAAACAGCCACAACAACAATAGTGCAATAATATTCCATTATATTAATATATCTTAATTTGTTTAGTTATTCCTCAATAGATTATTTTACCTTTTTGGTTTCCAGTTCTTTTTTATTGCAAAAAGAACGACTGCAAATATTTTTATACACGTGGGCCCCTTTCCTTTTCCTTCTATTAGATATTATCTTGCCAGAAGACAAGGGGATAGAGTAAATAATGTTTAAAAATTCTTACCAAAAATGATTCTTTGGTCTCTATCTCATGCATACAGATACTGCCCAGTACACACTAATCACCTTTTATAAGTACCTTGAATCTTATAGTTTTCTTTATTGGACTTGGGCTTCTTTCTGTTTCTATTCTTCCCTTCATCTTGATGAACCATTTGAGGGACATTATTCAAGATGACTTGGGACCGACTTAGCTTCCTGCTGTACTCCAAACTCCTGGTCTCTCCACAAGTGTAATCAAACTTTGAATTTACCTAAAATCTGCTGATTGACTTATTTTAACTCATTTATGAATTGAAGAGAGATGTTTTAGTTTTTGGAGATATATTAATAATAATATCATGACATTTGCCTCCAATCAGATTCTCTCTTAGAAAAAATAATAATCTTACTGGTTTTTAGGTATCTTCTAGGGGCATTGGGATGTGTGGGGTGTTCAAGGAGGATGAGCACCTCTGGTGTGAGGATTTGCTGAGCTCTTTTCAGGACTGATAATCACTTTGTTGTCTATCTTGCATTCAGCTCTCACCTGCGGCTCCAAATATTTATATCATGTCCAGTGGCCATACCCTGGTGAACTGTCTGGGAAGACAAGCTAAACCAGGTTAAGGGCAACTAACAAAAACCTATCAGTGAGTTGGAGGGGGGAGGGATCGACCCCAAGCATGTGAAGACTTCCCCTGGGGAAATGTGCATATGAGAACAATATGTTCCAATGGCCGTGAAGGCTGTGCTTACAGCTTGGTCAGACTTTGAAGACAAGATGGCAAGTTTCATCCCTGCATTCTGTGTGTCCTACATGTCATACCTATCATCAGTTGTCCTGACCTTTGTCTTGCCACTGGACTTTGATGACACTGGAAGAGAGAGTCAGGCTGACAATTTTATGTAACTTTGACTCACTTAAATTCAATTTGCCGTTAGTTAAGGCATCACCCTGTGATGTTATTGGTCCTTTTTGAAAATGAAGGACAAACAACAACAACAGAGATGTTAACTTGCATTTTTACAAACAACTTGAGACTTCCCGTTAACATTTTAGCATAGAAAGTGTATTTAGATATTAGTAATGAACATAAAAGGGGTTAGTAAGTCAATACATTCAGAAAACTAATAAGAAATAAACTTCAGTTCCAGGGGATTGCTAAGTGAGTGAGTTCTCATCCCTTCCTTTCAAAATGATTGGGATCTGTCTGAATTTCCAGAAGCTTGAAGAACTGTGATTGCCAGTCCTATGGCAGGTATAGGTCTTGAATAGATCTGTTGCTACTGCTACCGTCATTCCAGTCCAGTTCCTACATCTGTCAGTCTAGCTTAGGGTTTCCTACAGTTTACCTGAAGCAGCTTTTGCCTGCTGTCACTGTTCTCCTGGAAACCTTTTTTTCCTTCTCTTTGTTTCTTAATATTTTATTGATGCTCTCTTTTAACCTCATAGTCACATTATGATGATTCTACTTCCTACACATACATAACAAACAAATCATACATTAGTAATGTCTAACAATGTATTCTTCACTTTGTACCTATTTCCTGTCACTTCTGTGATGAGAGGCAAAAGACATTCTTTTCTGTGGGTCCTCTTATATTTATGATTTTGGGGGGGGAGCGGAGTTTGATTAGCTGACTTTTAAAAAATTATTTTTTCCAGTTACATGTAAAAACAATTTTTACATTCATTAAAAAAATTTTTGAGTTCTAATTTGAGATGGTGAGTAATTTGATATAGGTTATACATATGCAATAATGTAAAACATATTTCTATATTAGCCATGTCATGAAAGAAAATATAGACCAACTCCCCCACCCCCAAGAAAAATAAAGTAAAAAAATATTCTTTGATCTACATTCAGATTCCATCAGTTCTTTCTCTGGAATTTGTATGTTTAAGTACTCCAGTCTTCTCTATCTACCTCATTAGGGAGGAAATATGTTTAACACCCCACCTCTCACCCCTTGAATTGTTTAATATCAACTACATAGGATCATTTAGGCATCTCCAGGGACTTCCATTTAGTCCTACCCACAAAACTAGCACAAAAACTATGGTAACCTCCCATATAAATACTGATTCCCCAGAACTCTAATATTTATACCCACGATTATCTCCTTGATTAGCTACCATAATTGAGACCCTAACAGGGAGTCATCACCCATATCCACTTGAGTAATGGCATTTCTTTTCTTGGTTGTCATTTCTTCACTATGTCCTGATAGAAATGAACATCTATCTCTATGTACCTGGTAAAGTATATATGCCTTGGTATAATAGTAACTTGGCTGCCAGTATCAAGTAGATTCTTAGTTTTGGATTCCCTTTCCCCACTTTCTAAGCCACAGTGGTTCTAGTATATCACCTCCAGTCCCTCTGTAGTCCTGAAGTTAGACAAGTACAAGCCTTGAAAGAATCTTAGCCTTTACTCATCTCAATAGTCTACCCAATCTGGATACAAAGACTTGGCTGACTCTGAACAACCTTGGGGAGAATATCAAGGATGTCCTAAATTTTGATGGAGTTAGACCCTGATTGTACTGATTATATGTACTCAAATATGATTTTACTAATGTTCCCATAGGCTGTTCATCAGTAACCTTCTTGCCCACCCAATGTTCTTAATGCTCCTTTTAGGAAAAAGCATCATTACTCTCCTCCTACTTAAGATGGTAGCAGGAACCTGCTTCTTGCCATTATTCATAGAGTCGCCATTGATTGGATAGCCCTACATGCTCAGCATCTGGGTAGCCCCAATTTCATGTTCAAATTTCATCAGTTGATTGTCTAGCTCTGTTAATGACAGTCTGACAAAGAAGGCCCAGAGCTAAGTGTCTATAATGGTAATGGTAATTTGAAGATCTTCCCTGCTCCTTAATAGGCCTAAGTGAATTTGAAGATCATCCTGGCTCTTAATAGGCTGAGCCTGTGGTGGGAGGAGTTTGTTGAATGGGCAGAATAGAGCTAAGAGGAAGCTGGGAGTCAGAGCAGTTAGAAGGGAGGGAGGAAAGAGAACATAGGCAAGGAGACAGCTACACTTGTGAGTGTTTGTGGAAAGACTTTGGGATGGTGTTGCTCTATGCAGTGTTATTGTGCATAGATGTCTTTGTTGCTATGATGAATTCAGTTTTCTGGTGTTGAGATTTGGCTTTCTGGTGTCTGAATAAATGTTTTGCTTCTGTCTTCTATATGGAGAGTCTGTTATATTTTGTGATTCAGAATTACACTGGCATATTCATAGTTGCTTTTGGCGCTGTGAATATTGCCTTGGCAATACAATGTATGATGCCATCCATGTAAGGTTTCATGTAAAAGAAAGCAGGCTAGTCTTGAGAAGTGTGAAGTCATGGAGAAGGGTCATAAATTCAGTTCACTTACCTCCTCCCTTCATTTATATGGGGATTGATGTACAAAGCTCCACATTCTAGCCACCTGAAAATAGACAAAGAGCAATTCTCATGTAGGGTCTCTAAGTAGTTCAGCTAACTTTACAAGGGCAAATCCTTTTGTAATCTCTTCAAGCTGCTAGAACTCTGCACCTAACAAAATTTTAAAGTTATCCCCATTAATCCAGACTCTAATTAGCTAGATTCAAATGACTCATTAACTTACTGGTTAAATTTTTCTTGAAACTGCCAAGTTCCTTGGTTATACAAATGTTCCCATCCTCAGATATTGGTTTGGAGGAAATCACTTCCCAAGAAATGATATCCTAGAAAGTGGTGATGAAATCAGAAAGCATTCAACGCCAGCTCCATTTCCTAATCTTCCTCCTCATTCCTTCTGTTATTCTCTTCCCTTATAGCTTTTTTCTTGTTGTTGTTGTTGTTGTCTTTTATTTTTCATTTTGCTTTTGGGAGGGGGAAGGTAGGGCAACTGGGGTTAAGTGACTTGCCCAAGATCACACTGCTAGTTTTTGTGTTAAATGTCTGAGGCTGGATTTGAACTCAGGTCCTTCTGACTCCAGGGCCGGTGCTCTATTCACTGTGCCACCTAGCCGCACCCCCACAACCCCCCATGGCTTTAATCCTAGCAAGGTTTAACACATTCTCCAGTGATACCCCTGAGTCAGAGTTTGTACTTCCCATATGTAGCATATTAATCTTCAACCTTATTATTATTGCCCTTTTCACCTGTCCAATGCTAGATCTATAAGTTGCTCTTCTGCCTTAAAGGCAGATGATCCTTTAAGATCAAAAATTAATTTAACCTCTAATCCTTTCATGTGTAAGTACAATTTATTTTAATTTTCCTTTTTTTGATGCTCCAACTTTTCTAAAGCCACAAATAAGAACCAAAGAATACTGACTTTTGTTATTTTTGTACTTTTCCATTCAAACTCCTTAAGTAATCATAAAGCTAACTGGGGTGAATAGGGGCTTCTTCTTTATTACCCTGAAAAAGCTCTCCATGTGATCCAAACAATTCTTGGGTCATAGGATATGAAAGTTCCGTATCTAACCATCTAGACTTCCAAGGCTGCTTCGCCCCACTTTCCCCAACAACCTCCTTTCCCTATTTCAACAATGAATTTAACCAAAGAGGCATTGCAAAATAATCTCCACCATCTATGCCAAATATTCCAAATCAGTCAATTCAGGCCATTTCAATGACTGAGGCCCATTGTCAGAATGCAACAAAGTACTGACCACAAAATGCAATAAAATTATTTTACTAATAACAGTAGATAAAAAGGATAGAATTCTAAGGTTAAAAAGATAATAATTCATTTAAAATGGCTACTCCATTTGGAACTCAAAGTTTTAAAAAATAAGTGGTAAAAATTGTTTTTGCATGTAAGTGGGAAATAAGATACACAGGCAGTGTGGTATAGACATCTGGCTTATCCTACAGGAAAGTAGAAGGGGAAAGGGATAAGAGAAGGGAGGGGTGATGGAAGGGAGTACAGATTGGAGGAAGGGGTAATCAGAATACATGCCATCATGGGGTGTGGGGAAGGGGAGAGATGGGCAGAAAATTTGGAACTCAAAATCTCGTGGAAGTCAATGTTGAAAACTAACTAAATAAACATAAATGGGAAAAAATAGCTACTTCAGTCTGCCTACAAATTCATCATAGCAACTGACCATGCTAAGATCAGGAAGTCATTCCTTGAAGGGCAGTGGGAAATCCATTAAAACCTCTGACAGCAACTCCCTATAGGCATCGCCTTTTATGCTTCATGCAACAAGGAAGCCAAACTAAGAATGATTCAGAGAACAATCTCCCTGCCCATTAAAGGAGATCCTGCTTGGGTTACAAAAAACGAGTGATGTTTGTGTCATTGGAGGAGTCTGGTGCCAAGGAGAAGAAAGGAGATGGTATGGGAGGCTTGAAGAGAGATTTGGAATAGCTATTGTGAAGAATGTGATAGATACAGTATGTTCATAGATTAGCTGTTCATAGAGCCAGTTATGGTATAACTAAAGATCTTATGATTGTATTTGGGCAGCTAGGTGGCACAGGGCTGGAATCTGTAAGACTCAAATAGAGACTCAAATCTAGCCTAAGACACTGATTAGCTATGTGACCTGGGGCAAATCACTTACCCTATTTGCCTGAGTTTCTTCTTCAGTAAAATAAGCTGGAGAAGGAAGGGCAAACCATTCCATATCTTTTTCCAGAAGGCTCTAAATGTGGTCACAAAGAGTCAGGCATGATTGAAAAGACTGAACAACAACAATGGTTGTATTGGAACAATGAGGGTAGAGTCAAGATTAGATAACACAAATTTGTGGTGGATTGAATTGGTAAATTTGTGTGACTTCTCTCACTACTATTCAGCAGCACATGAGTATGAGTCAATGGTGGTGGTAACCAAGGGTTAGGGTTTGGCCAAGGCATAAGTAGCAAAATAAGATGAGATCAAGGAATTCTAGGGTCAAGGACAGTGTATAATTGAATTAATTAACTATAAGGTTGAGACTGATAAGGGAGAAAAATGAAGCCAGAGCATTAAGTGATAGCCTGGGAAAGTAGAGAGGTCTCAGTGAGGATAAAGACTATGAGTAGGACAGATGAGAAATAGGAGGTGGAAGAATAGGTTGTGGTCAGAAAGAGGAATTTGAGTTCCACCATGGAAGTGGAACACTTATGTATTTATGATTGAGATCAAGGGTACTATCATCTGTATGTATCTGAAGTTTAATGAAGATGCAGGTCATAGTTAAGGGGGAGATCATGAGGGGGTTGATGAAGGAAGAAACAAAGGTATATTTGAGAATACACCAACAAAGTGCATCAGAGAGTACATTAAAATCCCTAAATACAAAGACTGGGGTTAAGGGGGAGAGAAAGTCTGTAAATTAGGTAATGAACTTCTTGGGAAAGGAGAGATAATTTGAGATCATGATAAAGTGGCATGTACACTGGATTTTGAGTCAGAGGACCTGAGTTAGAATTTCTACCTTGTCACTTACTACCTATAAGACCTTGGGCTAGCCATTTAACCTCCCTGATCCTGTTTTCTCATTTGTAAAATGAGGAGATTGAACTATATCACTGGTTAATAAGATCACAAATCTAGAGCTGGAAGAGATTTTAGAAGACAACATATATCATACTACCCCTTGCCCTATAATATCAGCTGGTATTCCAACCCAAATCTTCTGACTTAAAATCCAATATTCTTCTTCTGGTTCTCAGTTCCAGTGATGGGGCAGTAGCAGCTTCTGAGATTAGGAAAGATTTCATGTGTGCTATGTACTTGAGCTAAGTTTTTAAGGAAGAAAGAGATTCTAAGAAAAGAAGTGACCTGGGAATGCATCTCATGCATGGGGGATAGCCACTGCAAAAACATCAAGATGGGATGTGGAGTATTGTGTGAGATACAGCAAGAGATCCAATTTGACTGAATTGTAGAATGTGGCAAATGGAATAGTGTATAATGAGGCAGAAAACGTAGGTTGGGACCACATTGTAAAAAGTTTTTAGAAGCCACAGGGATTTTAAATTGATTCTATGGTCAATAGAAAATCATTTTAACTTACTGAATAGAACAAGAGTCAACAAACTATGACTGAGGACCAAATCCTGCCTGCCTGCCTGTTTTTGTGTACCCATGATCTAAGAAGTTTTTACATTTTAAAATATGACAAAACTTCATATTATGAGGTAGATTTGGCTTTTGGGCTATAGTTGGCCAACCCCTGGATGATAGGAAGGACATGGTCAGACCTGCCCTTTAGGAAAATACTTTTAGCAGTCTGTTGGGTATGGATTGGAATGAGGAAAAATTTCAGACAGAGGGATCAATTAGGAGGCTGTTGCAACAGTTCAGTTGAGAGGTGATAAAGCCCTGGACTAGGGTGATGGTGGTAGAAAGGACATGGTTGAAGAGGTAGAAAGAACAAGACTTGGTGATTTATTGGAAACATGAAGTGAGGGAAAGTGGAGTTATGTTAGAGTACATTTAAAGTTTCCCAAGAAAGTTCCAGGTAGTAAGAAGGTGGTTATCATTATTGTAATATATCTAGATCAAATGAACTCCAGCCCATAAAAGGAGAAGAGGATGAGGCTGAACTTGCTAACCTGAGAGACTGGAAGGATGGCAGTGCCCCTGAAAGAAACAGGGAAGTTCAGAAAAGGAGTGAGTTTGGGGAAAATATGAGTTCAGTTTTTAGACAAGTTTAGTTTTTAATTCTCTATAGGATATTCAACTAGAAATGTCTAAAAGGAAGTTGGAGATATGTAACTAGACTAAGACTACAGCTGTATAGATTTGGGAGACTTCTGTATAGAGATAATAATTACACCAATGGGTGCTTATGAGCTCACCAAGTTAAAAAAGTGTCAGAAGAAGGCCCAGAATAGAACCTTGGAATATATCCAATGCTTCTCTAGAGGAAAGAGGAAAGGATGATCAGGATGTTCAGATACTTAGTCCCAGCTCAAAGCCTATAGTACTCTGCTATATTTTGAATAGGTTAGTGTTAGTCCCAATCAATAACAAAATCCTGTGAATGTTGCTTGGGTCTGTAAGGTCATTATGTCTATCTTCTTGATATCACCTACAATTTCCTGGGAAACTTCAAACGCACTGTAATATAACCCAAATATGAGTAGTTTCTCTCACTCAGTCCACAGAATCCCAACCTTTACAGAAAATGTTCACATGATCTAGGTTTATAAATATAGAAAGAGTGGGGGACCAGGTGAACCTCACTTTCATCTGAAATGGTTAAAAGACAGTGGAATATACATGAAAAAAGACTTTGATACAGAAATACATTCAACTTAACAATGAAATATTAGGGAACAGGGAGAGGAAAAAATATGGAAATAAAAGGGACAGTAAATTCAGAGGGAGCGATACACATAACTATGACTGTGAATAGGATGAACTCACATATAAAATGCTAGAAGATAGTAGTTAGAAAGTGGAATCCAACAATATGCTATTTATAAGAAAATCATAAAGACGCATAGAATTGAAATAAGGAGTTAGAGCAAAATATGTTTCAGTCGAACAAAATAGGCAAAAATGCTTCAGCTAAACAGCAGCAACAAAAATTCTCAGGGGTATCAATCATGATTTTAAATATTGTAACAGCAAAAATAGACTTAATTTGAAGAGATATTTAGGGAAACTGCATTTTGCTGAAAGGTACCATAGACAATGAATTAATTTGAATACTTAACATATATGCACCAAATGGCACAGCATATAACTATTTAAAGGAAAAGGTAAATAAGTTACAAGGAGAAATTGTAAAACTACAGTATCAGGGAACCTTAATTGAGAGACCCCTTTCAGAGGTAGAAAAGCTAGTTATTGAAACATTTTTTCATATTACTAATGACCCCCACCCCTCAACAAAAGAAATTGAGTACCTAAATAGAATTTTAGAAGAGTTAGATATGATAGATCTCTGGAGATTATTGAACAGGAATATAATATGAGAATGGGAATTGAAAAGATTATTCATAGTATCAGTGGTTTTCAGAATTAGAGATTTTTCAATTTTGGAAAGGAAAGATGAAAGAAAAAACTTGATAATTTAAAAAAAAGAATTAAAATGGAAAACAGAAGGGAAGTGTTGCAGTATTACAGTTTATGCCTTAGAATATCTGTCTATACCATTACAGGTCTATAGGATCTCTCTATTTATCTAGCAGTATCGTTTGCTGGCTTCTCCCCAATAAGAGCCCCTAATCTCAGAAGCTTCTCCTCTCAAGAAAAAAAAAAAGAATGATGTAGAATTTAGAAAAACCTGGAAAGACTTACATGAACTGATGTTGAGTAAAATAAGCAGTACCACAAGAACATTATACACAGTAACAACACTGTACAATGATCAACTGTGATAGACTTTGCTCTTCTCAGCAGTACCATGATCCAAGACAATTCCAAAAGAGTCATGACGGAAAATGCTATCTACATCTAGAGAAAGCATTATGGAGAGTGAATGCAGATTGAAGCAGACTATTTTCACTTTTTTTTCTCTTTCATGGTTTTTACCTCTTGTTCTGATTCTTCTTTCACAACATGACTAATATGGAAATATGTTTAACATGATTGTACATGTATAACCTATATCAGATTGCTAACTGTTTTGGGGAGGGGAGAGAGAAGGGAGAAAAATTTGGAACTCACAATCTTATAAAAACAAATGTTATAAATTGCTCTTTCTTCTCCTCTATATTGCCCCCTCATTAATATTCATCCTTGTAAGGACTTACAGGAGGAGAATGGGCTATCATAAGTACCTGAATGTACTACTGGCTCCTTTCTTAGATTTTTTTCCCTTATTAATTTATGGGTATTTCAGTTGGTATTTTTCTTCATTATAGTTAAATTTTATGGTGCCTATCTTAGTGTACACCAAAGCAAGTTCCTTCAACCATTCTTTTAAATAAAATGTATTATCGTCATCTTTTGTTTATATAACATTTTCATTTCCAAATATATTCCTTTTCTCACACCTATCCTTCCATTATATTTATATTATATTATTCCTAAATTCCTTTTGTGTCTTCTCTGGGTCAGAGAGCTATTGTTTATAATATTTTCTTTTAAAAAAGAAAAAAGAGGAAGAAGAGAAAAAAAGTTCAGCAAAATCATCAATACATTGAAAAAGTATAACATTATATACAACATTCCATCCTTGTGGGACTTCTGCAAAGGATTCAAGGGAGGTACCTTCTCATATCTCTTCACTAGGGTCAAAAATTGTTCTTTGTAATTTTGCAATACTCATTTTTAAAAATTAAAATCTTATTTCTTCAATGAATGAAAACCTATTTTCTCTCCCTCCCACCTTTGCCCTCAATCCCAATGAAAGAGAAAAATAAAACCTTTGTTACAAACATTGTATAGTTAAGCAAAGCAAATTCTCTCATTGGTGATGTAAAAAAAAAGTCAATCTGTTCTCTGAGTCCATCACCTTCCTCATGAGAGGTGGATATCTTCATCATTGGTCCTCTGGAATTATGGCTGATAATTGTGTATTGATCAATGGGCTTCCAAAGTTATCTTTACAATATTGCTGCTATGATATAAATTGTTCTCCTGGTTCTCCTCATTTCCTGTTGTATCAGTTCATATAAGTCCTCCCAAAATTCTCTGAAACCATACTTTCTTATGGAACAATAGTGCCCTGTTACTTTCATATACAATAAAATGGTTTTTTATCCAGTGCCCAATTAATAGGTACCTCCTCCCCCCAGTTTCTATGTATTTTTTTTTTGCCACCACAAAAAGAGCTGCTATAAAGATTTTTGTGTATATGAGTTCTTTCCCTCTGTCTTTTTTCTCTTTAGGGAATAGTCTGTCAGTGTACCTGTTTTCCCACAGCCCTGCTAACTGTTGTCATCTTTCTTTTCTGTTAACTTTGCCAATCTGATGTGTGTAAGGTGAAATCTCAGAGTTGTTTTAATTTGTATTTCTCCAATTATTAGTGATCTAAGCATTTTTCTTTTTTTCTTCCTTTTTAACATTTATTTAAAAATATTTTAATTTCCAAAATTTCTCCCACCTTACTGTTCTTTCCCCACCCTTTGAGAAGGCAAGCAACCTATCAATAACATCTATGAAGTCATCCAAAATATACTTCCATATTAGTCATATTGAAAAAAAAAGTAAGAAACATAATGAACATGAAAAAAAGTATGCTTCAATCTGTACTCAGAGTTGATCAGATCTCTCGAGGAGATTGCATTTTTCATCATAGGTCCTTTGGAATTGTCTTGGACAATTGTTTTAATGTGAGTAGTTAAATTATTCATAGTTGATCATCATTATAATTTTCCTGTTACTCTGTTTTGCTTACTTCACTTTGCATCAGTTCATATGAGTCTTCCCAGGTTTATCTGAAATTATCCTGCTTGTCATTTTTTATAGCACAAAAGTATTCCATCACAGTCGTCTATCACAACTTGGTTAGCCATTCCCCAGTTGCTGGGCATCTTATAAATTTCTAATTCTTTGCAATTGCAAAAAGAGATGGTATAAATATTTTTGTATATATAGGTCTTTTCTCTTTTTCTTTAGTCTCTTTGGGATATGGACCTAGTAAAGGTGTTGCACAGTTTTATAGGCCTTTGAGCATAGTTTCAAATTGTTCTTCAGAATGGTTGGATCAGTTCATAACTCCACCAACAGTGCATTAGTGTTCCTATTTTACCACATCTCCTCCAACATTTATGATTTTCCCTTTGTGTCATGTTAGCCAATCTGATAGCTGTGAGGTAGTACTGCAGTGTTTTTCACTTACATTTATTTAATGAGTAGTGATTTAGAACATTTTTTATGTGACTATTGATAGCTTTAATTTCTCCCTCTGAAAAATGACTCTTTCTATCCTTTGACCAATTATCACTTGGACAATTATTCGTATAAATCTTAATCATTTATTTACATATCTTGGAAATGATACCTTAAACTGAGAAATATGCTGCAAACATTCCCTCCTTTCCCCATTTACCTGTTTTAAAAAATAATTTTAGTCGCATTATTTTTGTTTGTACGAAACTTTAAATTTTATGTAATCACAATTGTACATCTCACTTTCTATGATCTCCTTTCTTTCATTTGGTTATACAATATTCTCTTGTCCATAGATTTGAGAGGTAATTTCTTCCCTATTCTAATATGTTTATAATATCATCCTTTATATCTCAGTCAAATGGCTTTTCTTATTCAGACCTAGTTCTTGCTTTGTAATTTTCCAAACTTCTTCTTCTTCTTCTTCTTTGTGTGTGTGTATGTGTGTGTGTGTGTGTGTGTGTGTGTGTGTGTGTGCCAAATAGAGATTTCTTACTTTAACAGCTGGGGTCTTCAGGTTTATCAAACACTAGGCTACTGTGCTCATTTTCTTCTGCATATTATTTACTGTATTTTTTCCATTGATCAACCTTTCTATTGCATAATCAGTATCAAATTGTTTAGATCATTATTGCTTTTTTAGTATAGTTATATGTGAGGATCACAAAATATGTGCAAGACTGCAAGTGGTGATGTCAAGGCACAGGGAAGTGTGAGGCCCGGGAATTAGTTGGGTCACGTGAAAGTCAGAGCATATTGCACCGTCCCTGGCCAGGGGATATTGTGTTGCTCAAGATTCTCTTACGTGGGATACCTGAGGTTCCCAATGAGTGTTTCCACACCCTGGGGCCTTCATGCCCTTGTAATTGCACCTCCCCCCTCACAATTCTGCTCTGCTGGGCTGTGTCACGTGTGGAGTGTGGATCTGGGGTAGATATAAGACCCAAGTCTTGGAGGGAGGGGGCAGCCTGCCTTAAGACCTGGCTATAAGGCTTCCCAGGGGAGACCAATAAACCTTCTTTGCACACACCTTTGAGCGGTGACTTTTCTGTTCTGAAGAAAACACTGGCGCCTTCTCCCTTGAGGTAAGTAGTTGGCTGCCCCTTCAGGCAGGTTGGGCAAACCCTGACAAAGAACCCTGATGCTGTAGATCTGGCGGTGGGAGGCCCCTTTCTTTCCCACTTTCTGTCATTATTTCCCTTGAGATTCTAGGCCTTCTGTTCTTTGAGATGAATTTTGTTATGATTTTTTTTCTAGTTCTATGAAGTAATCCTTTGGTATTTTGGTATGACAAACTATCATGTCATTAATTTATTTATTCAGATAAAGTATAAATAAAGTAAGTGAGGTAGAATTATCTTTTTTATTATATTGGTTTTTCCTACCCAAGAACAATGAATATTTCTTCATTTATTTAGACTTCTCTTTATTTGTATAAAGAGTATTTTTATAATTTATTCATATCAATTCTATGTGTTTCTTTGTAGGTAGAATCCTAACTATTGTATACTTTATGTAGTAATTTTAAATGGAATTTGCCTTTCTATCTCTTGTTGCTGAATTGTGTTGGTAATATACAAAAATACTTAGGATCTATAAGGGTTTGTTTTATAATCTGCAGCTTGATGAAATTGTTAATTATTTTAATTAATTTTTTCATTGATTTTTTTACTCAATTTTTGTCTATTTTTTCTGTTAATGATCATATCTTCTACGAAATGTGGTCATTTTGTTTCCTTTTTACCTGTGCTTATTCATTGAATTGTTTTTTCTTTTCTTCTCTCTATAGCTGGCATTCCTAGCACTATTTTGAAAAATATTATTGATAATGGACATCCTTACTTTATTTCCTATCTTAGAAATGCCTCAAATTTATCCACATTATAGAGAAAGCTGGTTCTTGCTTTTAGATATCTACTACATCAAGTTAAGAAAAAATTCCATTTATTCATGTGCTTTCTAGTATATTTTTAAAAAAAAACATGAATAGATGTTTTATTTTGTCAAAAGCCGTTTCTGTTTCTATGGATACATTATATGATTTTACATGTTATTATCATTGTTAATATAGTCAATTATGTTTATAGTTTTCCTAATATTGAATCAGCCCTACATTCCTAGCATAAAAAGAAACATGGTCAGAATCTATATAATCTTTGTGATATATTGCTACAGCATATGCATAGTTTCTTTTGGAATTTTTGCATCAATATTGATTAAGAATGTTAGTCAACAGTTTTCCTTATTTTGAGTCTCCCTAATATAGATATCAAGATGATATAGAAGGGATTTGGTAGAAGTCTTTTCCCTATTTTTTTTTCCAAGCAGCTTTTTGTAGCATTGGTTCATTAAATGTTTAATAGATTTCATTAGTAAATTCATCTGGTCCTGGAATTTTTTCTTCCTGTCAGGGCTCATTTAAAGCTTGCTCAATTTATTTTTTCCAGTATAGGATTATTCAAATCCTCTATTTCTTGTTCTGTTAATATGGGTATTTTATATTTTTTTGCCAGTATCCCCTCACTTCACTTAGACTGTCAGTATTATTGGCATGAAATTGGGCAAATAGTTCCTAATAATTTCCTGTATCTATCTTTCATTTATTGTAAATTCACTTTCTCATTCTTGATACTGGTAACTTACTTTTGTAATCCTTCTTTAAAAAAATCAAATTAGCCAACAGTTTCTCTAGGTTACAATCTATTAAAAAAATCTAGTTTTATTTATAGCTTCATTAATTTTTTGCTTTCAATTTTTTTCATCTCTGATTTTCCCATTTTCTCTTTTGGTGTTTTTTTTGGGGGGGAGCATTTATTTGTTGATTTTTCTAGTTGTTTTTATTTTGGTGGTTGTTATTGATTGTCCAATTATCCAGTCTTTCTTCCTTTCTCGATGAATGTGTTTAGAGAAATGGATTTTCCCCAAAAGACTGCTGTGGACTGTTGTTTGGTCATTTCAGTCATACTCAACTCTTTGTGACCCCCATTTGGAATTTTCTTGGCAAAAATCCTGGCATGGTTTGCCATTTCCTTCTTTACCCTATTTTACAGATGAGGAAACTGAGGCAAACAGGGTAAGTGACTTGTGCAGCATCACATAGCTAATAAGTTTCTGAGGCCAGATTTGAACTTAGGAAGATAAGTCTTCCTGAGTGTATGGTCAGTGCTTTATCCACTGTGCCACCTAGCTGCCCTAGTGCTGTGGACACATCTCCCAAATTTTTGATATGTTGTTTCATTGATTTCATTATCTTTAATGAAATTGTAGATTTTTTCCTGTGATTTGTCATTTGACTCTCCCATTCTTTAGGATTAAGTTATTTCCAATGCAATCCAATCAGCATTTATTAAGAGCTTTCTATGTGCCAGGCACTGTGCACTGGGAACATAATTAATAGAAAGAAGGATGGGCCTTGCCCTCATGGACCTTACAATCTAACAAAGGTAGACAACACACAAAAGGAGACAGGAAGGTAGTGGGGGTGTAGAGATAGGACAAGATAGCAGAGGGTACCAGAGTAGGTGCATCTTGTTTAATGAATTTGAAACCAGACAGATAGAAAGTGGACTGAACTGAATGTCCAGTTTCTCCCCTCTGTAAAGGAAGTCATTAGGAGGGTTTGGCCCTCTACCCTTCAGCCCTCCAGTCAGAGGGGAGAGGAAGCTGAGGTAAGAGATGTCAGTCAAGGCTTGACTTAGCAGCATGGTGATGAAATTAGAAGTGATGAGCTCATCCTGGGAGAGGCAACTTGTTTGTGGAATTGAAACCAGCACATGCAAAGTCTTCAATTAATTTTTAATCATTTCTCTCACTATTTATTGAGCATAATTTTATTGCATCATGGTCAGTAAAGGAAATGTTTAGTGTTTCTGTTTTTCTCCTTTTGTGAGTTTTTTATGCCCTAATGGAGTGAATGGGGTATTCATGGAGGACTAACACCTCAGGTATGAGGGCTTGCTGAGTCCTTTTCAAGGCTGCTCACCCACCTTTGGTGTCCACCTGATTCACTCAACTCTCATTTGTAGCTACAAGAAGCTGTATAGTGTGCATAACAGCCACCCTCCAGTAAAAATGTCTTTGCAGATAGGTTAAACCAGGCTGAGGGTAGCTGATGTGCCTCAGACCCATCGGTGAGTTAGTGGGGTTTCTACAGCAAGCATTTGAAGACTTCCCCCTAGAAAAATGGGTGGATGAGAACAATTTGTTCCAATGGCCAGGAAGGTGGCTGAAGCAAGTGCTATGGAGTGCTTAGTGTTTGGTCAGGCATTGAAGACAAGAAGATACTGTATCCCAGGCCATTGCCAGCTGATCTGACTTTTGTCTTGCCACTGGACTTTGATGACTATGGCTCCTGGATACTTGAATTCTTTCTTTATGGTTCCTTGGAGGACTTGTTCTTTCACCTGGAACTTCAGGATTTTAACAATATAACATTCATGGGAGTTTTCATTTTGGAATTTCTTTCAAAAGGTGACTAGTTGATTCTTTCTATTTCTACTTTGCCCTCTGGTTTTAAGATATGTATTTGGTTTTATGATTTTTAAAATATTATCTCTAGGCTCTATTTTTTTTGTTTATGACTTTCAGGTAGTCTGGAACAACTCAGTGCTGTCTTATGTATGTGGAAAAACATGTTCAATTATTAACCATGTTCAAATGGACTTAAACATAGACTACTGCTATCTGAATTCCTTAAAACAATGGAAACGTCTTTAAGGTGATTCTTAAGTAGTTGCATGCATTTCTACACATATTCTAATCCCACATTAGATAACAAACACAAACATAATCAGATTTCTGGTAAAATAGCTCCTAAGTCACTACTCTTCACTAGCATAACTGTATGTACTGAAATCCTATTTCTTAAAAGAGATTCCTGACTTTAACCTCACAACTTAACAGATTTACATCTTTGTATCACAAGTTTGTTTACTTTTGTCTAATTATACCCATATCATTCTGAAAGAATGAGATACTTTAGGAATTGAATCTTATACATATGAAAAGTTCTTGCTTAGGCCATGGAATGGCTACAAATTCTGTTCAAAACAGCAAGATTTTCTTCCTACTTACAGCTTATTATGGTAATTTATATGCTTTAATATTAATCTAATTAACTAAGAGATACAATATTTTTTTTTGGAGGGGGACAGGCAGGACAATTGGGGTTAAGTGATTTGCCTGAGGTCACACAGCTAGTTAAGTGTTAAATGTCTGAGGTTGGATTTGAACTCAGGTCCTCCTGACTCCAGGGCTGGTGCTCTATTCACTGCATCACCTAGCTGCCCCAATAGATCCAGTATTACAATGGCAAATTTCCACTTCATCCACTCTAGTAATAGAAATTTGTTATGAGAGCTATAAGCAGGGAAATGGTTATAACACTAAAACTGGTCCTCAAGGCCTACACTATGTAATTAGACTAGCTTATGAAACTAAGTGGACAGATTTTTGTATGGGAAAATTAATTGAATCCCATCTTAGCTTTCCCAAGGTAACTTTCCTAACTTATTTCCAGGGACAGATATTCACTAACCTTAGATCTCAGATGTTGCTTCTATTGAGCTACTGACTGCTGACATTTCTCTAAAAGTGTCCATTTAAGGCCAATTAAAGGATACAACAAACCTAAGCATGAAACTCAGAAATTCACAGTAGGTTTGGACATAATTGTTATTATTGCAATAAATTAACTTACAAATAAAAATTAGTAGGTTTTATAAAAATCACATAAAAGATTTTACAAAAGATTTTTTTACTTAAACATTCCTTTCTAAAAGAATTTCCCTTTCTTAAAAACAGCTTAAAATTTATCCTGATATTGAAAAGAAAATCACTAAACTTTCATGAAAAAAATTAATTGGAAACCTCTAAAATGACAGATCTCTCTCTCTTATTCAACCTTAAAGCAAAAATAAAAATTTAAAATTGGAGTTTTTCAAGCCTAAGTTGGTATAAAGTGTCTTTAAATTATCTATCTATCTATCTATCTATCTACCTATCTCCCCATGCTCCGTAAAACCAAATATATTTGCAATTGCTACAAATTCCTTAGTACCACCTCCCTCTAGTCCAGCGGTTCTCAACCTGTGGGTCTCAACCCCTTTGGAGGTTGAACGATCCTTTCACGGGGGTCTCCTAAGACCACTGGAAAACACATATTTCTGATGGTTTTAGGAACTGAGACACCGCTCCTCTATCCCTCTCCAGGCGGGTCCACCCACACGCAGATACACCCACATGCAAGTATTAAAGGGTTGTGGCATTAGGAAGGTTGAGAACCACTGCTCTAGTCAAAAGATATTTACAATAGGGAGGAGATTCAGTTTTTCTAAGTCAAAAAGAACATACCCAATTAAATTAGCTTATCACAATAACAAAGTATAGGGAGCCTTTACAAATTTGCTTACTATCTTTTTCTTCCTTTTGTCTTAGAATATATCACTAGAAATTAAGAAAGTAATTACTTCTGGAATTCCATATAGATAGTGAATATGTGATAGCTCACTTAAATCCCCTAGAAAAACAACACTGGCCAGTTGCTGTAAACCTTCAAATTAACATACGTACATATATTTCTCTCCAAAGGTATTTTGTATTCACCCCTTAAAGCAAATTAATTTTTAAGAGTGGAGTTTGTTCAGACTAAATTTTTTCAAGATGTATACAACACCCACAAGTGATATATAAATGACATTAGATGAAACTCACTTTATACTATAAGTAGGTTTGAAAATTTCACTCCCATTTTGTGTAAGAATTCCCATTTTGTATCCCATGTATTCAACAAGAATTCCACAGCACAACAAACTCTTGCACAGAGTTGATAAGAATTTATGGTAAAATGGTTCTAAGAATTCTTGTAGGTTCATAAAGGAGATTTTACAAGGACTTTTCTTTGTACAATGACCAATTTTCCTTTTAAAATACTTATGTATATACTTGATTAAAACAATAACTCCAAATAGCTTAGTTAAAAATCTCATAATTTTTGTGATGGTCAAATAATTTTAAGTGAACTTCCTTTTAAATAACTATTTCCAATTTTTGAATTTCAAATATCACAATGTTGTTTATGGCATAGTTTTATTTCTTCTTTTAAAAAAGTTTTTTGCTTTTTTTTTTGAGGGGCAGTTGGGGTTAAGTGACTTGCCCAAGGTCACATGGCTAGTAAGTGTTAAGTGTCTGAGGCCAGATTTGAACTCAGGTCCTCCTGACTCCAGGTCTGGTGCTCTATTCACTGTGCCATCTAGTCTCCCCCTATAGTTTTAATTCTAATTTTTTTTTATATTGTGTAATTTGGTAGACAATTGTGTCAGCTATATTAGAAAAGCAATTTCTCTTATGCTCTAGATGTTAGATTAAGAATCATACTGTTAGTATGACCTGACAGCTTTCCCCCTTTCTCCCCAGAATATTACCAACACATGGTTAGTAGGGCTGATAGAATATCCTAACAGCTTTTTTTTTTTGCAGTTTTAAACACATTACCCTGATGTCAGATACATTGGGGATGGAGGAGCAAAGACAAT
>CM053582.1:190181177-190212566 GCA_028627135.1 Pseudochirops cupreus | reverse complement strand
GCTAGGTCAGTGGTTTTTTCAATGAGATATTTCACATTGCCTTCTATTTTTTCATTTGTTTGGATCTGTTTAATAGTATCCTGATTTCTCAAAAAGTCATTTGCTTCCATTTGTTCCACTCTAATTGTGAAGGAATTATTCTCTTCAGTGACCTTTTGAGATTCTTTTTCCATCTGGCAAATTTGGCTTGTTAAGGCATTCTTCTCCTCATTGGCTTTTTGGGCCTCTTTTGCCATTTGAGTTAATCTATTTTTTAAGGTGTTATTTTCTTCAGTCAGGTTGTTGACTCTCTTTTCATGATTTTCTTGCATCTTTCTCATTTCTCTTCCCAATTTTTCCTCCACTTCTCTTATTTGGTTTTCAAAATCCTTCTTAAGGTCCTCTATGGTCTGTAAATAGTTCATATTTTTCTTGGAAGCTTTTGGTGCAGGAGCTCTGACTGTGTTGTGTTCTTCCTGTTCCATGTTTTGATCCTTTTTGTCCCCAAAAAAGGAATCTAAAGTTGTATGGCTGTGCTTGCTTTGCTTCCTTTGCATGCTCATGTTGTCAGTCAATTAACTTGACTTTTGAGCTCTTTGCCAGGGTAGAACTCTGTTTTTAGAGGGGAGAGCTTTGTCCCAAATTTCTGGGGTTTTCCCAGCTGCTGGAGTTATTAGGAGGATGCCGTCTCTGCAGCCCCCACCAGCTTTGACTCACTGGTCACACACCTCAGGACCACCACCCAAGACCACAATCCAAATCCAGGAACATTAAGGCAAGAGCACTTAGCCTCTGAATAGTGGTTTGGCCCCCCCTGCAATCTGCAGGCCAGGAGCTCTGAAGGACCCACATGGAGGCTGCTACAGGGCCACCTCTTCTGCTACTTCTGGCTCTGGGGCAGAGGGCCAGACCTGCTCCTCCATCTCCCCCAAATTCAGCCTAGTTCCACTGACCTTTCACTTTGTCTTTGGCATTTATGGGTTGATAATTCTGGAAACAGCCACAGCTGCTGGTGATCCATTCTCCCAAATGCTCCAGCAGTGTCTGGTCCTGGCCACCCTGGGGCTAAAACCTCAGCTCAGACAGGGGTGGTCTCAGCTCCCAGCAAGCTGTGATGAATCCTTCCTGTTCATCTGCCAGGCTGCCTTCAGCGGGAGCTTTGTTTTTCTGTCACTTTGTGGGTTCTAGAGCTCTAACATTTGTCTATAGTCATATTTTAAAGGTTTTTGAGGTGGTTATGGGGGGGTGCTATGGATTTTCTCTTCTTCTATGCCACCATCTTGACTCTGGCCCTTCCCACTCTTTTGTCCCACTCCACATTCAGTAAATTCCAGGGGCACCCTATCACCTCCAGAATCAAATACATAACCTCATTTCAATTTTTAAGTGATTCATAACTTGGCACATTCCTACCTTTCTAGTCTTCTCACACTTTCCTGTCTTCTACTTACTCTGTGATTCAGCACTACTGATCTCCTTTCTTTTGAGGTATAGGGTGTATCCAGGCAAAAGTAGTAGTACCTCTGGTGTGAGGGCTGCTGAGCCCTTTTCAGGCTAATGCCTGAATGTAATGCCAATGCAATACCTATAGCAGCTGTTATGAAAATGCATATGTATTTCCAGGGTAGATTTGTAAAACATAATAAACTCTCTTCCTCAAAGGCAAAACCAAAATATTTATTTGGAACATCACAATTAGGATACCAGGTGATAAGATTTAGCAAGGTATTCATCACCAATCCAGGGAGTACCAACATCTTAAATGTTCTTTCTATTAGGCCTCCCCATAGACAAGTTTCCCTAGGCAAATTCTTCCCTGTGCTCTTCCTCATTCTCACTATCTGCTCTGCCTCTCCTGCTCTGTTTTCAGTTATTCTGTTAGGCAAGCTTCTCCCACAATGGACTCCAGGTGACTCAGGTTCCATGTGACTCAGGCTGTATCACTGTTGTGAGCTGGGCCAGAGCTCAAAGCAGGTCACATAGGCCTATTAATGGGTGGAGAATATCTTCCTATTCAATTTATGTTACATTTGGCCCCAAGATCTTTCATGTTCATAACGTAGGCTGATGGGACTTTAGGGGTAACTTGTATCAACATAACTTCCATAACAATATAAAAGAGATAACACAAAATAAACATATAAAGCAATATTTTAGGGCGGGGGCTTGAGCATAAGCATTCCATCATTCCCCCCCAAGCAAATGGCACCCAAAATCCCTTAGGGGTAAGGGGTGAAGTTCTCATCTTCTAAATCTACTTTCCGCGAAGATTGGACATAGAGTTGTCCTTGCCTCAAGAGGTTCCATTTGAGGGGTCATTTACTTAGCCAGTATCCAGAACTTGGTCAATGCCAGGTCCTGGTGTGGTATATCATAGTCTTGGATAGAGAGTGACATCCAGCTTAAGCAGTAAGTCATCTACAAGTGGAGGGCCCTAAGCTTGTAAGAGAGAAATCTAGCAAACAGGTTAAACAAACAAAAGTCAAAAAGAACAAGGAGGCAATAACCAGAAGCAGGGTAAATGTAATGTCAGCTGTGTTTCTGGAGTCCACAAACCCACTATCATATCCTTATTCATGGTAAAATATATAAGTTAAGAGCACAATTGGGTAATCATCTTCTCCTGAATAAATAACATTACATTATTATCTTTTCCATATGCTATAATCTCCATAGCCTTAGGAACATTGTCTGGCTTCTGTTTTACCTATACTTTAGCTTCCAATTTTATTCTATCAGTAGAACCAAACCATTCAGTTCCTCTGATAGTTATTTTGGAAGGAGGGTCAGTTTTCGCAAGGGGTATTATTTCACAAGGAATAATGATCACTTGAACTGTTCCATCATTTTTACATAATTATATAGGTTTTTCACCTAAATTTTGGAATACCACAATAATTTCTCCTTGACAATTAGAACATATTACTCTAGTCAACACATATATTCCTTGAGCTTCTAATCCTGATTTAGGTAATGTCCACCCAAAATGATTTTTAGGGATTCTCATACATATTCCAGGAGGGATTTTCCATTTCTTTCCTATTCAATGAAAAGTCTTCCAAACAAAGTAAATCATATCCAGCTGAACCAAGTGAGTTGTATACAATTCTCAGACATCTTGCCCCACAGTTCAACACTCAAAATTTGGGATCTTATATGTTTGCTGTTTTCCAATTTGCAGATTTGGGATCATCATTCTGGCTAGGGGAGTACTTTCTCTCAATGGTCTATTATTCAAATTATGTAAAGTAATAAACAAATTATCTTTCCAAAATTGATAAGAATGATTAGAACTTAACTCCCTAAACTATTCTTTCAATAACCCATTGATTCTTTCAATTAACCCAGATGCTTGTGGATAATATGGAGTAAGATATATCCATTCTATATTGTTTAATATACAATATCTGTTCATTTTATTACCTTTGAAATGTGACCCATTGTCACTTTGAATCTGCATTGGAGTTCCATAATATAGACTTATAATATCTAGAGTTCTACAGGTATTTTTCTGGGTTGCATCCTTATGTGGACAAGCCAGTAGTACACCTGAATAGATGTCAGCACAAGTATATATAAATTTATATCCTCTATCTTGGAGTAGAGGTCCAACATAATGTGTTTGCCAAATTTGGGCTGGGACTTTTCCCTTTGCTATTTCTCCAGTTACTACCTGAGGAACAGTTTTTTCCTTTTCCAGTTGACATATATGACATTCCTCTGCTACCTGTTTTAGTAATGAATGTGTGCTACTAAGACCTCGATCTTGTGCCCCCTGGTGTGTGGCCTGGACCCCTAAATGACTGGCCATTTGATGGATCCATTTTGCTTGTATTGGGATTATCAGCTGGTTTCAGAGTAGGAATGATATGTTGAGTAGCAACCTTTGCTAGTTGATCAGCATGTGCATTGTACTCATGTTCTGGTGTGGTGAGGGCTACGTGAACATCTACATGAAAAATGGACAAATTAGTAATCAAAGAATTCTTTGCCCCAGACTTATTTGCCATGAATTTCCCAATTTTGATTTTTCCACATGAGCATCCATGTAGCTAACCCAATAGCTGCAGTACATGAATCAGCAAATATATGACAGTGTTCTCCTTGTTCTGTTTTGATGGCTTGATGTACTGCCATAATTTCAGCATATTGACTACTTCCACCTATCCCAAAGTCTGTCTAGTACATGGATTATAGGCTACCACTTTCCAATGTCTTTTATTGCCTTTATTTATTTATTGTCTTTTATTTTATTTATTTAACTGTCCCATCAGTAAATCATGTGTGTTTCTTCTCTTCTTCAGTTAATCCATCATATCCCTCATTCCATTTTACCAAGTATTGCTTTGGTTTAGGGGATGTATCATTTCCCTCAGTGGTTATGTGTGCTATCAATTCATGTAAAACAGAAACTGCATTTTTGCCTGTTTTAGATCTGTTTTGAATGTACCATTTCCATTTAATTATGCTAGCCTCTTGTGCATGTCCAATTTTTGTGGGCAGCTGGGGTACTTATTACCCAGGTCATAATTGGGATTCCAGGCCTCAATATTACTTCATGGCCCAGAGTTAATTGTTCAGTCTCTACCAATGCCCAGTATGCAGCTAACAACTGCTTTTCAAAAGGGGTATATTGAACTCCAGATGAAGGGAGTTTCCTAGACCAAAATCCTAAGGGTACATTTCAGCTTTGCTGTTTTTGCCATAAACTCCAGTTTGCATACTCGTCCTTTACAGTCACTTGTAATTCCACCGGCCATAAATCTAGGGTCAGCTGTGCAGCAGCCTTGGCTTCTTCAAAAGCTTTACTCTGCTCAGGTCCCCAATCAAATTCATATTTCTTCCCAGTAACTTTATATATAAGGGTTTCAGAATCTGCCTTAAATATGGTATATGATGTCTCCAATATCCAAATAATCCTATAAACTTTTGGGCCTCTTTCTTATTGGTAGCAATAGGAAAATCCTGAGTCTTTCGTCAGGCTCTCACAGTCCCTTATTCTGTTGTATGCCTAAGAATTTTACTTTTTGAGCTGGTCCTTGAACCTTTGCAGGGTTAACTTAGCACCTTTTGCTTTTCGTATACTCAATTAAAAACATCAAACTCTTCTCCATTTTTTCCATGTATCATAATATTATCAATGTAGTGGGTAAGCTGTGTCAATCCCATGACAAATAGTAGGGTTATGCAGATATCCTTGTGGCCAGTGGGTGAAAGTATATTGTCTGTCTTACTAAGTGAAAACAAACTGGTCCCATTGTTTAGAATCTATTGGGATAGTAAAGAAAGTGTTGGCTAAATTAATAACTAAATAGCAAGTCTCATCATATTTCTGGATCCTTTCTATTAAAGTAGTGGTATCTGCAACAGCATCATACAAGGGGGGAGTCACTTTATTCAATTGTCTGACTTTTGTACTAGCCAGACAGGATTATTCCATTGAATGGTTGTAGGGATTAACACTCTTGCCTCAACATATTCCATTACAGTATTGGTAATTCCATCTTGTCCACCTGGAATGTGATACTGCTTTAAAGTAGTTACTTCAAAAGGTTCAGGTAAAGTGACTAGGTCCATTTTTATTTTGCCTGCTAGAACTGCATTAATTCCCATCTTCCTTACTACAAATTGGTATCTCCCCTCAGGCAAATTTAAAGTCATACCTCTCAGTATATCTATCCCAATGATGTATTCAAGAACAGTTACAGTTACAATTGTATATTCTTTCCAATTTTCATCATTAGTTTACCTTGTCTGGCTGGTGTTTTGGTTCCTCCGAGTCCTGTAATGGTAATAGGGATTCTATGTTTAAATTTATCAGAGTTTCCATATATAAGAGAGGTCTCTGCCCCAGTATCTATTAATGCCCTAGTTACAGTAGTTGATCCATTTTTCCAGTATATGGTTAAACTGATATGGGGTCTGTAATCCCATCTGTGTCCTTCTTTAATTTGAGCTGAGGCTTGGCCAATTTCCTATTCTCCCTGTAGGTGTGACAAACCTGGATACAATGATTCATGAAGAACTGTAGGGGCAGTTCTTACTTCCCTATCCATCTAGTATTAAGTCCCTTTTCCTGGTATATCCCATATAGTTCATTAGTTGGAATATCATCAATTTTTCCAAGACCAACCCCTGCTCTCAATAAAGCAATAAACATTTGTCTCCTTCTTAATCTATTCTGATTTTGAATCCATGGGCTATTTTCTCTTCTCTCTTGAGGAAATTTGTCTCTTCCCCCTTCCGCTATGTCACCTAACTGTGAAATCTTATCCAGCACCTCTGAAAAAGGGTACCTTATTTCCTCAATAAGTAGAGTCAGAATTATGTGTTTACAAGCAGGAGGAGCAGTCTTCACTATTATATTTCTATGAGGAACTGTTAAGGGAGTATTGTGATATGGGTCTGCATCTCCCACCATTATTTCAGTTTTCATTATCTCTTCCTTTCACTTTCTCATACAGTCTCTAACCAATACCAGGGTCTATCTCCACTAGGCTACATAGAGTCAGTTTATTGCATCCACCAGCCCCTAAAGCTAACAAATTAGTTCTATTGTTACCTCCTTGAATATGGTAATCCCTAAAAGCTTGTTGTATAAAGGGATTCTGACTAATATCTATGAATTTCAAACAATCTATGTAATCTATCCATACTCCTCCAGCCCCTACTTACTGATTCTCACCATCCATGATACTAGTGATTCTCCAGTTTTTTGGGTGAATCGGCTTAATATGTCTGTAACTTCTTGCTGAGTAAAATCCTTAGTTACTTCCTTAAACATTGTGTGGCCCCTCTGGTCCTCCTGCTTCCTTCATAGTTTTGGATGAGTGTCTCCATTCCTAGAAGCCTCATCTGAATTTGTTTCATCTTTCTCCCCTATGTCTTCCTCCCACTTCTCTGGGTCTCAATCAAGCCTCACAGATGTAAGGGCTACATGCACTTTCCTTTTGTTAACTTTTTTCTTCTTTTTCTGAGCTAAACTCACAGCTGTCTTTTCTGCTACCACCTGATACTTTCTAGCTCACTCTCCTAAAGGAAAGTTCTGACACTAGCATAGAAAGCTTCTCATGCAAATTACCTAACTCCTTTTCCACTTGAACCTTTTCCTCCAGCAGTTTGTCTTTACTCTTATATATCATACAATAACTTGTTAGCAATGCCCAGCTCTTCTACATATCCCTGGCATTTCTTTCCCTGGTTCTGTTGGTGTTCCTTGCAAACATCTTTCTAAATCTATGAGTTCTCTCTTCTGTAGCCTCAGTTCCCAGTTTTCACAAAGTCCTGTGCTTTTAGCCCATTCTCTCACCAGAGAAGAATAATGTAAACCCTCCCATCCTGGAATACCCATTTCCTTCCCTAGAGCTTTCTTGTCTCCAAGTAGAGGTTTTATGTTTTGCGATCCCATCCTCATTGCCAAATGTAATGCCAATGGGATACTCATAGCAGCTTCTATGAATATGCATACATATTTCCAGGATAGATTCACAAAATATAATAAACTCTTTTACTCAAAGGTAAAACCAAAATATTTATTTGGAGCATCACTATTAGGATACCAGGAGGCAAGATTCAGCGAGGCACTTATCACCAATCCAAGCATTGACATCTTAAGCTTTCTTTGTGTTAGGCCTCCCCACAAACAAGTTCCCCTAGGCAAATTCCTCCCTCTGCCTGCTTATGCTCACTTCTCTCTCTGCTCATGCTCTTTCTCTTCAACATCCTATTTGAGTTAATCTGTTTGGCAAGTTCTTCCCACAATGGACTACATGTGACTCAGGCTGTATCACATCTGTGAGTTGGGCCTGAGCTCAAAACAGGTCACATAGGCCTATTAATGGATGTGGAAGATCTTCCTATTCCATTAATATTACAGCTTGCTTTTCACCTTTTGTATCTACTTGATCCACCCACCTTTCATCTATGGCTCCAAAGAAGCTGTAGCTTGTTTAGCAGCTATATCCTAGTAAGCTATTTCAGCAGATGGGCTAAGCTATGTTGAGTAATTGAAGACTCTCAAACCCTTCAGTGAGCTAGGGTGGGTGTCTACTCCAAGCATATGAAGATCCCTGTTGGAGTGGGTAGATGAGAATAATTTGTTCTAGTGGCCATGAAGGTGGCTAAGGTAGGCACTTTGGAGTGATTAGAGCTTGGTTAGACTTTGAAGACACCAAGGTTATCCTCTATATCCCAAGACATCCCTTGTCATCTAGACTCTGTCCTGCCACTGGACTGTGATGACTCTGGAAGAGAGTGAGGCTGATGACTTCGTGCAACTTTGCATCACTTAATTCCAATTTATGCACAAATCTAAAGACATTACCCATACCATTTTTACCTATCTCAAATTCCTGTGATGATAGGCAAGTGATGAAACAGCAGGTGCAGATACACTGGGAACTGTAAGCACAACTCTACATGCTGGTGGCCCAGGTCATAAGGTTGTCTTCTCACTGGAAGTAGCATTGAGATTCAGTAGCCCTGTTGGTAACTGAGAAGCCTTTTAAGGACTGCACTGCTTGCCTCTGGTGTGAGGATGGGACTAGAAAGGAGCCCTAAAAATTGTCTGCTTTACTCAACTTTGGCCTGTTTACCATTGCAGGTAGGGATATCACTCTGCAGTTGAAACACAAAAAAAGGTACAAAAATCTCTGCAAAGAGGATTCCACTCACTATTGGTACATGGAATATGCCTACACTTATGAACAACATGAAATCCAGTAGAACTGAAAGATGAACAGCTCTTGTTGTGAGAGAACTGAGTAGGTATCACATCCAAATAGCATCCCTGAGTGAAGAAAGGCTGGCAAATGAAAGCCTGTTTACAGAAGCTGGAGCTGTATACACATTTTTCTGAAGTAGTCCCAGTGAAGGGGATTGCTATAAATCTTGTGTAGGTTTTGCAATCAAAACTAATCTAGTCAATAAGCTTATATGCTTACCAAAAAGAGTGAATGACAGGCTTATGACAATGTGATTGCACTTGTAGGAAAGTGTCATGCCACCATCATCAGTGCCTATGCTCCAACCATGAAGATCCCTGATGAGATAAAAGAAAAATATCATGAAGATCTGGAGACCCTTATCATCAAAGTGCCAAAAAAAAGAGGACAAGCTTATAATTCTGGGTGACTTTAATGTTAGAGTAGGCACAGACTACCAGACATGATAGGGAGGCGTTGGAAGGAATGGAATTGGAAATAGCAGCAGCAATAGTCACTTGCTGTTGAAGACTTGCACATCTCATATCCTTCTCATTATCAACACTGTCTTCCATTTACCTAAAGGCAATAAAACTTTGTGGATGCACCCTTGCAGCAAATACTGACATTTAATAGACTATGTCATTGTAAGGAGAAAAGACAGAGAGGATATGAGAATGACTAAGACAATGTGTCATGCAGAGTGTGGGACTGATCATAGTCTTATCCTCTTCAAGCTAACCATTTTCATTCAACAAAATTGCTGGCCCCAGGGCAAGATAACTACCAGAAGACTTAAAGTCAATAGATAAGTATGCTACTCTAAGTGGTAACAGTTCATTGCTAACTTGAAGGGAGAGTTGAGCTAACACGTGGTTGGCATCAATGGAGCAGAAAAGGAGTGGACAGCTTTCAGACACTGCATTTACTCCTCTGGGCCAGAACACTCACAAACATCAAGACTGGCTTGATATAAATGCTGGCGAAATTCAGAAGCTGCTAAATGAAAAATGAAAATTCTATGGGGTTTATCAGCAGAATAGTTCATCTGTCTCTAAGGAAGCAGCATGTAACTCCATCAAAAGTAAAGTATAAGTGAAGCTTAGAGAGATGTAGGATTCTTGGTTCAGTAAGAAGGCAGATGAAATTCATTTTTGTGCTGATAGTAACAATCCAAAGTGCTTTTATGATGCCATGAAGGCTACTTATGGGCAAAAGACATATGGTGCATCCCAATTACTCAGTGCCACTTTGATTAGTGATAAAGACATGATCCTAGAGAGATGATCTGAACACTTTCATAGTGTTCTCAATAGACTACCATCACTCAGTGTTGAAGCCATTGACCGTTTACCTCAAGTTGAAGTCAATCCTTCTCTAGTCAAATTTCCAACTAAAGAAGAGGTTTTGAATGCCATGAGGCTCCTCTCATGTGGCAAAGTTCCTGGTGTGGATTCTATTTCAGCTGGGATTTACAAGGTGGGGGGGTCCATTGCTCATATAAAAGTTGATTGAAATTTTCTGTGTTATATGAACCCTGGGAGTTCAAGGATGCCTCCATTGCTCATCTCTATAAAGGTAAAGGAAATAGATTTTCATGTGACAGTCATGGAAGGGGGGCTTCTCTCTTGTCATTGATGGCAAGATTCTTTCCAGAGCCCTCTTTAATAGGCTTCTCCTTTACCTGGAATATGGTCGTCTACCTAAGAGCCAGTGTGACTTCACAAAGGGCCAAGGAACAGTCTATATGGTGTTTGCTGCCTGACGATTCCAGGATAAATGTTAGGAGCAGAACAGACGATGTTCATTGATATGATCTAGGCCTTTGATACTGTCAGTCATGAGGACTTATGGAAAATTATGTCAAAATTTGGTTGCCCAGAAAAGTTCATTAGTATTGTACATCAATTTCATGATGGCACATGCTTGCCCTGGTTCTGCATGATAGACAATGCTCTCATGCTTTCCCAGTCACCAATGAAGTGAAATTAGACCGTGTGCTTACTCCCATGCTTTTTAGCATGATATTTTCAGTAATATTGCCAGATACCTTCCATGAGGATGAACGTGGCATCAAGGTTAGCTACCTTGGCAGGAGGTAACAATACGACCAATCTGTTAGCTTTAGCTGCTGATGGATGCAATAGAATGTATCCCAGTGATTCTATGTGGCCTAATGGAGAGAGACCCTGGTACTCACTTAGAGAAATAATGAAAACTGCTATCATAGTTGGAGATGCAGACATGTATCATGATATCCCCTTAGCAGTTCCTCATAGAAATATCATGGTAAAGACAGCTCCTCCTGTTTATAAGAACCTTCTTCTGACTCTAATAATTGGTGAAATAGGGCACCCTCTTTCAGAGATACTGAATAAGATTTCATAGGTAAGTGACTTAGGAGAATGGGAAAATGATAAATTTCCTCATGATAGAAAAGTAAATGGCCAGAGGATTCAAAGTCAGAATAAATTGCCAAGAAAAGAATTGTTCATTGCTTTATTGAGAGCAGGGGTTGATTTTGGAAAAATTAATGGTATTCTGACTAATGAACTACGCAAAATGTATCAGGAAAATGAGCTTGATGGTAGATGGAATAGAGAAGTGAGAACTGCCCCTACAAGATCTTCCCGAACCATTGCTTCCAAGTTTGTTGCAACTTCAGGGAGACTTGGATTAAAGAAAGGGCTGGGATAGGTGAAAGTGGCCAATGTGCTGAACTTGTGGCAGTATCAAGCCATTAGAATAGAATGAGGAGGACAGTGTCATATATTCAACTGAGAATGAGGCTATGATAGTGAGTTCATAGACTCCAGAGGCATGACTGACCCTATATTTGTTTCTTTTTGGCTTTTTGTCTATTAAATTTGTTTGTGAGATTTGTTTCCTGCAGATGCCTGATCACTTAAGCTGGATGCCACCCCTATCCATGACTATGATGTGTCACCTCTTGACCTGGCATTGACCATGCTACAGATGCCAGCTAAAGAATTGACCTTTGAAATGGGACCTTCTGGACCTGGCATCAACCAAACTCCAGATGGCAGCTAAAGAACTGACCTCTCGAATGGGACCTCTTGGGGTAGTGACAGTTCTATGTCCAATTTCAGCTTGAAGTAGCTATGGAGAAGAGATCTTTGCCCCTTACCCCAAGAATTTGAGGGGGGAAGGATGGAGTGCTTGTGTTCAAGACCCCACTGTAAGACATTGTTTTATGTGCCTATTTTCTATTATCCTTGTTATATTGTTGCAAAGTTTTTCTATTATCCCTGTTTTATTGTTGCAAAGTTCTGTTAACACCAGTTTTCCACCAATTATCCCTAAACTGTCATTAATCTATATAATGAAATGTATTGTTAAAATATTTTTGCTATGTAAGGGACACGAAAGATCTTGGGGCTGAATGTAATGGGAATGGAAATTTGAAGACCTTCTGTGCTTTGAAAGTAAACTCTGCCCCTTAATAGGCTGAATGTAATCACATGGAGCCTGTGGTAGGAGGAGTTTGCTGAAGGGTAGAGCAGAGCCACAGGAGCCTGGGAGTAGGAGCTAGAGAGACAGTGGGAGAGAGAGGACACTCAGGCAAGGAGATAGAGAGGTTTGTGAGTAGATATTGATCTTATATTGGTTTGTGGGAAGGCTAAAGGATATTGTGGCTCTCTGTGTTGTTATGGCTTCTTAATATCTTTGCTACTATGATGGAACTGGCTTACTGGTTTTGGGATTTGGTTTTCTGATGTCTAAATAAATGCTTTGGCTCTGTCCTCTATTTAGAGAATCTGTTATATCTTGTGATCAAGTACTATACAGGAATATTTATAATTGTGGTCAATGCTATAAATATTGCACTGGAACTACAATAAGGTACTGGAAACTGAGGTACATTCTCAAACTGAACTGAGAAGCATTCAGACTCCACTTTAGAGAGGACAGCTCTGACAGGCTGCCAGTTGTTTGAATGCTAAACGTATGCTTGCCTAAAGACTTTTATGGACAACTCACACAAGGCAAGTGCTTTGCATGACTTTGAAATGTGGTCAGAAAAAGTGATACAAAGACACTCTCAAGGTCTCTCTGAAGAACTTTGGATTTGACATGGGAGGTGCTGCCAAAGGACTGTCCAGCCTTTCATATCCACATCAAAGAAGGCATTATGCTCTAAGAGCAAAGCAGAATTGAAATAGCTAAAAAGAAATGTGAGATGGGCAAATTTAGAGAATCCACCCCAAATGTTCGCATGCACTATTTGTAATAGCCCAACCTGTTATAGGGCATTTGAGTTCATATTGGTCTGATCAGTCACAATCAGATACAGTGTAACTTGGCTCTAATATATATCAATGTCATTTTGGTCCTCTTGGAAAATGAAGGACAACAGTCACCAATTTCCTTGCTGTTCCTCAAACAAAATACTGCCTGGAATTCTCTCCTTCTTCATCTCTGTCACCTGGCTTCTTTGATTCCCTTCAGGTCCTACCTAAAATCTTACCTTCTACAACAAGACTTTCCCAATCCCTCTTGATGTCAGAATCTTTCCTCTGTTGATTATCTCCAATTTATCCTGTATTTATCTTGTCTGCATGTAGTTGTTTGTAGGGATGTGCTGGGGCCAAGTCCAACCACTTTGGGACTTTTCTGATTGATTTCTCTACCATGCCCCATTTTGGGGATAACTTCAGTAAGATCTCAGCAGCCTAGATATGCCAACTTATCACTCCCCTCTGCCTCTCTGATTGGGGGGATAAGGGTGAGACTATGAACTCCAACCTCCATTTAAGGAGAGGAATTTAGCTCAGACATCTACTCATTTTGAACCTGGATGCACTACTTTGGAACTTCTTTGAATGACTTTTCCACTATACCTCATATAGAGTAAATTCTCCCCCACTCAATTTTATTTCTCTCTTTTCAGCTTCCTTTTGTGTTAGAATGTTAGTTCCTTGAGGGCAAGGTTTGTCTTTCTCTTTTTCTGTGTTTGTTTTTCTGTGTTTTGTTTCTGTGTTTCTGTATTTGTATCTCCAGTGATTAGCACAGTGCCTGGAAAATAGTCGATGTTTAATGACTGCTTGTATACTTGACCTGACTCTGGTGTTTAACATTTTTTGCCTTGGTAACATGAATTTTTCAAATAATACAATGATAAGAACTAGAAGATTGTATGTTGTATGACAATCAGAATCCAAATTTTTTTTTGATAGGCTCGAACTCTAATAAAATGAACTTTTAGGAAGGATAGGTATAAAGTTTGACACTTGGATTAAAAAAAATCAATTTTCCAAACACAACAAAGGAAATGTATGACTAGACAGCAGTTTCTCTGAAAAAAAAAAGATGAGGGATTCAGTGGATTGTAAGATCAATATGAGTCAACAGAGTGATATGGCAACCAAAGAAAAAAACCCTAATAAAATATTAAGCAACATTAAGGAAAACATTGTTTCCAGAATGCTAACTAAATGAGGGAAGAGATCATTGTCTGGGTGTGTTCTGTTCATACCATACTATGGAGAGAGTATTATGTTCAGCTCTGTTCATCACATTTTTATGGAGTACAAGAAGAAGAGTGAATAGGTTGATGGAATCTCAAGATCATAAAATATTTTACATTTTATATATGAGCATTGGTTGAAGGAAGTAGGGATGTTTATACTGAAGAGACGTTTTGTATTTAAGCATTTGAAAGGCTTTCACACAGAAGAGAGATTAGACTTGGGTTTCTTAGCCCCCAAAGGAGCCAAGAACAAAGACCAAGGGGTGGAAATTGCAGAGTAAGATTAGGCTTGAAGCAGGGAAAGTGTTCTAACAATTAGAATTACCCAAAAGTAGACTAGGCTGTCTTAAGAGATAGTGCGTTTCTCATCACTGTAAATCTTTAAAGAAAAGCCGACAACTTGGCTGTGTTGTAGAGGAGATTCATGTTCAGGAACAGGCTACACTAAATGGCCTCTGAATTCCCTTTTTTTCTGAGAGTTTGATCCTGTGACCCTGACATCAGAAACACACAAAAATTCAGTGAGGATGAAATGTTTTTTAAAGAGGATAAATGAGCTTAATTTGGGGTAAAACTCAGGCACAGGAAAAGCCTGCCCTTTGAAATGAGAAAGAGCAGGTGTCTTGAAGGGATAAAAATTCTTTACCCTATCAAGTCACCATAAGTCAAGTCACCCCCCCTCCCCCAGGAGGGACCTTTGAATGGAAGCTAAGGAAAGAGTACTGTGGTGCTTCTAAAAAAAACATGACTTTGTACATCAGATTTTTGGAGCTTCCACGGCTGATGAGGGCCGTGTCTCCCCTTCCTCAACCTTTCCCCTTCTACAAGAGATTTTAGCACCAGCTATTGCCTTTAGGGGTTTATGGTCTTAATCTAGCACAATTTTTTTTTTAAAGATTTGGAATTATCTAGAGAAGAATCGAACTAGCCAGGGATGCAGAAAGCAATAGGATTTTTATTATTGCCCTAAGGGATAATAGGATTATAGATTAAGACCTGGAAGTTACTTCAGAGAACAACTAGTCCAGGGATTCTTAACTTCATTTGCATCATGGGCTTCAGAGGCAGCTGGTAGCACAGAATCAGGAAGACTCCATCCTTACTCAATTACTAGCTTTGTGATCCTGGGCAAGTTATTTAATCTCTGCCTACCTCAGTTTCCTTAACTACAAAATGGGGTTAATAATAGCACCTACCCAGCAGGGTTATTGTGCTTCAAAAACCCTAGAGTCATGACTCTAGTTTGCCTCTTGGAGAATATTTCCTTCCAGAGGAGCAATGTGAAAGGAAAAAAAATGCCAGTTGTGCCACCTTACACACAATCTTCACCAGACTTCATCTCAGAAAAAAGTTCATCCCACAACCCTTCCCAAATTGTTAGGCTAATATGTGCTTAGGAATTTATCTAGAGTCATGTTCTTTGTCTGCTTTCAGAAAGATGTAAAATATTAATCAATAAAATCTAGGGGCGGCTAGGTGGTGCAGTGAATAGAGCACTGGCCCTGGAGTCAGGAAGACCTGAGTTCAAATCTGGCCTCAGACACTTAACACAAAAAAACTAGCCATGTGACCTCGGGCAAGTCACTTAACCCCAGTTGCCCTGCCTTTCCCCCTCTAAAAAAATTAAATAAAATCTGGTTTGTTTATCCCAAGACTCAGCTATGAAGGTCCCAGTGATTAGTTAGTTTCTCTCTCTCTCTCTCTCTCTCTCTCTCTCTCTCTCTCTCTCTCTCTCCCACTCCCACTCCTTTCCTGACCCCCTTCCTCTCTCTTCCTTCTTTTCTACACTTTAGCTCAACTATCTTGATCCAAGTGGGAGAGCTCATTTACTCTGCATGTTGTTCAATATGTTCTAATCTATGTAACTTTTTTGATTTCCGTTTGCTATTGGCTTGCATAAATGAGTTTATTTGCTATTCATTACATTGATGAGATGGTTGTTGTAACTGGCATTTGATAGAAAGTCAAGTCTTTGGATATAGAACTTGGGTCACTTTTCCCTTTAAAGGGAGAGGATCACAACTTGAACCTAAAAATCTTCTAGACTCTCTGTAGACCAGAAATATTTTGGGAAGTAGGTAGATAAAATTCTAGCCTGGAACCCCATTTCTGAGGAGAGCAGAAAATCATTTTTAAGGCCCCAATTTCCTATTCATCTCCTGGCAGGAGTTAAAGTCTCCCTCAGTGCAGGGTAGATAGAAGATCTAGCAGCGGTTTTCAACCTGTGGGCCGTGACCCCTTTGGAGGTTGAACGACCCTTTCACAAGGGTCACAGGGGTCGCTTAAGACCATCAGAAAACACATATTTCTGATGGTCCTAGGAACCTCCTCTATCTGTCTCCAGACAAGTCCGCCCATATGCAGACACACCCACATACGACTATTAAAAAGTTGCGGCATTAGGAAGGTTGAGAACCACTGAGAAGCATTTATTCATGCCTTCCTGTGAGTCATCTCTAGAAAAACCCATGTAGATATACATAACCTACCTAGACACCACACACACATACCTTACATAGAAAAAGAGGAGACAAAATTATTCCTATTTGTTTTTTTAAATTACATTTTATGTTTATTTTTAGTTTACAACATTAATTTCTACAAGATTTTGAGTTACACGTTTTCTCCCCATCTTTCCCCTATCACCCCAAAACAGTGATCCCATTGAATATCCTCTCCCCCAATTTGCTGTCTCCTATATCCTCCCCCATAACCTTTCTGACTTTCAGGTAGGGCAAGATGGATCTCCACATCCCTGTGCCTGTATATCTTATTTCCCAGTTGCATGTTAAAAAAAAATAATATTTTTTAAAAAACATTTGACTTTAAAACTTTGAATTCCGGATTCTTTCCCTTCTTCCCTCATCACCCACCCCTACTGGGAAGATGAGCAATTCAATATAGGTTGTATGTGTGTAGTTACCCAAAACATTTCCTTAATGGATATATTGTGAAAGACTGACTATAAATTCCCTGCATCCTATTCTGCTCCCCACTTGTTCTATTTTCTACTTTGACCCTGTCCCTTTTCAAAAGTGTGTGCTTCTAATTCCCCTCCATCCCCAATCTTCCCTCTCTTCTATTATCCCCCCTCTTATCCACTTGCCCCCTACTTTCCTGGTGGGTAAAATAACCAATTTAGTGTGTATGTTATTCCCTCCTTAAGCCAAATTCAATGAGAGTAAGTTTGACCCATTCCCTTTTGCCTTCCTGTTTTCCCCTTCATTGTAACAGTTTTCCCTTGCCTCTTTTATATTAGATAATTTGCCCTATTTTGTCTCTTTCTATCTCCTCTCATTATATTCCTCTCTCACTGCTTAATTTTATTTTTTAAATATCATCCCTTCCTATTCAATCGATCCTGTGCCCTCTGTCTATGTATACCTGTACACATATACACACATATTCATACACACATATACTCTCCTATATAGACATACATATGTATGTATATACACACACACACACACACATATATACACATTTATAGTCTCTTCAACTATCCTTATACCGAGAAAAGTTTCACAAGTTACAATTATTGTTTTTTCATGTAGGCATGTAAATAGTTCAACTTTGATAAGTTCCTCATGATTTCTTTTCCCTGTTTACCTTCTCGTGCTTCTCTTCTTTTTTTAAAAATTTTTAAAAATTGATTTGTTTATTTACTTTTAGTTTACAAGATTCAGTTCTTGTAAACTGAGTTTCCTTGAGTTTCAAATTTTCTCCCCTCCCTCTCCCCCTCTCCCCATGGCAGCATGCAATCAAATATAGGATCTGCAAATACTTTCACATTGGTCTGGTTGTATAGAAGGGTTGTAACCAATGGAGTGAACAATGGGAAAAAAGAAACAAATCCAAACATGGAAAAGAACAATAGCATGTATTGCTTCAGTCTCCGTCTAAACTCTGTTCATTCTAGATCTTTCTCTGAATATAGACGTCTCCTTCCATCCTGGGACTTGTAGAGTTGTCTTATAACTGTGCATTGCTGAGAAGAGTCCAGTTTATCAAAGTTGGTCGTCACACATACTATGTGTCTGTGATTGTGTACAAATTTTTCCTGGTTCTGCTCTTCTCGCTCAGCATCAGTTTGTATAAGGCTCTCCAGGTGAATATGAAGACTGTCTCCTCCCCATTTCTTATAGCACAACAGTATTCCATTACATTCATATACCACAACTTGTTTAGCCATTCCCCAATTGATGGGCATCCCCTTAATTTCCAGTTTTTTGCCACCACAAAGACCTTCTCTTGCTTCTTGTATGTGAATGTCAAATTTTCTACTCAACTCTAGTTTTTTCATCAAGAATGCTTGAAAGTCCTCTATTTCATTGAATGACCATATTTTCCCCTGAAACATTATACTCAGTTTTGTTGGGTAGGTGATTCTTGGTTTTAATCCTATCTCCTTTGACCTCCAGAATATCATATTCCAAGCCCTTCAATCCTTCAATGTAGAAGCTGCTAGATCTTGTGTTATCCTGATTGTGCTTCCATAATATTCAAATTATTTCTTCTTGGCTGCTTGTAATATTTCCTCTTTGACCTTGGAACTCTGGAACCTCAGTATAATATTCCTAGGAATTTTCTTTTGGGGATCTTTTTCAAGAGATGATCAGTGAATTCCTTCAACCTCTATTTTGCCCTCTGATTCTAAAATATCAGGGTAAATTTCCTTGAAAATTTCTTAAAGGATGATTTCTAGGTTCTTTTTTTGATCATGGCTTTCAGGTAAATGATCTCTCCTGGATCTATTTACCAGGTCATGGTTTTTCCAATGAGATATTTCACATTGCCTTCTATTTTTTCATTTGTTTGGATCTGTTTTATAGTATCTTGATTTCTCATAAAGTCATTAGCTTCCAGTTGCTACAATCTAATTCTGAAGGAATTGTTCTCTTCAGTGAGCTTTTGAAATTCCTTTTCCATCTGGCAAATTTGGCTTTTGAAGGCATTCTTCTCCTCATTGGCTTTTTGGGCCTCTTTTACCATTTGAGTTAATCTATTTTTTAAGGTGTTATTTTCTTCAGTCAGGTTGTTGACTCTCTTTTCAGGATTTTCTTGCATCATTCTCATTTCTCTTCCCAATTTTTCCTCCACTTCTCTTACTTGATTTTCAAAATCCTTCTTGAACTCCTCCATGGCCTGTAACCAGTTCATATTTTTCTTGGAAGCTTTTGGTAAAGGAGTTCTGACTGTGTTGTCTTCCTCCTGTTCAATACTTTGATCCTTTTCATCCCCCAAAAAGAAATCTAAGGTTTAATTGCTGTGCTTGCTTTGCTTCCTTTGCTTCCTCATGGTGCCACTCAATTGCTTGACTTTTGAGCTCTTTGCCTCGGTAGAATTCAGCTTCCAGAGGGGAGCTTTGTCTCAAATCACTGGAGTTTTTACAGCTGCTAGAGCTATTAGTTGGATGCTCTTTCTGCTGCCCCCACAAGCTCTAGTTCACTGGTCAGACACCTCAGGACCACCACCCAAGACCACAATCTGGATCCAGGCAGGTTAAAGGAAGAGCACTTAACCTCTGAATGGTCACATGATCCTCTTATGATATGCAGTCTGGGAGCTCTGAATCAGCCAAATGGAGGCAGCTGCACAGCTGTGGGCCACAGCACCTCTGTTGCTTCTCACTCTCAGGGCAGAGGCTGGACTGTGCTCCTAGTTTTCCTTGGTTCCAACAGAGTTCCACTCACCTTTTACTTTGTCTTTGGCATTTATGGGCTGATATTTCTGGAAGCCACCACAGCTGCTGGTGATCCACTCTCCAGAAGTCCACTCCAGCCACTGCTGGTCAGAGCCGCCCTGGGGCTAAAACTGTGGGCTCAGGGGCTGTGCTCAGCTTCCAGCATGCTGCAATGGACTCTTCCTGTGGGCCTGCTGGGCTGCCTTCAATGGGAGATTTGTTTTTCTCTGTCACTTTGTGGGTTCTGTAGCTCTAAAATTTGTTTAGAGTCATGTTTTAGAAGTATTTGAGGGGTTATGGGGGGAGCTCATGGAGTTCTCCTGCTTCTATGCTGCCATCTTGGCTCCTGTCTATTCCTATTTGTTGATGTTGTGATAATTTACATTGAAAGCTCCAAGGAAATGACAAAGAAACTAATTCAAACAATATTTTTTTAAATTGAAATAGCAGCCTGTGAAATAAATCCATAGAAATGAAAAGCATTTCTTTGTAGCAATACCAAAGCTCCAGAAGAAATGATAAAAAAGAAGTTCATTTAAATTATAAAGTGCATATAATACCCAGGAGTCAATCCCACCAAGGCACACTAAAGACCTGTATAGGTACAACTACAAAAATTATTTGAAGGAAGGAAGAACAACTCAAGTAACTGGCAAAATAGTTTTTGTGACTGGACTGTACCAAGATAATAAATATGGTATTATCTAAATTAATTTGTAGATTTAGTGTTATGCTCAGAAATCTACAAAGTAGTCTGGTAGAAATTAGTCTTAGACCAATATTTAACACCACATTCCCGAATACATTCTAAATGGATATGTGACTTCAATATTAAATATCATGGTATAAAAAATATCAGAAGGGAAACAGATCACATACCTCTCATAGCTATTGGTAGGTGATGTATTCTTAACCAAAGAAGAGATAGAGGCAATTACAAAAGAGCAAATAGACAAATATGACTACTTGAAACTGAAAATCCCCTGCACCTTATTGTATGTAAAATAAAAATAAATGTATGTATATAAAATAAAAAAAATCTTTGTATCAAATAGTAACTATTCCCCAATAGATAAATGGTCAAAAGATATGAACAAGTACAACAAAACTTGAAAAAGCTATATTTCTTTAAATAGCCATTTTTCACCCTGAAGGATTATGCTCAGTTTTCCTGTGTAGGTGATTCTTGGCTGTAAGCCTTGTTCTTTTGTCCTCTGGAATATCATATTACAAACTTTCTGATGCTTTAATGTAGAAATGGCTAAATCTTATGTTTTCCTGACTGTGGCTCCACAATAATTGAATTATTTCTTTCTGGTTGCTTGCAATATTTTCTCCTTGACTTGGGAGCTCTGGAATTTGGCTGTAATATTCCTGGCAATTTTTGTTTTCGAATCTCTTTCAAGAGGTGATTGATGGATTCTTTTAATTTTCATTTTACCCTCTGGTTCTAGAATATGGTGGCAGTTTTCCTTGATAATTTCTTGAAAAGTGATGTCTAGGCTCTTTTTTAGATCATGGTTTTCTGGTAGTCCAATAATTTAAAAATTATTTCTCCTAGCTCTATTTTCCAGGTTAGTTGTTTTTCCAATAAGATATTTTGCATTTTTTTATTTTTAAATTCTTTTGATTTTATTTGATTATTTCTTGATGTCTCAAAGTCATTAGCTTCTACTTGCCCAATTCTAATTAATTTTTTTAATTTAAAAGTTTTGAGTAAAAAATTCTATCCCTTCCTCCCTCCCCTACTCGTTCCCTGAGATAACAAGCAATCAGATATAGGTTATACATGTGCAATTATGTAAAATATTTCCATATTATTCATTTGGTACAAGAAGACTTGAATAAAAGAAAAAAATGCAAGAAAGAAAGCAAAAAATAGCGTGCTTCAGTCTGTATTCAATCAATATCAGTTCTTTTGTTGGAGGTGGATAGTATGCTTCATTATTAATCCTTTGGGATTATCTTGGATCACTGTATTTCTAAGAATAACTAAGCCGTCCTCAGTTCTTCATCAAACAATGTTGCTGTTACTGTAGACAATGTTCTCCTGGTTCTAGATTCACTTCACTACGCATCAGTTCATGTAAGTATTTCCAGGTTTTTATGAAATCATTCTGCTTGTCATTTCTTATAGCACAATAATAGTCCATTACAATTGTATTCCACATTGTTTAGCCATTCCTCAGTTGATGGGCATCCCTTTGATGTCCAATTCTTAGCCACCACAAAAAGAGGTGCTACAAATGTTTTTGTACAAATAGATCATTTACCCTTTTTTTGGATGTCTTTGGGATATAGACCTAGTAGGGGTGTTGCTAAATTAAAGTGCATGTCCTTTGGGTATGGTTCCAAAATGCTCTCCAGAATGGTTGGATCAATTCACAACTCCACTAACAGTGCATTGGTGTCCCAGTTTTCCCACATTTCTTCCAATAGCCAACATTTTCCTTTTTTGTCATATTAGCCATTCTGATAGGTGTGAAGTGGTACCTCAGAGTTGTTTTAATTTGTATTTCTCTAATCAATAGTGATTTAGAGCATTTTTATGACTAGATAGCTTTGATTGCTTTGTCTGAAAATGACATATTCTTTGACCATTTATCAGTTGGGTAATAATTTGTATTCTTATAAATTTGCCTCAGTTCTCTATATATACATTTGAGAAATGAGACCTTTATCAGAGATACTTGTTGCAAAAAATTTCCCCTAGTTTTCTGCTTTCCTTTTTTTTTTAAATTTTCATTTTTAATTACAACTGTACAATAGACCATTTTATTCTCTCATCTTTTCAATGGTTTCTTCTTTATATCTGCCCTTCTTTCCAACTTGTTGAGATTTGGCTTTACGCTCAAGAATCTTTTTGCAATCTTTGTCTAGTTTTAGTCTGGGTAACTACCTTACTAGGGTGAATTCCCACATGGACAGTTGTGCCATTAGCTTTTTCATGCTGTACATGCTCAATGTAGATGGCATATTTCTTTCTGTAAACCTGAACTGCCTTGCCCATTTGCTGACCTTTGTAGTGTCCATCCATGAACCACCTGGACCTTGTTGTCCTTCTGAATGGGCATCAAGGGCACGTTGTATTTCTGCCTCAGCTCCTTGGAGATCAGGGATTACATGATCTTGTGCCGGATGTGCGACGGCACATTGAAGTGTCTCTTTCAGTTCTTGCTTCATCCCAGGTCACGAATGGATTAAACTTCATTTTGGCAAGCGGCGCCAGCTGAGAAGAGACACGTGCGCTGCCTGGTACCAGATACCTAGCCTCCTCCTCCTTTTTTCTTTATCCAACTGAATGTGTATGTTATTCCCTCTTTGAGCCAATTTTGATGAGAATCAAGTTTAACTTTGCAACGCACCCCCCCATCTTCCCCTCCATTATAACAGCTTTTTCGTGCCTCTTTTATGTGGAATAATCTACCCCATTCAATCTCTCCCTCTCTTTCTTCTTCCAGTGCATCTTTTTTTTCTCACTCCTTTATTTTGTTTTTGGGGGTAATATCCCACCTTATATCCACACGCTTGTATACATAGCCTCCTTCTAATTATTTTATAGTGATAAAGTTGTTAAGAGTTCCAAATATTATCTTGCTATATAGAAATACAAACAGTTTAATCTTACTGAATTTCTCATGCTTTCTCTTGTTTCTTTTTTTTACCTTTTAATGTTTCCTTTGACTCTTGTCTTTGGAGATCAAATTTTTTTATTCAGTTTTGATCTTTAATTAGAAATGTTTGAAAGTTCTATATTCTGTTAGATATCCATTTTCTCCCCAGAAAGATTACATTCAATTTTGCTGAGTAAGTGATTCTTGGTTGTAATCCTAACTCCTTTGCCTTTTGGTATATCATATTCCCAGTTCCCTATTCTTTAATGCGGAAGCTGCCAAATCCTGTGTAATCCTGGCTGTATCTCTACAATATTTGAATTGTTTCTTTTGGGCTGCTTCCAATACTTTCGTGAGCTCTGGAATTTGGCTATGATGTTCCTTGGAGTCTTCATTTTGGGATCTCTTTCAGGCAGTGATCAGGGGATTTCTTTTTCAACTTCTATTTTGCCCTCTGGTTCTAATGCATCAAGGAAGTTTTCTTTGATAATTTCTTGAAAGATGTTGTCCAGGCTGTTTTTTGTTGTTGTTGTTGTTGTTTGATAATGGCTTTCAGGTAGTCCCAGAATTTTTATATTATCTCTCCTAGATCTATTTTCTAGGTCAGTTATTTTTCCAATGAGAAACTTCCCATTTTATTCCCATTTTGCTTTTTGGATTTTGTTTTATTGTATCTTGATATCTCATAGAGTCATTAGTTTCTATTCGTTCAATTCTAATTTTTAAGGAACTTCTTTAGTAAGTTTTTGTGCTGCTTTTTCCATTTGAACAAATCTATTTTTAGGGAGTTATTTTCCTTGGTAAATTTTTGTATATCTTTTCCCATGCTATTGATTCTTTTTTCGTGATTCTCATGTATTACTCTCATTTATTTGCCCAATTTTTCTTCTACTTTTGTCATTTGCTTTTTTTAAAGCTCTTTTTAAGCTCTTCCAGGAATTCTTTTTGGGTCTGAGGCCAAATTACATTTTTTTTTGAGGCTTCACATGTAGCTGTTTTGACCTTGTTGTCTTCTTCTAAGTGTATGCCTTGATCCTCCCTATCACCACATAGTGACTACAGTCAAGCTGTTTTTTTCCTCATTTCTTCTTTTTTTTTTGTGACTTGGTGTTTCTATGTGAGAGTTGGGCTCTGGTCTTGCAGTGTCCCAAGCTTTGTGTCCAAGCATTGTCTTACTGCTGGCTTTCACTGGGCTTCAGGGCTTAGCTACTTGCTTTCTCTGGAGGGTAGACTTCCCTTCTGGCTTGTACTGGGGGGTGGAGTCTCCCTATTGGTGTCCTCTGCTTTTGGGGAGACCCTGGTAGTCTGTCCCAGGGTGTGGCCCTGCTGCTGGGTTGCTATGGAAACAGAGTCTCTATCTTAGTAGGCCCTGGTCAGCAATGAGGTTAAGGCCTTTCCCTGGTGACTTGTGGTAAGGGTGGCTCACTGGGGTGGGACCTTGCTGCATAGACAACTCTCTTGCCTAGGGTCTGCTGGTTTGCAGGAGGGCAGGGTCTTGCTGGTGTATTGCCTCAGGCTTGTAGACTTACTGCAGGCTCCCTTCTGTGAGACTGACTGCTGTTGTTGTTCTTGGACCTTGCTCCCCTCCCACCCAAGTGAGACAGACCTTTTCTGTCATACTAGTAAGCTGCATCCCTGCTCCTGTATCAATTCTGAGGTGTTTTTCTAATTGTTTGGAGGAGAATTTGTGAAGGTTTCAGAGAGTTCCTTCCTCACTCTGCCATCTTGGCACTGACAGTCCCCAATTCTAATTTTTAAGGAATAATTTTCTTCATTGAGCTTTTGTACCTCCTTTTCCATTTTACTAATTCTGCTTTTTAAGGAGTTCCCTTTAGCAAATTTTTATGTATCTTATTCTATTTGGCCAATTCTGTTTTTCAAGGCATTCTTCCCTTCATCGGATTTTTGTGTCTCTTTTTTCTATTTTATTTGCCTATTCTGGTTTTTTTTTTTGTATTTTTTTTGCACTTAATAGTATTTATTTCCAATTACATGTAAAGATGGTTTTCAACATTGATTTTTATAAGATTTTGAGTTCCAAATTTTTCTCTCTCCCTCCTTTCCCTACTCTTCCCAAGACAGCAAGCAATCTGATATAGATTATGCATGTACAATCATGTCAACTATATTTCCACATTAGTTATGTTGTGGAAGAAGAATCAGAACAAAAGGAAAAACCCACAAGAAATAAAAAACAAAAAACAAAAGTGAAAATAGTAGACTTTTTTTGCATTCAGACTCCATAGTTCTTTCTCTAAGTGTGGATAGCACTTTCCATCATGAGTCTTGGATCACTGTATTGCTGAGAAGAGCTAAGTGAATCATAATTGATCGTGGTACAATGTTGCTGTTACTGTATATAATGTTCTCCTGATTCTGCTCACTTTGCTCAGCATCAGTTCATGTAAGTGTCTCCAGGTTTTTCTGAAATCTGCCTGCTAGTCATTTCTTATACAACAACAGTATTCCACTACATTGTTCTCATTACATTGTACCACAATTTGTTCAACCATTCCCCAATTGATGGGCATCCCTTCAATTTCCAATTCTTTGCCAGCACAAAAAGAGCTGCTATAAATATTTTTGTACATGTGTGGTTCTGTTTCCCTTTTGTATGATCTCTTTGGGATACAGACTTAGTAGTGGTATTGCTGAATCAAAGGCTATGCACAGTTTGATAGCCATTTGGGCATAGTTCCAAATTGCTTCCCAGAACAGTTGGATCAGTTCCTAACTCCACCAATATTAGTGTTCCAATTTTCCCACTTCTTCCCCAACATTTATCATTTTCCTTTTCTGTTATATTAACCAATCTGATAGGTGTAAGGTAGTACCTCAGAGTTGTTTTAATTTGCATTTCTAATTTAATTTGCATTTTCAAATCAATAGTGATTTAGAGCTTTTTTTCATATGACTATAGATAGCTTTAGTTTCTTTGTCTGAAAACTGTCTATTCGTATCATTGGACTATTTATCAATTGGGGAATGGCCTGTATTTTTATAAATTTGACTCAGTTCTCCATATATTTGAAAAATGAGCCTTTTATCAGAAATGCTGACTGTAAAATTTCCCCCCTCCCCAGCTTTCTTCTTTCCTTCTAATCTTGATTGCATTGGTTTTGTTCGTGCAAACCCTTTTTAATTTAATGTAACCAAAAATCATCCATTTTGCATTTCATAATGTTTTCTATCTCTTGTTTGGTCATAAATTCTTTCCTTCTCCGTAGATCTGACAGGTAAACTGTTCTTTGCTCTCCTAATTTGCTTATGGCATAACCCTTTATATCTGAATAATGTACTAGTTTTGACCTTATCTTGGTATATGGTGTGATACGTTGGTCTATGCCTAGTTTCTGACATGTAATTTTCCAGTTTTCCTAGTAGTTTTTGTCAGATGATAAGTTTTTCTCTTTGCCATCTTTGCTCAACCCTTCAGGACCTTGTAAATTTTCTGGGTCTAGATGAGTTTGACCTGACAGTGATAGATTGGACATAGTGAGGAAAAGACACTTTGAGGCTCTATAAGGGGCCAAAAGGAAAAACTACATTATGGCTAAAGGGAACTTCATGAGTACCTCAGAAAGGAGAGCAAAGGACTTCCAAGAAACAGAATTGTGACTTGCCTTTTAACCATCTGCACTCTAAACTTGAACCTTCTTTTCCCTGAATTTTGTATGCACTGGTGAGGAGAAGGTTTCTCACAGACTTTTGGAGAGATGTGTACCAGTTATGCCCTTGTAGTAAAAGCTAATTAAGTATGACTGATTAATTGATATAAAATAATAATCATACCATTAGGCTTGTGTAAATCAGTAGAAATCTACTCCTACCCACTTAGGGCCAGAACCCTGAGGGGAGACAGAGCAGCTATGGTGTGAGTTCTTAGCACATCAGTATGAATGGAGATTGGTAGAGAATCTTGTGTTTACTCATCTAAGTATATGTATGTCCATTCCAGTATAAGGTAACTTCTTGAGGAAAAAGACTGGGTTGGATTTTATATCCTCAGCACTTAGTATAGTACCTGTACCTGGTACCAGAAAGAGTTCCATAAATGCTTGTTGAATTGTCCAGCATGGAATTAGAAGTGATTCATTATAAATTGATGAGATCGTTGATCTAAAATTTTAAGGGACCTTAGGAACCAGATATAGTTTATCATACCCCATTTTATAGAAGAGGAAATTGAGTTTCAGGAAGATGAAATGATTTACCCAAAGTCACAATGGTCATAAATAACACGAGGATTCTTGATTATATCCCCTGATTCCCAGTCCCAGAGCTGTTTCTTCAATACTTCAGTGCCCTCAATGAGAAGATTTTGCCTTCATCTTTTTGACTTGGGCAGTCAAAGTCAAAGTCAAAGTATAGCCTCTCTTTTTAAAAAGGAAATCAGTCTGGAGTTGGAGGAGCCTAGGTATGAATCTCAGCTCCAGAACTCATTGGTTCTGGGTCCCTGGACCTGTCATCTATCACGCTGAGCCTCCATTTACAAAATAAGGGTACTAACAGCACCTACCTCTTGATGTTCTCATGAGGATCAAATGAGATGATATCTGTAAAATATTTTTGCAACCTTTGTACTGCCAAATAATTTGTGAGTTGCTATTATGAATCTTGGGCGGGGGAAGCAGAGAAAAGACAGACATTGCCATATTTGGTTAAGGAAGATAACCTGATGTAATGAAAAGAGATCTGGGCTTAATAATAATCTGGGCTACATCCCTAAGCAGTCACACACACATTTTTTTCTCCTATAAACTGAGACACTAATACTTGTACAGCCTATATCACATGACTGTTGTGAATAATGCAAGTGGTATTATATAGAACAGAGGAAATTTGGGGGAGTGGGTTAAGGGTTTGGCTTGGATTCTGTAAGGCCTGGATTGAATCCCATCTCTGACACATCCTAGTTGTGTGCATGTGGGCACGTCATTTAACCTCTTAGTTGCCTGGAAAGCTCTCCACAACCCAAGATGCCAAACAGCTACTGATTCACATTAGGAAAGTTAGTTTCCTCACCTGAGAATTCCTAATAGTAATGAGATTCCAGGTCTCCCTAAAATTTTAAAAAATAATTTTGCAGAGCACTTTACAGATGTAAGAGGTGTGTGTGTGTGGGTCCATTCCCACCCCAATTAATTACAGGTGGCCCAAATAGCACAAATGAATCAATCAAAAATATCTAGTTTAAGAGTGGGGGACCTGTGGCCTTGAGGCCATATGTGGCTCTCTAGTCCCCAAGTGCATCCCTTTGATTGAATTCAAACTTCACAGAACAAATCCCCTTAATAAGAAGATTTGTTCTATAAAACTTGGACTTAGTCAAAAGGCTACACCCAAGGACATGGAAGGCCATATGTGGTCTCGAGGTCACAGGTTCCCCACCCCTGGTCTAGTTCAAACAAGTTCTTCATCAATTTGAGATGGGGAAAAGGACACTGATCATTAGACCAGGAGAGATAATGTCATAGGAACTTGCGACTAGAAGTATGAGGTGACACACTTGGGCTATGTATAAAAACCAGCCTGCTATTTTGAAGCCTGTCAGTTGAGTAGGATAAAGCTTGACATTCAGGATTTTATTTCCTTGGGAGGAAATAACTCTTAGGAGAATAGGAGAGGGATTTCTACCCCCCATCCTACATCAGTAGATGGTACCTATATCAGGAGTTGAAAGACACACAGGATAAACACACACACACACACACACACACACACACACACACACACACACAGAAAAGGCAGCTTTAGAATTCTGCAAGAGCACTGACCTTCAGATACCAATAGGGGCAACTTTGTGAGGCGGGAAAACAATTTCCAATAACCAGAAATTGTGAGTTATCCTTTTCCACCTGCATACCCTACATGTCTTGTCTTCCCATTCCACCAGGGAAAGTATGGGTGGATGAGAACAATTTGTTTCAATGGTCATAAAGGCAGATGAAACAGGTACTGTGGAGTGCTTAGAATTTGGTCAGGAACTGAAGACACCATCGCCAGTTATCTTGACTTTTGTTCTGCCACTGGACTTAGATGTATCTAGGAGAGAGTGATGCTGCCAGCTTTGTATCCTTCTGCCTCACTTAAATCCAATTCATGAGCAAGTAAAGACATCACCCATGGTGTCACTGGTCCTCTTTGAAAATGAAAGATGAACAACAATATGACCTAAGAGAAATGTACAAGATTGTAATATGTAAATTAATTTTTTGTTACAATTTTGCTTATAAGAAACCTTGTTATAATCCTAATAACAGCTGAGATTTTCTTTGAGGCCTGAGCCTATGCTTGACCATAACAATAAAACCTAGGTTTTTAACACCATAATTTTCTTCATTGTGGTAAATACATACACGGCAGCGGTTACCTACTGTATGAACTTAGAGAGGAGACATTTCTTCTATAATACTCCAAATCTACCCTTTTGTGGACATTAAAGGTTCACAGATGTTATACATTTCACATGCTTTTAGACTTTTTCAATGTATTAATCAATTGTGCAGATTATTTTTTCCTTTTCAAAAAATACTATTTATCATATGGGATGGTTTTTTGGATAGAGTAGGAGGAGGGATACATGGGATACTATGATGATGATATAAGAAACAGAAAGTATCTAAAAACATAAAAATTTACTAGCAAACAATAGAACCTATCCAAAAAGGTTATTGTGAAGATCAAATGAGGCAATATTTGTAAAGCACTTAGTATAATAGCTGGCACCTAGTAAGAGCTTAATAAATGATTATTTCTTACTCATCCCTTCTCTTTTCCTTGTCCTTTCCTCTATTTATTTAATTCAATTTCTATTCGTTTTGAACTTATATACAAAAAGGTAAAAAAAAAAGAGCATTTCCATGTATACAGCACAACATAAAAGGAAGAGTCAATATAAAACCATAAATTTCCATTTCACATTGTTTACTTAAAAAAAAACCACGTAATAAATACTACACATCATTTTCAAAGTTGTCCTGCTTTTCCGTGCTTCCTTCTAAGTTTTCTTTTTCTTCTCTGCTGTGCATTTTAAATTTTTTCTCCTTTTCTCCCCACACCTCCTTAGAGAAGGCTATCATTAGATATAAATATGCAGAACATACATATCAGCATCTTTCTTCATGGCCCTTTGTAGTTGGTTTGAGTATTTATAATAATCAAAATGACTTAATCATTCAAAGTTGTTCTTAGAACAACATTGTTGTTACAGTGTACAAAGTCCTCTTGCTTCTGCTCATTTAACTCTTCATTATATCATGCAAATCTTTCCATGTTTTTCTAAAATCAACCAGTTCATCATTTCTTATAGCACAGTATTTTATATTCATCACAAATATATACATTCATCACAATCATGTATCACAACTTGTACAGTTGAAGGGCAGCTATCATTTTAGCCAATCTCATAGTTGTAAGATGACACCTCAAAGTTGTTTTAATTTGCATTTCTCTAATCAATAATGATTTAGAGCATTTTTTTCATTGACCATATAAATAGTTTTGATATCTTGAAAAATTGACTGTTCATATTCTTTGACCATTTACAATTTGGGGAATGACTCATATTCTTATAGATTCGACAAAATTCTTTATGTACTTGAGATATGAAACTTTTATATGAGAAACTGTCTACAAATTTTTTCTCTCAATTTGCTCTTTTTCTTCTAATCTTGGCTACATTGGCTCAGTTTGTACAAACCAAATAAATTTAATGTTACCAAATTATCTATTTTATACCTCACAATGCTATCTCTTGTTTATTCATAAATTGTTCTCCTACAGGGAGAGTCAAAATGGGGTTGAGCATGGAAGAGGCAAGAGAGAATTGTTACAATAGAGGGGGAAAAGAGGAAGGCAAAAGGTAAAGAGTCAACCTTACTCTCACGGAATTTGGCTTAGGGAAGGAATGACATAAAC
>CM053582.1:190157860-190180677 GCA_028627135.1 Pseudochirops cupreus | reverse complement strand
ATATATACACAATTATTATTATTATTAACTACATCCAACTGGAACTTGAGATACACAGGCACTGTGGTAGGGAGATCCAACCTGCCCTACCGGAAAGTCAGAGAGGTGAGGGGGAAGGACATAGAAGAGAATAGATTGGGGGAGGGGTTATAAAATGGGATGGCTGTTTTGGGGCAGTGGGTAGGGGAAAGATGGGGAGAAAAATGTGTAACTCAAAATTTCGTGGAAATGAATGACATAAACTAAAATGAAATTTTAAAAATTTAAGGAAAAAAAAAAGAATTGTCTTGGGAAGATTGTGAAGATCACCTGGAAAGATAAGTTACCAGACACTGAGGTTCTTCCTCAAGCTAGACTGCCAGGCATTCAAACTGATGGGTTGGTCACATTGTTCAAATGTCAAACATACCTTTGCCTAAAAGACTATTTTACAGGGAATTCACACAAGGCAAGCACTGACATGGAGGTCAGAAGAAACAACACAGGAACAGTCTCAAGGTCTCTCTGAAGAGCTTTGATATTGATTGCAAGACATGGGAGACAGACCATTCAGCAAGGTATACCTGTATAAAAGAAGGCATTGTGCTCCAAGAACAAAGCAGAATCTCAATAGCTCAAAAGAAATGTGAGAAGCACAAATCTAAAGACATATCCATCCCAAATGCTCATAAAGACTATTTGTGCTCAACTGTGGTAGAGCCTTCATAGCACTACCATAGTCAGACGCACTATATATCAGCTCCATCATTGTGATGTCATTTTGTTCTTCTTCAAATAGGAAGGGCAACAATGATATCATTATTGCTATTATTATATTGCTTTAGGCATTCCCTATAACTGTGTTTGTCCTTGCTCTGAAGAGGACCATCTGGAAGGAGATATCTTGATTTGCAAATGAATTGGATTTGAATTAGGCAGAGCTTTACAAAGTCATCAGCCCCACTCTCTCCTGCAGAGTCATTGAAGTCCGCTGGCAAGATATAGATCAGGACAACTGATGATGGCCACATATACAGTAGAGTACCTTGGCCCTTTAAGCTAAGAGGTCTTTCCCGGGTCTTGGTTTGTCTGAGGCAACACTCATTCAGTGATTAAAAGCATCTAGTGGAAGTAACAATGGCAAAGGGATTTACCTGCATGTTTACTGTACTATTATATCCACCAACCATTGACATTGGTTCTGATTCATGGAATCACAAATCATAGAATTCCAAAAGTCATCTATTCAAACACTAAAACAACAGGTGAACACTGATTAGAGCATCCTTGATGACTGGTCAATTGCTTTCACTTAAGGACTTCTAGTGACAAAGAACTCACTGCCTCACCAATCAGCCCAATCTTTTCCATGGATATTTTAAATAGTTATACTGTTTTTCTTTACTTCGAACTGAAATTTGACTCCTCTTTAACTTCTACCCACTGCTTTTAATTCTACCCTCTAGAGTCAAGATGAAAAAAAACAAAACAACTAATCCTTATTTCATTTAACAACCTTCAAATATTTAAAGATAGCTATCATACCTTTTACATCTTCTCCTTCTCCAAGATTAATCATCCACAGTTCTTTCAGTCACACCTCATCTGAGGGACTTTTTTCATCATTTTAGTTGCAGACATTTGAATTCAGTCAACTTGTAAATATTCCTCATAAAAAATAGCACCCAGAATTGAACAAAGTTTGCCAGGTGTTGCCTAACTACGGTAGAGTATAGTAAGACTACAACTTCCCTTACTCTGGGACCTCTATTCCCCATCATCTCCTTGGTTTATTTTTTTCTATCTTACTATTTTCTTAGACCATTTTATCCATCCAGCTACAAAATTGTTAATCTTTCTAAAAAGCTAGAGCAAAAGAGAAGCCATTCTTCAATCCTTTCTCCTAGGGAAAGAGGAGCCAAGGGGACAGAACCAAGATGGCGGAGTAAGAGCAGGAACTTGCTGGAAACCTCCCCCAAATCTCTCCAAACACTATAAAAAATGACTCTAAACAAATTCTAGAGCTACAGAATCCACAAAATGACAGAGTGAAGCAAATCTCTAGCCCAAGGCAACCTGGAAGGTTGACAGGAAGAAAATATTGCACTGGCAAGCTGAGAGCAGAGTGCAGTCCAGTGTGGGCCACGCTAGCATAGACAGGGTCAGAGTAGGCCTAAAGGGACTGAATCACTGCAGCTGTGGCAGTTTCCAGGCTTCCCAACCCACATACACCAAAAACAGCATAGAAGGTCAGTGGGAAAACTCTGTGGGACCTGGGTGAAAGAGAAGTGCTGTCTAGTAGTGGAGTTGATGGCAGCAGCAGCAGCAGTAGCAGAAACTGCTGCTTCTGGAACTCTGGGCCCACAGATGGTGGGAGATTGAGCCACTGATACAAATTCCCTAAAGCCTGGGACAGCACACCCACCCCCACCCCTGCTGGAAGCAGAGTCCTACCCTGACAAAGAGCTAGAAAGTCAAGTATTTGCTGGGAAGATAATAGAACAGCATAAAAAATGTCAGACTATAGAATCTTACTTTGGTGACAAAGAAGATCAAAACATACAACTGGAAGAGGACAACAAAGTTAAAGCTCCTGCATCAAAAGTCTCCAAGAAAAATATGAATTGGTCACAGGCCATGGAAGAGCTCAAAAAAGATTTTGAAAATCAAGTAAAAGAAGTAGAGGAAAAATTGGGAAGAGAAATGAGAGTGATGCAAAAAAAAAAACATGAAAAATAAGTCAACACTTTGCTAAAGGAGACCCAAAAATACTGAAGAAAATAACACCTTAAAAAAATAGACTAACCCAAATGGCAAAAGCAGTCCAAAAAACCAATGAGGAGAATGCCTTGAAAAGCAAAATTGGCCAAATGGTAAAGGAGGTCCAAAAACTCACTGAAGAAAATAATTCCTTCAAAATTGAAATGGAACAAATGGAAACTAATGACTTTATGAGAAATCAAAAAATTATAAAACAGAACCAAAGAAATTTAAAAAATAGAAGACAATGTGAAATATCTCATTAGAAAAAACACTGACCTGGAAAATAGATCCAGAAGAGATAATTTTAAAATTATTGGACTATCTGAAAGCCAGGATCAAAAGAAGAGCCTACACATCTTCTTTCAAGAAATTATCAAGGAAAACTGTCCTGATATTCTGGAACCAGAGGATAAAATAGAAATTGAAAGAAACCACAGATCACCTCTTGAAAGAGATCCCAAAAGGAAAACTCATAGGAATATTATAGCCAAATTCAAGAGTTCCCAGGCCAAGGAGAAAATATTGCAAGCAGTCAAAAAGAAACAATTCAAGCATTGTGGAAATACAATCAGGATAATACAGGATCTAGCAGCTTCTACATTAAAGGATTGAAGGGGTTGGAATATTATATTCCACAGGTCAGAAGAGCTAAGATTAAAACCAAGGATCACCTAGCCAGCAAAACTGAGTATAACATTTGGGGCATTAAATGAAATAGAGGACTTTCAAGCATTATTGATGAAAAGACCAGAGTTGAATAGAAAATCTGACTTTCAAATACAAGAATCAAGAGAAGTGTGAAAAGGTAAACAGGAAAGAGAAATCATAAGGGACTAAAAGTTGAACCGTTTACATTCCTACATGTAAAGATGATACTTGTAACTCATAAGACCTTTCTCAATATTAGGACAGTTGGAGGATAGATAGGTAGATAGATAGATAGATAGATAGATAGATAGATAGATGGATAGATAGATAGATAGATGTCACAGGGTAAGTTAAATATGAAGGGATGATAACTAAAAAATAAAATTAAAGGGTGAGGGAAGAATATATTGGGAGGATAAAGGAAGAGATAGAATGAGGGTAAATTATCTCACATAACAGAGACAAGAAAAATGTTTCACAATGGAGGGGAAGAGGAGGGAGGTGAGAAGGAATGAGTGAATCTTACTGTGATAGAATTTGGCTTAAGGAGGGAATAACACACACACCCAATCAGATATCTTACCCTACAGGAAAGTAAGAGGGAAAGGGATAAGGAGGAGGGGGAATGATAGAAGAGAGGGCAGATTGGGGGAGGGGTACTCAGAAGCAAACAGGGTCAAAGGAGAAAATAGAATAAGTGGGGAATGGGATAGGATGGAGGGAAATATAGTTAGTCTTTGACAACATGGCTATTATTGAAGTGTTTTGCATAACTACACATGTATAACCTATATTGAGTTACTTGCTTTCTCAATGAGGGTCAGCAAGGAGGGAAGAACCGAGAGAATTTGTAACTCAAAGTTTTAAAAACAAATGTTAAAAATGGTTTTTACATGCACCTGGGAAATATAAGATATACAAGCAATGGGGTAAAGAAATCTATATTGCCCTACAAGAAAATAAGAGGAGAGAGGATAAGAAGGAGGACATGATAGAAGGGAGGGAAGACTGGAGGAAGGGGTAATCAGAACGCAAGCCGTCATGGGGTATGGAAGAGGGCAGAGATGGGGAGAAAATTCGGAATTCAAAATCTTGTGGAAATGAATGTTGAAAACTAAAAATAAATTAATAGAAAAAAAAGAGGGCCCAAGTTTTGCTTATCACATCCATAGTTATTAATGGTCTGAAACAGTAACACAAACATGGTGCATTCCTTCCAGGTAACTGGAATCACTCCCTCTTTTTCATACTTCTTAGATGTTTAGATGTGAAATCTTCATGAGTGTTCAGATGACAGATTGCTCTTTTTTATGATACATTGCTCTTTCTTATGACAGATTGCTTTTTCTTTTGCCTTATCTATTCATAACCACTGAATCCTACTTGCTAAGCGCTCTGAGAACCCAGTAAAGGTGACTAGACTTTCTCACCTTACCTAGTACTAATCTGATCCCTTTTCACTTTTTCCTCTTCTGCTACTGCCAAACTTCCTCTTTGCCACAAATCAAAACTCCCTGATGTCAGATACATTTACTGTTCCAATGCCTCACTGGGGCCCAAGAAGGTCATTTCCTTTTGATGACTTCTGTGTGGAATGTAGTAATACATTACTAAACCTAAACTGGCTGTCACCCTCAGCTGAGATACATAAAACCGGAGCCCAGGGAGCATGGAACGAAGCCTGCTGCTCTAGCCGTGTCACCTATCAGCTCTCCCTGGATTCTCTACTCCTTGTAAGAGGATGAGCAAGTTCATCTTTTCTATCTTCTTCCTGCTTTGCCTTATAGCTGGTGAGTCCTCTGCACGAGCTCCAAAGGGAGAGTAAATGGGCTGAAGTTAGGAATCTCAAGAGGTTTCTGGGCTTAAAAAGACTGTCAGGACTCTCTAAAATGGACCCCATCATCCCCAGCCAAGTCTATTATGGAGACCATGGTTACCTTACCCTTTTACTTTTTATCAGATATATGAAATCACATGCTTCCTCCTCACACATTCTCATCTTTCCCTTCCCTTCCCACTGCCCATGTAACTCAGTCTTTTTCCTCACATTCATTCTGTTGCTGTGCCTTCTATAATTTAGAAAGGGTTTGGGTAACACAATCCTGAGACGAAGGCACTGCTGGAGAAGAAGCATCTTTTGAACCTGGTGGAGCTATAACCTAAGCTGCATTTTGGGAAGGGAGACGGGTGCAGGGATTAGGGCTGTACTACAGGACGGTGCAGTGGACAGGTGCTGGGCCTGGAGACAGAAAGATCCTGTGCTCAGATCTAGCCTCAGTCACTTATTAGTTATGTGACCTTGGCCAAGCCATTTACTTTCTGTTTGCCTCAATTTCTTCAGCTATGAAAATGTGGGTAACAATAACACCTACCTTGCATAGCTGTTGTAAGGATCAAAAGAGATGTTTGTAAAAAGTATTTGGTAATATCTAGTACACTGTAAACACTATATAAATGTTAGCTTTCCCAGTCTATTGTTATTAAAAGATCAAGAAGTTACACTTTACAGAAATTTTACCCATAAGTCTTCTGTGTCCATCTCTTCGCGATTACTCCCAACTTCACCCCCCCCACACACACACACACAATAGTGTGAAAGAGGAATTCCTCCTTTCCCTCTTAGTAAAATAAAATAAAAATATGGGAAAGGCAGCATATGCAGTATGATGTACCCTGGGTTATCAGTAATTATAGAGATGTTCAGCCAAGCCATTCAAAATCCACATCAGTGAAGCTCATGATAGACCTCCAAGTTCATGGATGGGAAAAAGTCAATCACCACTCTCTCCCCAGAGACTGATTCTTCTGGAAAGATTTCTTTAAATATAATTGAGCTCTAGAAGTCACTTTCACTCTAAATCTATGATCATATTGTCTCCCCTTAGTAAGCTGTAAGCTCCTTGAGAGCAAGGCCTTTTTTTTTTTTTGTCTTTGGACCTCCAGAATTGAGCACAGTGCCTGGAATATAATAGGGTCTTAATAAATGATTGTCCATTTGACAGCTAAGTGATCAATAGGGTACAACTACTTTTTTGGTTTTTTTCTGTTCCTTAATTTGCTCAACATTATATAGTGTTTTTTGGTTACAGATTCATTGACTTTTTTGTCTTCTAGAAGATGTCCAAGGACAAAAGATTCCTGATAAATTACAGGGGAGTAATTTCCTAAATAAAATCAACACTGTACAAGACAGTAAGTAGAACTAAAATTCTCTCATCTCCACTGTTCTCCCCCACTAAGAGAGTGATAGGAACTCCAATTATTCCTTATCACAGCAGGTACCCTCTTTACCCCTCTCCTACCAAAAAATAAACTAAAATCTCAGCATCATAGATATAAAGCTGTAAGGGATTTTGAGTGTCACAGAGTCCAGTCCACTCATTTTACAATTGAGGAAATCAAGACCCAGAGAGGCTAAATGACTTACCCAAAATATACATCTATAAAATGGCAGATTTTTGACACTGTTAGAGAGAATGAAGCCAGTATCTGAGGATCAAGCTTCAAGGAATGGATAAATTAGGGTAGAATTTCAAAGCAATAAGGTTGTAAAAGGAACTAACCCTCTCTGTGATTCTTTAATCTCCTTTGAACAAAGCACTGCAGGATGATAAATACCAATGGAATATACAGGAAGAACAGAGTTGATCTTTAACTAGTTTGGAGAAAAGAAAGCAGAGAAAAGGGCAAGGAAAGTATCAAAGAATGTCTAGGATTAGGAGCCATACCTCTCTTGAGAATCATCAGCACTCTCATCAGTTCTCAAGCTATATTTGGTCAACATTTTGATCAAAATTCTTTAGTCTTTCAGTGTTGATTTCCTTGGCATTATTGTGATATAAATCATTCTTCCTGGGTTTTTTTTTAAACCATGAAACATTGCCATCCACATAATACATTGAAGTTGAATCCCAAGTTGAGTGGATTGGGAGGACCCATGACTCAGTCCTTGGAAGTTAGTCTCAATAATCAAGAAAGGGAGCAAAGAGGAAAGAGAAAGGAAGAAGAAGTTGTTAGAAAAAGTAGCCAGGAAGTGAGATTTGAGGTAGGGGGTATCTCGAAGAAATCTGAAAGAATATCAACAGAAATTGGGACTGTGGCACCAGGGAAGGAGCCAAGAGAGATGTCATAGATGAGTTAAAAGGTGGTGATGAAAAGATGATCTACACAGTGTTCTGAAGGAATATTTGATGCTGACAATAAAGGATGATTAAGACAATCTTTTATCACAGTATCATAGATTTAAAAGTGGGAGGAGACTTAAAGGTCATCTAATCCAACCCCCCTCATTTTACAAATAAGGAAACTAAGCCCATGACTCACCACAAGTAATTAACAAAGCAAAGGTTCAAACCTGTGGTCTTAGACACTGAGATGAGCCTTCTTTCTTCTACGCTGTGTTGCCTCTCTCCCAGAATATTCCTATCCTAAGATTCACTTTTAATGAAGCAGAGTAGAGATAGATCCCACACAACACCCTATCCATACTGATTACTATAGCCAGACCAATTAGCTATAATCTATGAACTCCCAAGACATTCTCCTTTCTTCCTCAATTATTTCAATGCCTTGATCACAGTCTTTCTACCTCAATTTCTTCCCTCATACCAGAGGACTTCAGCTTCCATACTGCTATTCCCTCAAATACTCTAACTTCCTAGTTCCTCATTCTATTCAGTTGTCAAGACTTACTCCTCCACTCCAACTCCCAGTACACAAAAAGATGACCATTCCTTGATCATTTCATCACCTGCAATTATTACACTTTCATGTTTGTGAATTCCAAAATCCATTTATCTTATCTTAACATTTTATCATTCCATTTTTCCTTCATTCCATCTTTTCCTTCCTTAAAACCCCTAACCTTGTTCTTTGTCTTAACTGTGACCTCCTATCCCTATGTCCCTCTATTCTTTCCCAAACCACCACCTCTGCTCAAGCTACACTTTCCTGTCTTAACAATTTGGTGAATCAGTTCAACTCTATACTAACCCATACTCTCAAATCCTTGTATTAGTTATTGCCAATCATGCCTTGAAACTTCAACCTTCAATTCTTCCCTTTGCTGTTGTTGTTGTTTGGGTGTTTCCATTGTGTCTCACTCTTCACAACCCCGTTTGGGGTTTTCTTGGCAAAGATACTGGAGTAGTTTGTCATTTCCTTCTCCAGCTCATTTTACAGATGAGGAAACTGAGGCAGACAGGATTAAGTGACTTGCCCAGAGTCATACAGCTAGTAAGTGTCTGAGGTCAGATTTGAAGTCAGGAAAATGAGTCTTCTAGACTCCAGGCTCACCACCCAACTGACCCAAGATTGTTCTCACAATCCTGTGACTTCACTCCTCTTCATCTGCTACTCAACAGAGATAGAGAAAAGTATGAAACTATATTGACTGGGTCTACTATGAATTAATATTACATAATCTCAACTGAGCCTTGACTGCAGCAAGGAAATCCCTTTATATCTCCCTAATGAATTCACTATTTCACTCACCAAATCTTTTCATCCCTCCTCAAGCTTCTTATGGCACTTACTGTAAAATCTTACTTCATTTCAATCTTGGACTTTATTCTCTTCAACATACCCAAAGATTCACCATGTACTTTCAGATCAAGTCACTGTAATATTAGTTTTACTTAACTATTATTCTTTGTTACAGGAGACCTCTCACTAAGTAACTTTGTTTCAAGCAGCCTCTCACTAAGAAGAAGTAAATATTTGTGATACGAAAACAAAACACATCAATATAACTATAATTTTTTGGAGGGCAGGGCAATTGGGGTTAAATGACTTGCCTAAGGTCACATGGCTAATAAGCATTAAGTGTCTGAGGCCAAATTTAAACTCAGGTCCTCCTGACTTCAGGGTTGGAGCTCTATTCACTGAGCCACCTAGCTGCCCCATCAACATAACTATAAAAAGAATGAATGAATGAATGGGATGCTTTTTAATGCAAAACAAAATGAGCAGAACCAAGATTACGATTTATACAACAGTAATTTTATAAAAACAAATAATTTTGAAAGACTCTGACCAACTATAATTCACGAGAACTCATGATAAAGTATTTTGCATACCTTATTACAAGAAGATCATAGACTCAGAACACAGGAGATTTGTTTTAACATAACTAATTTTTTGGGACTTTGTTTTCCTTGACTGCACTAGTTTGTAACAAAGATTTTGTTTTTCTTTTTCAGTGGGGCAAGAAAGAGTTGGTAGGGAGAGAAGGTAGATTTTCATTGATTTTTAAAAGTAAAATTTAATTTAAGAGTAAAAAGATAACTTCAGATTTGAAGTGATAGTAGGATATCCAAGTAGAAATGTTCAATTGAAGACTGACAACTGAGTTTGTATGAGAGATCAGGATGAGACACATAGATTTGGAAGTTATCCAAATAGAAATTGCAAAGATGAATGAATTCTGTCAGGAAAATCAGAAGAAATCTTGGGATACTACATGAAAGCCTAGAGGAAAGGGAAATATTGGGTCATAGGCCACCTCTCAACTTTTCACACTGAAAAGCCAGTGGAAAGTTCACTGGGTTTGGAGTCAGATGGCATAGGTTTGAATTCTAGTTCTCTTAATTACTGCTTTTATGACCTTAAGCAAGTCCCTTAACTCTCTTGGCCTCACCTTTCCTCATCTATGAAATCAGGGCATTGGCTTAAATGATCCCTATGGTCCGTTCTTGCTCTAAATCTACAATCATATCATTTTATAAGTAATTTTAAAACTCCATTTAAACCATAAACACTTCATTGCCTACTCTACAACCCTTCCCCCTTTCCATCACCCACCAGATATGTCATACATGTTGTCAGTCTACACAGCTTGTCCAGTAGGGAATCTTACCACTCTTGTCTTAACTTTCCAGAAGCAAAAATGAAATGTTTCAAATGTGATCATATGAACAAAGAAGGGAAATGCCTGAAAGGTGAGGATGTCTGCTTCCCCACTCCCTCTGAAGAGTGCATGACAAAGAAAGTCTATGAAGGTATGTGGGGCTGAGCCTAGGGCTGAGAATTCCCAGGAGGTACTTCTTGCCTGAGCAGTTGATTTTGTAAAAGTATGTTTGATTCTGGAGGTTAAGTGATATGAGGAAGGGGTAGTGAACCAGCCATGATGATGCTTCCTTGGAAGCTGGGACCCAGTGGAAATCCATATGGCAGCCCCATGTGTGAAAGGATGCACTTCCCAGTGAAGTGATTAACAGGTTTGGAGAGGTATCTTGGTCTTTGGTAAAATGAAGGCAGAGCTCTCACACTTGTGCAAGAATAAAGACCATTGTCCAAGCCCATGACTTAGCAGTCAATCAGTCAATGAACATTTATCAAGAACCTACTATGTGTAGGTAATATGCTAAGCATTGGAAATGCAAAGAAAATCAAAAAACAGGCTCTATTCTCAAGAAGCTCAAAGTCTAATGGGGAATACAACATGCAAACAACTATGTGATAAATGAAATAATCAACAGAAGGAAGGTACTAGAATTAAGTTGGATCTGGAGAGGATTCCTGTAGAAAGTGGAATTTTAGATGATATAAGAAAGGAGCCACAGAAGCCAAGAGGCAGAGATGAGGAAGGAGAGCATTCTAGGTAAGGGAGTAGCTAGTGAAAATGCCTGTAGTCAGGAGATGGAATATCTTGTTCAAGGAATAGAAAGGAGGCCAGTATCGCTGGATCAAGATGCAAGAAGACTAGAAAGGCAGGGAGTGATGTTATGAAGACCTTTAGAATCCATCAGAACAAGAAAGCACCTGCTAAGAAGGAAGAATTTTGTTGCTGTTCAATCATTTTCAGTTGTGTTAGAGTCTTTGTGATTTTGTAAAAGTATGTTTGATTCTGGAGGTTAAGTGATATGAGGCCAGATTTGAGCTCTGCTATTCCTGACTCCAGGTTCAGCCTTCTATCCCCTGTGTGACCTAGCTGCCCAAGAAGCACCAATGGGGGCCAGCAAACATAGTGTCAATTACTAGGCTCCTCTTTCTGTCCGCAGGGGCTTTTCTCAACCATGGAGTTCACAGCATTCCAAATAAATTGCAGAACACTAAGTAACAGCACAAAACCATAAAGGGACACTTAGTGACTTCAGACACTGCATCACAAGACACAGAAAAAGAGAACACCAAGTGACAGGACATTGAATAATAGGACACCTGGTGATAGGACATTCAGTTATAGGATGCTAGATTAATTTTATAGAAACAATTGAACTTCAAAGGATTGTAACCCTGAGGAATAAAGACAGGTTGGAGGTAACTTCATAATAATAATGACTAGCATTTATATAACATTTAGAGGTTTTAAAAGTGCTGTATATGTATTATCTCATTTTAAGCCTCACAGCAACCTATGAAGTATATACTACTATTATCCATACCCATTTTACAGAAAAGAAAACTGATGCTGAAAAAGGTTATGTGACTTGCCCAGGGTCACAAAGTTAGTGTTGGAGACAGAATTTGAATTCATATCTTCCTGATTCGAAGACTTTATCGTGCCACTGTAGCTACCCATAGAAAAATGTGAAAGTCATATTCTCTCAGCCCCTCTCAACCCCTTTCTTCTTCTGATGGATTCTAAAGGCCTTCATAGCATCACTCCCTGCCTTTCTAGTCTTCTTGCTACTTGATCCAGTGATACTGGGCTCCTTCCTATTCCTTGAACAAGATACTCCATCTCCTGAATCTAGGCATTTTCATTAGCTACTGCCCTCATGTCTTCTAAGATTACCAATCCTGTCTGGCAGGCCACATATTAATCTCCATGAGGGAAGTCATACTCTGTCATCTGACTATCATATACTAGACCATCAAACTGGCCTCTCAATGAAATGTACCATTTTCACTCTGTTTCTATTAAGGGGAGCCATGGTGGTGGCCCACCTAGAGGACCTCACTGTGATTTTTCTCTCCCCATCTGCAGGTGGAAGGCTCCAGTACATAGTTCAAGGATGTGAGGTTCTTTGCTGGCCCACATTATTCAGCTTTCATAAGAATGAGGTACAATTTCAATGCTGCCAGGACAAACCACTTTGCAATGTGCCTTAGTTCTCCAGATTCTTCCCTCAGCTGTGCCCTGATGCCACAGGTAATCTTCAAAGTCTCAGGGTCTCCCGCAAATTATAGTCACTTGATTTCCCATAGGATTCTGTCCAATCCAACAGTTCCTTCATCTCAGGCCTGGACAACACTAGGCATCCAGATCTTAGGACAAATTTCTACATGGATAACTCCTCCCTACCAACATCCTCCTATCTTTGTCTCACCTCCTGAATCTCTTTTTTCTAGCAGATTTCCTTTTAGGGATGATCCCTCTGCCTTAAAACCTGAAATATGCTTCTGCTTCTGCCTTCCACACTCTCCTGAAAACAGCTCGAAATTCCCTTGTTCCTGTACTTGCACTTTTTCCCACAATAAATTTATCATCATTTAAATAGCAGTGATTCTGGGCTTCTTTGCATCTACACAGCTAGCCTGAGCTTCCTATGGCATCACACAACTTCCCAGGTGTTACCTTAATACAAGGCACTATCGGTAGAAGTAAAGGAGAGTGCTTGGGGATAGAGGGACAACATCCATCCCAGCCAACAGAGGAAGTAGGAAGAGAAGGTCCTACATAATGCAAACCCTCCCCCATCAAAAAAATTCATCCCCCATGTCCTGAAACAATATCTAAAATTCTATCCTGTCAAGTTTTTAAGTTTTTAAGTAGTACTTCTAAGACACAAAGCAGAAGTTCTTAACCTGGGTCTGTGAACTTTTTAAAAAATTTATTTTCAATATCTGTGTTTCAACAAAAATTATTTCCTTTGTTCCTATGTATTTTATTTTATTCATTTAAAAACTTTATTCTGAGAAGAGGTCCGTAGGCTTCACCAGACAATTGAAGGCATCCTTTGGCAAGGTATGAGTCAGTAAAGACCTTAGAATACCACAACAGGGCTGGGAAGGGAAGGGAAGCAGAGTTGGAGGCAGTTGGAGGTCAGGTGTGAACAGATGTGGGGAAATCAACCAACAAGTAATTATTAAGTATTTACTATATGCTTATAGTAATATAGTATATACTTATATATAGTGCTAGGCCTTGGGGGCAGGGGGAGACAAAAGGGAAATAGTCTTTTTCCTCAAGGAATTTACGTTCTTATACAGAAATCACTATGCAATGTTGAGCAAAACTCTTTGTTGTGCTTGATTTGTCCCACCAGCCACTGAGGCCAGAGCACTGTTAAGTGAGGGAAATTATGGAAGAGACTCCTGTTCAGGTATGGTTTGAACTAGATGAACTCTGAGATCCCTTCCCTCTCTACCCAGTGTACCCAATCTACTCAATGCACTCTGTTCCCGTACTCAAGGTACTTTGTCAGAGAGTAGTTGTGGCAATTAAGATGAAGTAAGGAAGAATGACTGTAGCCAAAAAGAGAAGAAATCCCAGACAGTTAGCATAGTTTTAAAGCCACTCAGTGATCAATTTTATTCCTTCAGTCCTATTAAAAGACTTTCCTTATTATGTATTATAACCTCATCAATACAGGAAGTATTCATATTTATGACATCATAGGTGCACAGTACAACCATTATTTTTTTTTTCCTTACCCAAGCTAGAAGTATAGTGGCCATTTGCAAGCCGAATCTCAATACTAATGGGCATAGAGATTTTGACCTGATCCACTTTTCTGATCAGAACTGATTGGCTCCTTCTTAAGTAGCCTTGTGACCCCCAACCTCTGGGGTTGACCACGTTGCTGCCAGACTTAGTGTAGATATTAGATTGACTTTAACCCTACTAAAGCTTAGAACTTCTTAGAACTTAGAACTCAAGCAATCCACTAACCTTAGCCTCCCCAGCAGCAGGAATTGTAGACCTATGCCAGCATACCCAGTCAATAGTATAGGAATTTTACTATTAATACACTGTACAACTGCTGTTGGGCTCAATGAAAGCTGGGCACCATGTACATGAACCAAATTTAGTCCAGGGGAGGCCTAGACCAGTGGTTCTCAACCTTCCTAATGCCACCACCTTTTAATATTCATATGTGGGCATATCTGCATGTGGGTGGACCCACCTGGAGATGGATAGAGGAGTGGTGTCTCGGTTCCTAAGACCATCGGAAATATGTGTTTTCTGATGGTCTTAGGTGACCCCTGTGACCCCTGTGAAAGGGTCATTTGACCCCCAAAGGGGTCACGACTCACAGGTTGAGAAATGTTGGCCTAGACTCTAATGAGAAAAATTAGAATTCTTTTCTCACTCTTTGGTTCCTTTTACTTCACACAACACAGCCCTGAGGAAAATTATTTAATGTTTAGCTTTGGGCTCAGATCTAAGGAATCATCAAAGTGGGAAGTAAAAAGGTAATCAAGATAAAATATAAATCAGTATAAGGTAGATACTCTTTTCTCCTAAACAAAAGAAATGCTTAGAAAATCTATAACTCAAAATCTCGTGGAAATGAATGATGTAAACTAAAATAAAATTTAAAAAAATAAAATAAAATAAAATAAAAAGAAATGCTTAATACACAACTCTGACCACGGGATCCAGTATCTGACAATCTCTCTAATTCAGAAGATAATCTACCTTTGCATCCACCAAAGCTACAGAGGAGGAGAGGATTCTGGGAAAATCGCAAAATAGGTCAGAAAATTCCAAACTCTCCAGGTTTCCTATACAAATAAGACAAAATGCACCTCAGGGCAAACATAGAGCAATAAAAATAAACAAGAGTTGGGGTAAAACACTGGTCCTCCTGGGACAATTGGAGAAGATACCCCAGTGAAGTGTAAACACCTCTAGGCTAGTTCTGTGGAAAGAAAAGCAACGGTGCTAGCTGGGGTGGGAGGTAGCCTCGGCCCAGCTGCAGGACTTTTCACCTTCTAGAGTAGACAGTGTGGGGAGTCAAGCAGGCATCTGAAAGTATATGTCTAAATATGAGTATGATTATAGGTATCTAAATAAATGTAAATGTATGTATGTGTACATGTATGCATATATGTTTGTGTGTATGTGTATGGTGTGTGCATGTGTGTATATACATACATATCTATATATACACACACACACACACACACACATCCACACATAACTGTAGCCTTCTTGGGGGAGGAAGGAGGAAGATGGGGGGGAAGGGGGAACAACGTAAAAAGTGCACAGCAGAGAACAAAAGAAAACTCACAAGGAAGCAAAGGAAAGATGGACAGCTCAGAATACAATGAGCAATATTTATTATATAGGCTTTCCTGAAATGGAAATTTATTGCTTTATATTTTGAATTCTCTCTTATATTCTGCTATGAATATGGCAATGCTTTTTTTTCTTTTCTTATTTTGTATTTAAGTTTTAGTATTTAAGTTTATAATGTGCTTCTTTTTCTTTTATTGTGTATTTAAGTTTAAAATAAATTAATTAAAAATTTTTTTAAGCTATGAAAAAATGTTATAATCTAGAATGGCTTCTAGCCATCTAAAATCTATCACCTTCCCAAACCACCCCTCACATAGGCCCCTGGTAGCCCCTCCCAAAGTCATCTGTCCTCAGTCCTGGCCCCCACACTCCTGTCTTTAGGACTTCTTTCTCAACCTGGCAACTGATAATCACTAAATATCATATTTTTGGCCAAAGTCTGAATTAATCATAAAGAAGTTGCTTTCTTTAAAAATACCTTTTCCTATGTCAGCAACTCCAGAGATCAGATAAGGTTGAAAGTGGGATTTCCCCTAATCCTGAGACAGACTCCTTACAGGAAGAAAACAGAAAATCCTGAGATCACAAATTCCAAATGGACCCAACAGCTTCTTTGTTCTCTGAGTAAACTCAGAGAATATCTCTTCCTATGTAAATAACACCAGATGGAGCTAACTTAAGAGCATTTTTTCTTCTGCCAAGGATGAGACCCTGAACCTAAGACACTATCTTGAATAATGCAACCTTTTCTTACCTAAATATTTTGTGGGGCATGTATTATGTTATGGCATGTTAATGATAAAGAAAATACAGATTTTCTTGGTCATAAAATCAATCAATACCTTATCAACTCTCTTATCTTACTAAGAAAATTCCTTTCTTGTATTCATAAATTTGACCCTGAATTGGGCTGGCTCCAAAATGTATTAAAGCTTTCTCATTCTTTTGTCCAGAAGTTAGAACTTAGCTTGTACAAGTTCGCTGTTTTTAAGGGATTAAAATGAAATAACCATATATCACCAAACTTTTCAAGTTAACACAACATAACACCAGGAGCCGGCCAAGGTATCCTATCTTCCCAATAACCACATCTCAGTAAAAGATTAAGACTGAGCCTCTTCAGTACTAAGGAAGAAGTAGTGCCCTAGGGAAGAGGTGATGAAAACTCTAGATGTCACCTTCACAAGACTTCCACCTTGCCCCTAGACCAAAGTTTTTCAGAGACATATATCTTCCTTACTACCTAGGAGAAAGTCTGGGAAAAACAAAAAGGAATGTGAAGGGAAAGGGTTATAAACTTCTTAGCAAGAAACCTGATAGAGGTAACTCTACAAAATTTCTTGCTTTGTCCCCAGCAGCCTCAACTCTCCATTTCCTCCCACTCCTCCCTGATTTCTCTGGTTCTTCTGTAACACCACCCACCTCCTGAGCAGGACTGACAAACTGTTCCTGACTGGACCCTCTCTGCTATTCTGTGGAAGAGTCACAGGATAGGTTGCAGGGGTCATAGGATTTAGAGGTGGAAGGAATCTTTGAGGTGCCCTCATTTTGCAGGTAAAGAAAGGGAACCATAAGAAGATGAAATAACTTGCCCAGGTTTCCAGAGACAGTAATTAGGTAGCACTGCTAACCACTAAACTGATCCAGTCAACAGGAACAATCAGAGCTTGGTGGTCCCATACTCACCTGGTGATTACACAAATCTACCTCACTGAGGGAAGTTGCCAGGAAATAACAAATCTTCTATGGTTTTCAGAAACTGCAAAACCTCTTATCCCTCAGCTTTTTCTACAAGTCAGTGTCAAACTCATTTTCTAAGGTTTGGAGATTTGTGAATTAATCAAAAATCAACTCTGATCCTCTACCTATTGACCAAACTTTACCTCCTTTTTGCATAGGTTATTTTTCTGGAAACCTAACTATGTAACCTTGACAAAATGTGGTCAACTCTCCACAGAAATAGAGAATATGCTTATATACTACATTCCATTGGAATGATAAAAACAATAAACAATATATAATAAGAAGAAAACATTGCATATTAAAGCATTTACCTAGTAGCTGTGAACTTGGAACTGTCTTTGACCCTTTAAGTCCTCACTCACTCAATAGGATCAATCTGAACCCAAGATTTTAAGGAAATACACAGTCGGAATTTTCCATGCCCCCTGCCCAGAGAGCAAGCAAAGAAATGCATATTTCATGCTTAACTCTTTCTTCTAGTAGGACTACTCTTCAAATGAAGACTCAGAAATCCTGGACTTGGGATTTCTGTCTCAACTTAGGGCATGAAATTCCAAATCTGACACAAACTCAAACTCATAATGAATTTGCCCCCATCTGGTCTGAATGGCCTGTTTCAGAGCAGAGTGAGTGGACTCAAAAGCAAGCCTGGGTAAGAAGCATAGGACACTCCGGCATCCCTCTCCTTTCCTTGGTCTGGAGTTCCAAATAAACTGAATCCTACAACCACTTCCTCTCCTATGACCCTACCAGGCTACACTCCCCGCACTCCTTGCAGCCATATTATTGTTGATTGCTCACTCATTTCAGTTGTGTCCAACCCATTGTGACTCCGTTTGGGATTTTCTTGGCAAAAAAATTTAAATGATTTGTCATTTTCTTCTCCAGGTCATTTTACAGATGAGGATACTGAGGCAAACAGGGTTAAATGATTTGCCCAGGGTCAAACAGCTAGTAAGTATCTGGGGTTAGATTTAAACTCAGAAAAATGAGTCTTCCTGACTTGCAGAGACAGGTAGGAGCTAGAGACGAGAAATGGCAGACAAAGTAAGAGCAGCACTATAGTAAAGTAATGGAATTGGGATTTGAACTCAGGTCCTCTGACTACAAAACCAGAGTTATTTCCTTTATATAATCCTGCCTCATTCAGGTCTTCAAGATTGGCATGGGACTAAATGTAGTCATAAACACAATGGGAGTCTTGAAGGCCTGGAGATCCAGTTTCTGGCCTCAAGAAGCTTTATTAATGTAACTATTTTCCCACCCTACCCCTTCACACTCTTTCTGTTAAAAAGGAGCCTAATGGGGCAGCTAGGGGGTGCAGTGAATAGAGCACTGGCCCTGGAGTCAGAAGGAGCTGAGTTCAAATCCAGCCTCAGACACTTGACACACTTACTAGCCGTGTGACTTTGGGCAAGTCACTTAACCCCAATTGTCCTTCAGAAAGCAAAAAATAAAAAATAAAAAATAAAAAGGAACCTAATGCCTATATCCCAAAGAATAAAAGGGAAAAGGATGCATTTGTACAAAAATATATATTGCAATTCTTTCTATGCTGGCCAAAAATTGGAAACTAAGAGGGTATCTCCCAGGGGAATGGCTAAACAAACTGTGATATATGAATGTAATTGAATATTATTGTGCCATAAGAAATGATTAAATGCACAATTTCAGAGGAAACTGGAAAAATCTTTTTGAGCTGATGCACAATGGAATGAGCAGAATTAGAATAATTTATAGGAAGATAACACAAGCAACTTTCAAAGACTTTAGAACTCTGACCAACACAATGATAAGCCAGGAGTCCAAAAGAATGAAAATTAAGCACACTCTCTTCCTGAAAGAGAGGTAACAAACTTAAAATGCAAAAAAAAAAAAAAATGCATTTTTGGCGGCATGGCTAATGTGGGAATTTGTTTTCCTATACAACGTGAATATGTATTGAGAACTTTGTTTTTCAGATGCAATAGTTTGTTTTAATTTGTTCTGTGACATTTAGGAGTGTGGTAGAATGAACATATCAAAACTATTAATTGAAAAATAGAAATTAGAAACTTTTTAAAAATATCTTTGGGTTTTTAAAGGACCTATGCTGCATCTTACAACAAGTGAAGAAACTTTGCTTCTACCAGCAAGCTCCAAAGTTTAATTAAATAGATCTCCCTAGGTTACTGAATTGTTTATACCCTTTGGCATACCATCCTTGCTCTCCTGGGTTCCACCAACTTCATTCTCCTCAGAATATAGTGTAGGACAGTAGAGTCAAACTTTAAGAGAAACAGGAGCCACTAAACCATTTATAAGGGTACTGGTGGGCTGTATAATGATTTAGAAAATTGCATAATAATATTATCTATGTTTTATTGTATTTTGACTTATTTTGTTAACTATTTTCCAATTACATTTTTTTCCCTTTTTGGAGGGGGGAAGGTAGGGCAATTAGGGTTAAGTAACTTGCCCAAGGTCACACAGCTAGTTTTTGTGTTGTGTCTGAGGCCATATTTGAACTCAGGTCCTCCAGACTCCAGGGCCAGTGCTCTATTCACTGCACCACCTAGCCACCCCTCCTAACTGTATTTTAATCTGGTTTAGGCCACACTCAGTAGTGCTGTACACTATATGTGGTTTGTGTATTATCATGTTTGACACCTCTGAGTAGGATATGATAATCATGTAAAATATAAAGATAATTTGTTCTGTGTATGGATAGATGTATGATTTGCAATCTGGCCTACACTCTTCAAGGAAGAGAGCAAATTTTTTTCCACCATTGGAAGACATATGAACACCAACAGGCCAATTTGGTAGGACCAATGTGTAATGTGTAATAAGTCTATGTGGCATAAAATGTCAATAATGGGGAAAGTAAAGTACATTTATTTACAGGCTAGATAATAGTTTATTAACAACAATACATATAGCTGTCAATAAAGTGGGTCACTCTGGCAATCTCAGTAAAGCCAAGGACCCAGATGGTACAGTAAAAGTTAAAAGTGGCATAACAAGTTCAAATAGTTATTCTCACTTATTGGATGCCGAATCAAGTAATTTCTATCTGCTGAAGGAATACTATCAGCCCCTCTAAATTTGAGCATCTTCGAATCAAAGTCCTGGTCATCTCGTGCTATATGTGGTCATAGTTGGAATTTGAAAACAGATCTGACAACTAGTCTAGCACTTCATACTACCTACCACTAATGAAGATAATAATAATAATAATAATAATAGTTTTCATTTACATAGCATTTCAAGATTTGCAAAGGACTTTAAAAATAGAGGGATCATTACAGATAATGGCAATAATGAGACAACATATCAAAACCTATGCAAAAGCAGTAATCAGAAGAAAATTTATATCTCTAAATGCTTACATTAATAAAATAGAGAAAAAGCACACCAATGAATTGGGTCTAGAATTTTAAAAACTAGAAAAAGAACAATTAAATGCCAAATTGGAAATCTTAAAAATTAAAAGTGAGATTAATAAAACTGGGTTTAAGAAAACCATTGAATTAATAAACACAACTAGGAGTTGGTTATATGGAAAAAGCTAAAATAACCATTGGTTAATATGATTGTTAAGAAGGAAAAAGCAAATCACTATTATTAAAAATGAAATGGGTGAATATACCACTAATGAAGATGAAATCAAAACAACTGTTGGGAGGTACATTGCCCAATTATATACCAATAAATGTAACAATTTAAGTGAAATGGAAGAATATTTACAAAAATATAAACTGCTAGGTTAACAGAAAAGGAAATTGGATATCTAAATAAATCTATTTTAGAAAAGGCCATCAAACAGGCTATAAATGAGTTTCCTAAGGAAAAAGCATCAAAAACAAATAGATTTACAAGTGAATCCTACCAAACATTTAAAGATCAACTAATTCCAATATTCAATAAATTATTCAGAATAATAGGCTAGGAAGAAGTCCTACCAAATAAATATGGTACTGATACCTAAACCAGGAAGAGCAAAAAGTTACAGACCAATTTCATTAATGAATATGGATGCAAAAATCTCAAACAAAATACTATCTAGGAGATTACAAGAACATATTACAAAGATTATACATTATGTCCAAATGGAATTTATACCAGTAAGACAAGGATGGATTAACACAAGGAAAACCACTAACATAATTGATTATAACAATAAAAAAAGTAAGAAATATAATATATAAATAGATACAGAGAAAGCTTTTGATAAAATACAACATGCATTCCTATTAAAACATTTGAAAGCATAGATACAGAGGGATTTTTCCTTAAAATGATAAGAAGCATCCACCTAAAACCATCAGCAAGTATTATTTGTAATGTGGATAAGCTAGAAGCTTTCCCAATAAGATCAGGAGAGAAATGAGAATGTCCATCATCATCAATATTATTCACTATTGTATTAGAAATGCTAGCAATAGCAATAAGAAAAGAAAAAGAAATTGAAGGAATTAAAACGGGCAATGAGGTAATATCTCTTTTTGCACAATATACTTGGAAAATCCTAAAGATTTAACTAAAAAGTTAGTAGAAAACAATTAATAATTTTAGCAAATGAGCAGGATATAAAATAAATCCATATTAATCATCAGCATTTCTATATATCATCAACAAAACCCTACAAGAAGAGGCAAAGATACCCTATGTAAAACAGCTCTAGACAGTATAAAATATCTGGGAGTATACCCACCAAAACAAATCCAAAAACCACATGAACATAATTAGAATATATACTTTTTATACAAATAAAGTCAGATTTAAATAAATGGGGAAATATTGATTGTTCATTGATAAGCAGAGCCAATATAATAAAAATGACATTTTTACTTAAACTAACCTCTTCATTCAAAGTCATCCCAATTAAATTGCCAAAAAATTATTTTACTGAGCTAGAAAAAAATGACAAAATTCATTTGGAAGAACAAAAGATCAAGAATATAAAAGGAATTCATGAAACAAATGTAAAGGGAAAAGGTCTAGTAGTACCAGATCTTAAACTATGCCATAAGTGAGTAATTATCAAAACTATCTGATACTGGCTAAGAAATAGAAACGTAGATCAGTGGAACACAGTAAACACACAATACACATTAGCAAATGATTATAGTAATCTTGTGTTTGACAAAGATAAATATTTAAGTTTTGGGGATAAGAATACATTATTCAATAAAAATTGCTGGGGAAACTGAAAAGCAGTCTGGCAGAAATTGGGTTATAGACCAATATCCTACACTATTTACCAAGATAAGATCAAAATGGTTACATGACTTTGATATAAAGGGAGATATCATAAGAAACTTAGAAGAACATGGAATATACTACCCATCAGATTTATGGGTAGGAGAACAATTTTTTTTAATAATAAATTTATTTTATTAAAATTTTTTTTGAGTTACATATTTTCTCCCCGTCTTTCACCCGCCCACCACCCCAAAACAGCCATCCCAGTGTTTCCCCCCTCCCCCAGTCTATTCTCTCCTGTGTCACT
>CM053582.1:190133463-190157360 GCA_028627135.1 Pseudochirops cupreus | reverse complement strand
ACCATCTGAACATGACTTACCTTTCCAGCATAATTCCTCATTTCACACAATGTCCCTCTTTATACTCTACATTCCAGTCAAATTGTACTACTGGGTTAGTCAATGAGCATTAATTAAGCACTTAATAAGGCCAGGCACTGTGCTAGTTGCTTATCAAAGAAAGGCAAAAATTTTGACCCTGATTTCAAGGAGTTCCCATTTTAATAGGGGAGACAACATGTCATAGCTATACACATACAGTGACAACTCTGGACTCATTCTTCCCTGAGCAAGGCCAGTTATATCTTCTCAAGGTTCTAGTGGAAACCACTGAAGGGTTGGTAGGTGTCCTTCTCTAATGCTGTCTGCTCAGGCTCCATTCAAGTATGTTCTCACTATTTACTAGCAGGGATTATTGCCCAAGTTCCATTTAATTGATTAACATCAATTAGCTTTTACAAAGGGATTTTAATTTAAAAGATATAGCAAGTACATGTAACACACTCACAGACATTTCCTACTAGCACCTGGGAATACACACTCACCTATTCCAGCGTGGTCTCCAGGAATGGGAATAGATTAGGCACGTTGTAGAGATATTGCTCCAGAGTACCTAGAATGCTCATATACTTTAGGAAAGGTAAATGGCTTGAGACTTCAGAGCAGGTACATGTCAAGAGGTTGGAGGGAGGTACAGTTAAGATGTGACCTTTTCCAGCAAGTGTTCACATGTTATTTGTCCCTAGGAATAGAATTATGAGCTGCGGTGGGGGAGATCCCTCTCTTACTCCCCATCCTCAGGAGACTACCTTTTCTTGTAGGAAGAGCATTGGATCCAGAGTTCAAATCTCAGCCCTCTGCTACTTGTAAAATCCATTGCTTATACTACCTAGTACAATGGAAACACTAGTTAGATTTATGCTTCTCAATGCTAGCAATCAAACTTTATTAATCAAATTCATGCAAACAGTTTATATTATCTATCAGACAATATAAATATTAACCCTACTAGGAACAAACTACCAATCTAATTTCCTAGGGCTTTTCAGCAAGTATACCTCGTGCTGTTATTCAATGACATGATTCCTTCTCTGCCCAGCCAGAGGCTATGTATCTTCCTGTAAGCCTAAGGTGATTCCCTGACAAGTCAGTAAATCTCTGTCATTCAGTGAGTGTTACCTTCAGGCCAGCATAAGGATGCTTGACTCTTAAGTGGGAATGGGGAGAGAACAGGAGCCAGCCTCGGTAGTAACCTAACCTAGTAACTAGGCTAAAGGCCAGGGGTTTCTGGTGGTTTTCTTTTGGTTTTGTCTGTTAGTGTTAGCCAAGTTATTATTTATTTTTAGCAGAAAACTATCAAAGCTACCATCATTAATAAGTATTTGTCAGTTGTTTCCACCACTCCCCGCCAGATTTGGGGGAATATATCATCAGGAGTTCGCCAAATTTGGGGACACACTATTAGTAGTTGTTTTCTAAATTTGGGAGACACATATGTTTATACCAACTTATAACACTAAAGTCTTTATGTTATTACAGGGAAAAAAAACTGTAACTAATCAGTCACAAAGGAGACTTAAAACATAGTCGGTTATGTCAAGGAAGCAAACTTATTCTCACTATACAGGATCATATATGGATAGTGGGTATGAGACATCTTTATTTCAACCACCACAGAAAATGTGTGAGGATGAACAATCGCATGGACGTAAAGCCCTTAAATGGCTCATTAGAATCCCTTACTTCTCCTGCTCCCACGCTTACCCCAGGTATAGACACTTTCAAGAATTATTGAACAGGGAAAGATAGGGACTGTGGAACCAGGCCCCTAGGATTCTTTAGAAAGAGGGATCCTGAAGAGATGGTCCAGTGTCCTAGAAAGAGAAGCTCCCCTTACCTAATTGCCTCTACCTTCTTTTCTCTGGAGCAAACTAGTTTGGGGAGAGAAGATGGTTAATGTCTAGATGCCAAGTATGTGTGCGTGTGTGTGTATATATATATATATATATGTATATATATATATATATATGTATATATATATATATATATATATGAGAACTATACTTTGTGAAGATGAAAGGAGGAGTGAGGTGTTCAGGGTTGATTATGTGACAATGACAAAGTTGTATTTGTATCCTCTGGCAACATTGCCAAGTTCGCTGAACCACAGTACCTGTGAGTATGAAGAGTCCTTTCTTTGTACATGGAAATAAACTCTGTTTTCCAAAATTCATGCGTGTTCTAACATCCCACAAAAGAAAGAAGGAAGGAGAGAACCTGATTGTTGGAAATAGTGCTGGGGTGCTGTGGTTTGGTTCTTTGGTTAAGAAGTATACTTAATTGCTACATCTCAGGAAAGAGGTCATTGCAATGGGATAGAGGCTCTGTGGGGGCTGCTTCAACTACCCATTGGGAGGACTTCCCTAGATGGGTTGCTTCAGCAGGACTGGATGGGACAGCTACTATTCTCTATTACAACATTCTTTTCTTAACCTCTCAGGTTAGCAATGCTTCAAGTGTAATAGAATCAATTCTGATGGATTATGTGTTAGTCAGTCAGTTAACAAAAACTTACTAAATGTCTATTATGTGCCAGGCACTATGCTAAAGGCTGGGGATATTAAAAGATGCAAAAGACAGCCCCTGCCCTCAAGGAGCTCACAATCTAATGGGGGAGACAACAAGCAAATTAATATGTAAAAACCAGCTAGACGTTGGTTAGACAGGAAATAATTAAAAATTAAGAGGGTTAAGGAAAGCTTCCTATAAAAGATGAGATTTTAACTGGGACTTAAAGGAAGCTGGAAAAGCCAGGAGGAAGCAAAGAGGAGTGAGAGAAATCCAGTCTCTGGGAACTGCCAGAGAATACTTGAAGCAGAAAGGAGAGTCTTATTGGTGGAACAGCCAGGAAGTCAAGGTAAGTGGGTTGAGGAGCACCTTTCAGGGAGTAACGTATAAGAAGACTGGAAGGGTGAGAGAGAGCTATGTTGTGAAGGGCTTTGAATGCCCAAAAGTGATTTTGTATTTGATCCAAGAGGTAACGGGGAGCCACTGGAGTTTATTGAGTAGGGAGGTGACATGGTCAGACCTGCGCTTTAGGAAAATCACTTTGCTGGCTGAATGGAGGATGGATTGGAACAGAGAGAGATTTGAGGCAGGCAGACCCAGCAGCAGGCTGTTGCAATAGTGCAGGTGTGAGTCGATGTGGGCTTGCCCCAGAGTGGTGGCAGAATCCAAGGAGAGAAGAGGACATATTTGGGAGATATGTGAGTAATAAGGGCTTCTGTAGTATTACTGGATGCCTGAAGTGTTTTCTAAAGAAGATCTATGGAAATAAGTGAGTGCTGAAAAGTCTTATCAGGCAATACCAGACACCAGAACTGACACTATGCCATTGTTTGAGGTGAACCTGTGTGAGTAATGCCCTCAAAGAGCCTGAGTCTCAAAAGGAATTCCCACAAATGAAGGTTTAAGACTGGGAAATGACTCCCTGAGAAGAGATGGGAGGGTAAGGGAAACCTGATTTCTTTTGGAAGTAGGGGCAAGATCTTTGCTTCTAGTGGAAGTGGGAGGAAGGAGAAGCATCTACTTAAGTAATTGATTTTTATCAGAAGGGCCTATGATAGGGGCCTAGGAGAGACCCTGGTCCTCCTTTTAGTCTCAGAGTCCTTCCTGGGTTGGAATCCTTACCTGGGGTAAGGTAACTGTTGACATTACTGAGTACATCTATTAAAGAGGCCAGTACTTCTGGGGAGGGTTAGTAGAGCTTCTAAGAACTGGATATATCAGTGGAGGGCAGGGTTAGGATTGAGAATAACCTTGGTAGGCTAAAGCCCTCTGCTCATCGTCATTCACTGCAGAGTTGTTAGAGGTCAAATATTAAGTGGTAGAATCTTTGGACCAGGGACTGATAGGGCTGGGCTCCATTTTCCAAGATACAAGGTTTCCATATTCCATCCCCTCCACCTTTCTCTGTTCCATTTAATTCCAAGTCTAAGATCCTCTGTTTAAAAAAACCCAACAACACAGGATGAAATAGGGGCTTACAATGTCTGGGATCAGCTGGGTGAAGTTTGGGGAAAAGGATATAACAGATGGGAAATTTTAGAATGTGGATGTGATGGAGAGGGTAACAGGAAATATGGGCATCAGCTCCTCCATTTATCTTCTCTGAGCCCCAGTTCCTTTATCTGTAAAATGGAGAAATAATATTCTACCTACTTCACAGGATTGTGAGGAAAGACAAATCATCAGACTTGATTTTGTGAAGCTAGAGATGCAAAGAAAGGCAAAAATGTCCCTGCCTTCAAGGAGGTTTTAGTCTAAGGGGTATGACAACATTCAAACAACAATGTACAAGCAAGATGTATACAGGATAAATTGGAGCTAATCTCAGAGGGGAGGTGCTAACATTAAAGGGGATAGAGAAAGGCTTTTTACAAAATGTAGGAGTTCAGTTATGACTCAAAGGAAGCCAGGGAATCCAGGAAACAGATTTGAGGAGGGAGAGCATTCGAGGTATGAAGGACAGCTAGTGAAAATGCACAACCAGTAGATTGTGTGTGTGTGTGTGTGTGTGTGTGTGTGTGTGTGTGTGTGTGTTTGTGTGTGTGTGTAACAGCAAGGAGCCAGTGTCACTGGATTATAGAATATATGGAGGGTAATAAAGTGTAAGAAGATGGGGAAGGAAAGGACCAATTTCTGAAAGTCTTTAAAATCGAGCCAAGGTTTTATATTTAATCTTGGAGGTAATAGGAAACTAATGGAGTTAGTTTACTGTATGGGGTTGAGGTGGTGGTGACGTGATAAATGTGCGCTTTAGAAAGGTTACTTAGATAAGACTATGGTGAAGAGATTCTCCTGGTTGGAAGACAAACCAGAAAGTTACTGTAATAGTCCAGGTGTGAAATGATAAGGGCTGGCACCAGGGTGGTGGCAATGCTAGAGTAGAGAAGAAGTCATATTGAGAAGATTTTCAGAGACTGAAGGGACAGGACTTGGCAACTGATTAGGGGCAGGGAGGTGAGAGAGAGGAGTTGCAAGTCTTCACAGACTTCAAAGAGCTATCTAAATGTATCTGTTGTTTCTCAAATATCATTTCATCTTCATGAGGACATAAAGGACCAAAAAGTTCCACTGAATGAAGCAATTTTGTCACACAAGGAAACTGTACTATCCTGATTGTGATCTGGGAAAGGCACACAAGAGATAGAATCAGGGTACATGATATTTTTACGCTAGTTTCTCAAATTATCTGCCTATTTCTTCTCCCTCCACCGTTTTGGCAGCTGTTAAGCATTATCAGGCTTCTTGGACTTGCTGATTACCACGTAGGCACATGTGTTTAGAGAACTGCTCCAACAACATTGAGGAACCAGGAGGGCATGTAGCAATAAGCTTGGAGAGATGACTAGAAGCAGGTCATGACTCCATGAACACAACATTTTTCCTTCCATTTTCATTATGTTTAATAATAAACATGGTCAAAGAATGTTGACTGTTTTCTGTGAATGTGGATATAGTGACCAGGGACAGGAAAGCCTAGCTACAGAGTGGTGTTTCTAGAGCAATAGTTCTGAAAGTGTTGTCCAAGGAACCATGGGGGTTCCTGAACCCATTTCAGAGGATCTTTAAGGTCAGAATTATTCTAATAATAATACTAAGATGTTATTTGCCTATTAGAGTACTCTTCCTTTTTCCAAGTACATATCTGTATGAGACCTAGTTTTCTTTATACACTTCCCCCAAAACAACATATCATAATGGAACAAATACAAAAGCAGATAAGAGAAGCTAGCTCTCTCTTATTAAGCTGAACATCCAAGAAATTTGCAGAAATATTCCACTCATTATTTTTTTTTTTGTTTTGGAAAATATTTCTTATGCTAAGTAATAGGTTTATTATTTTAAGTGAATAAAATAATATTTTAAAATTGATCAATTTTAATTTTTAAATATGTAAAATATCTAAGTATTATGTAAATATCAATAGTTATGAGCCATATCGACAAGATTTCTTTGGGGTCTTCAATAACTTTTAAGAGTGTGAAAGAGCGTACCCTATAAATTGTCCAAGATGACAAAAGATGGGAATATTCAGTTTGGGAGGGGCTATGGGAAGGTATACATGCTAATGTACTGTTGGTAGAACTGCGAATCAGTACAGCCATTTTGGAAAGGAATTTTAAATTATGCAAACAAACTTGCTAAAATGTCCACACCTTTTGACACAGATTCCATTATTAGGTTTATATCCCAAAGAGACTATTGATGAACATAAAGTCCCTACATACATCAAAATATTTATAGCAGCACTTTTTGTGACAGCAAAAGAATTAGAAACAAAATAGATATTCATCACTTGAGGGGTGGCTAAAAAAGAAATTAAGATACATGAATGCAATGAAATACTGTTGTTGTTGAGTCATTTCAGTTGTGTCCAATTCTTTGTGACCCCATTTGGGGCTTTCTTGGCAAACAAAAATGGATTTCTATTTCCTTCTTGTAATGCCAAGCAAAGGCAACTTCCAAGGTTCGGATTACCAGCAGAGCAAACCCCATTTATTTAGCAAAACATTCACAGAACAGAGAAAGTCAAAATACAGGGTAGCTCATTCATTTAGCAAGTAAGTTCTCAATTCAATTGCAAAGTACCAAGGTCCAACTATCCCACCCCTGGATCAGTAGTCAAAGTAGCCCACTCCTGGGCAGTACATTCATTTAGTCTCTTCTCAAATACAGAATAGTTTCCAATCATAAACAAAGTACATTCATTTAGTCAATCACAGAGCACAAAAAGGCCAAAGGTTTCTCTCCCCTGGACACTACTGAATTACAATACCATCCATTAACACTAAGCACTTTCTCAAAAGGGGCAGGAGAGCACAAAAGGCCATCCACCCTTAAATTATAACAAGGTTAAGATATCATCTCAGCATTGAAAACCCAAGGAAAGGCCCTTCTTTCATCTTCACTGGAGGCAAGCCCTCAGCAATCTCAGTTCCTGGGGAGACAAGCTCAACAAAGCCATAGCCAGTGTCCTCATCAAGTCACTCTCTGTATGTACAACAATCTCAGAACCCCTGAAAACATCAGCAAGGCCCTCTTCCAGGATTTCTGTAAACATACCACAAGAAAATCCTCCTTCAGGGCTTCTGAACCAACAGCCAGGTTCCAGGACCTCTACAACAGCAGCACTGTCCTTCACCAGCAGGTGAATCTGGCAGAACAACGTCAAAACAGACGAACAAAATACCAGCATCACAGCCATGCCTCCTCAGTTCTCGGCAGTTCCGGGTGGCAGTTCTCAAAAGTCCTGGGCAGCTCCAATAGGCCCTCAGCAGTCTTTCTCTCAGCAACTCAGGCTCCATGATACTGGATACTGCTCTCCAAAAGTCCTTCTGGCCTTCTCTCAGCTTGAGCCTCTCTCTCAATTCATGGCTCCTCTCAGCTCAGCCTTCTCTCTTCAACAAATCCATCCCACAAGTGGGAAACCAAGCCAATACAGGACTATTTCCAAATTCCATTACCATTACACTTCTCAAGCTCATTTCACAGATAAGGAAACTGAGACAAAGAGGGTTAAGTGATTTGCCCGGGGTCACATAGCTAGTAAATGTCTCAGGATATATTTGAACTCAGAAAGATGAGTCTTCTTGACTACAGGTCTGGCAATCTATCTACTGAGCCACCTAGGTGTGTTGTAAGAAATGACAAAAGTGGTGAATATAGAAAAGCATAGAAAGATGAACAGATGAAGAATGAAGTGAAAGTCACAAAATCATAAAGAATAAGCCTGGTTTTAAAGAAGAGATATAAGAATACACTCTCTCCCCTCTCCCTGAGATATGTTGTACATTGTCTTGTATACCGCAATAATGTATTCCTTCCTTGAATAATTAAAATAATGATACTCTACTTTTCTGTGGCCTTAAAGAAACTGACACATAGTTTTTTCAGGGGGGCGGAGCCAAGATGGTGGCATAGAAGCAGGGAAACTCTGCAGCTCCCACATAACCACCTCAAATACCCATAAAATATGACTCTAAACAAATTTCAGGGCTCCAGAACTCACAAAAAGTACAGAAAAATACATCTCCTGCTGAAGGCAGCTCGGCAGGCAGGACAGGAAGGGGTCTCCTGGGAACAGAAACCAGCCTGGCCTGAAACCATGGCTTGGCCCTGGGGGCTGCCAGGACAAGCCTCAGCTGGAGCCTTCAGGAGAGTGGATCAGTGACAGCTGTGGCAATTTCCAGAATTATCAAGCCATAAGAAATAAGGACTAAATGAAAGGTTAGTGGAACTCAGCTAAATTTGGGGCAGAGGGTCTGGCCAAACTGCCTCCAGAGCTAGCAGCAGTCTGAAGCCAAGGCCCTGCAGCTGCCTCCTCATGGCTGCTTCAGAGCTCTCAGCCTGCAGACTGCAGGGGGCCAAGCGATCACTCAGAGGCTAAGTGCTCTTGCCTTGAGCTGCCCAGTTTGGGATCGTGGTCTTGGGTGGTGGTCCTGGGGTGTGTTTTCAGTGAGCCAAAGCTGGTGGGGGCTGCAGCAGCCTCCTAATAGCTCCAGCAGCTGGGAAAACCCCAGTGATTTGGGACAGAGCTTTCCCCCCTGGAAGCAGAGTTCCACAGAGCTAAAAAGTCAAGTAATTGACTGGCAACATGAGTAGGCAAAGGAAGCAAAGTAAGAATAGCAATCCAACTTTAGATTCCTTTATTGGGGACAAAAAGGATTAAACCATCAAATGTGAGGAAGACAACACAGTCAGAACTCCCACACCAAAAGCTTCCAAGAAACATGCAGACCAGTTACAAGCCATAGAGCAGCTTAAGAAGGATTTTGAAAACCAAATAAGAGAAGTAGAGGAAAAATTGGGAAGAGAAATTAGAATGATGCAAGAAAATCATGAAAAGAGAGTCAACAACCTGACTGAAGAAAATAACACCTTAAAAAACAGATTAACTCAAATGACAAAAGAGGCCCAAAAAGCCAAGGAGGAGAAGAATGCCTTAAAAAGTCGACTTTGCCAGATGGAAAAAGAATCTCAAAAGCTTTCTGAAGAGAATAACTCTTTCAGAATTAGAGTGGAGCAAATGGAAGCAAATGACTCTATGAGAAATCAAGATACTATTAAACAGATCCAAACAGATGAAAAATTAGAAGGCAATGTGAAATATCTCATTGAAAAAGCCACTGACCTGGAAAATATATCCAGGAGAGACAATTTAAAAATTATTGGACTACCTGAAAGCCATGATCAAAAAAGACCCTAGAAAGCATCCTTCAAGAAATTGTCAAGGAAAATTGCCCTGATATTTTAGAACCAAAGGGCAAAATAGAAATTGAAAGAATTCACCAATCACCTCTTGAAAGAGATCCCAAAAAGAAAACTCCTAGGAATGTTATAGCCAGGTTTCTGAGTTCCTAGATCAAGGAGCAAATATTACAAACTGCCAAGAAGAAACAATTTGAATACTATGGAAACACAGTTAGGATAACCCAGGATCTAGCAGCTTCTACATTAAGGGATTGAAGGGCCTGGAATATGATATTCTGGAGATCAAGGGAGCTAGGAGTAAAACCAAGAATCACCTACCCAGCAAAATTGAGTATAATATTCCAGGGGAACATATGGTCATTCAATGAGGTGGAGGACTTTCAAGCAAAGTCTTGCTGAAAAAAACCAAAACTGAAAAGAAAATTTGACACTCAAATACAAGAAGCATGAGAAGGTAAACATGGAAAAGAAATCTCATATAGAAGAGGCAAAGGATAACTGTTACAATGGGGGGGAGGAACAGGAAGGCAAAAGAGAAAGGATCAACCTTACTCTCATTGAATTTGGCTTAGGGAAGAAATGACATAAGCTCTAAACTGGGTATCTTTCCACACAGGAGAGTAGGGGGGATGGGGATGAGAGGTGGGATGATGGAGGGGAGGGGATGGTGGGGGAGAGGGTTGCTGGAAGCACACACTTCTGTAAAGGGACAGGGACAGGGTGGAGAATAGAACAAGGGTGGGGTGGGATAGGAAGGAGGGACATATAATCAGTCTCTCACAATATGTCCATTGTGGAGATATTCTGCGTAACTACACATGTACAGCCTGTATTGAATTGCTTTTCTTTCCAGTGGGACTAGGTGATGAAGGAGGAAGGAAAAGAATCTAGAATTTAAGGTTCTATAATCAAATGTCAAATACACGCACACACACACACACACACACACACACATATATATATATATATATACACACACATACACATACATATATAATAATAATTATTATTATTAACTACATCCAACTGTGAATTAATATATACAGGCACTGGGGTAGGGAGATCCATCTTGCCCTACCAGAAAGTCAGAGGGATGATGGCAGAGGACATAAGAGAGAGCAGATTGGGGGAGTGGTTATACAGTGGGATGGCTGTTTTGGGGTGGTGGGTGGGGGAAAGATGGGGAGAAAATTTGTAACTCAAAATCTTGTGGAAATGAATGATGTAAACAAGAAAATAAATACATTAATAATAAAAAATATAAATTTAAACATTTAAAAAATAAAAAAAAGAAACTGACACATGACATAACTTACTTACATTGCTGAGACTGATGAGCACCCTCATTATAGTGCCTTGAACTTCACATTAGGGCACACAGGTCATATTCAATAAGATGTGGTTTTTTGGAATGTCTTAAAGAATGTAAATAGCATTTAATGGTGATGGAAGAGAGAGAGAAGGGGGAAGAACATTTTACTGTGGTTGGTAGGGGTGGGTGTGGTGCCCAGGAGGTAGGTCACGTCCCTGACCCTTTTAAGATCATTGCTCTTATCTCCAGAAAGCTCCAGTGAAGGACTGATTTTTGGGTGTCTTAAACTGACTTGTTATTGTATTTGATGGATGTTAGAAAGATACTCTTTAGGTTCCTCGTTGGGGGCTAGGGAAGGGAGACAGAAAGCAGTGGTAGTCCCTGTTTTGTTCCCTGGTATAGGAGATAGAAGCAAATAAAGAACTCATCATCCTCTATAGGTTTTTTTGTTTGTTTGTTTTTTTAGAGGGGGAAAGGCAAGGTATTTGCGGTTAAAGTGACTTGCCCAAAGTCACACAACTAGTAAGTGCGTCAAGTGTTTGGGCTGGATTTGAATTCAGGTCCTCCTGACTCCAGTGCTAGTGGTCTATTCACTGTGTCACCTAGCTGCCCCCCTCTATAGGTTTTTATGAAAAGCAATAATTTTATTTTTGGCATCCCTATAGAACTATACTAGGCTGGGCCTTTTTTTGTAGACTTTAGTTTTCTGGGAAAACAGATCTTTTGTAAAATTGAACCAGGGAACACAGCCCTTCATCCAGGGTTTACTTTTATTCTTATGCTTTACTCATCTGGAAATGTTGCTTCAGGGTATTGAGTAAGTTGACTTTTTGGTTATTGAGTTGGCTAGACTTTTAGGGTTCAGAGCTCTGCAACTTGACCTTAAGTATCCATCTACCTTCTTCTGTAGTTGGCACTACCCTTTAGTTCATTGGTTCTCAACCTTCCTAATGCCATGACCCTTTAATAGTTGTATGTGGGTGTGTCTGCATGTGGGAGGACCCACCTGGAGATGATAGAGGAGTGGTTTCTCAGTTCCTAAGACCATTGGAAATATGTGTTTTCTTATGGTCTTAGGTGACCTCTGTGACCTCTATGAAAGGGTAATTTGACCCCAAAGGGGTTGTAACCCATAGGTTGAGAACCGCGGCTTTAGTGGCTTCTCTTCTTACATTTCTACTTATACACCTGTAATGTTAATGGGAGTTGAAGATCTTCTCCATCCATTAATAGGCCTCATGTGGAGCCCAACAAGAGAAGCTTAATTAGGGGAGGCTTTTTTTACAGGAAGGCCCACATCTTTTGTTATTTTGTAATTACACAATGGGTCATGAGGGCTGTGATGCCCTCTGACTCTGAAGAAGGATATATATACATATACTTTGAGGATAGCATTTTGCTTTGGGGCTCACTCATTGGAAGAGTGTTCATGTGATGTAGCCAGATCAGACTTTGGGTAGCTGTTAAGGAGCCCCTTGGCTTTGAAAACACAGATATTGGTGCGCCTCTCTGGGGTGACTATGTATGTATTTAATGGACAGATAGTTGGATCTGTCTGTTGATCTGTGATGTATGTATTATTTGGTCAGATGGTTAGAAGCCCTGTCTGTTGGTCTTTATGCTATTATTTCTGCTTGTAATTTCTGTTTTATTTTCTCTGAAATTCAGGGTGCTGCTTTTTTCCCCTGAACTAAGTAATGATATATATGTTGGATTAAAGTAAGATTGTTGACCTCTTTTGAGTTGCTTTCCTTTAGAAAAGGAAAGTGCTAGCAGCTATCCTGTGTACTGGTATTATTGGTTTTACACCTCCACAGCAGCTGCAAGTAGCTTTGCTATTACAACACCATCAATCAATGAAGCATTTGTATCAACAAGCATCATCCAACTATGGAGATACGAAGGAAAAGCAAAAACAATCAATGCTATAAAGAAACTTATATTCTAAATGATGAGACAACATATTTAGATCAGAACAAATAAGACAAATACAGAGTAGATGGAAGGTAATCTTTTTAAAAATAAGATATTTATTGATTTCACTATTTTCTAATTACATGTAAAATTTTTTAACATTTTTAAAAATTCTGAGTTCTAGATTTTCTTCCTCTTTCCCACCTCTCCCTTACCTCTTGAGAAGGCAAGAAATATGATATTGATTATACATGTGAAGTCATACAAAATATACTTCTGTATTAGCCATGTTGTAAAAGAAAATACACACACACAATCAAGAAAAGTAAAGAAAGAAAAAATGTGATTCAATCTGTACTCAGAGTTCATCAACTCTTTCTTTAGAAGTAGATAGCATTTTTCATCATGGGTCCTTCAGAATTGTCTTGCATCACTGTCTTTATCAGAGTAACTAAGCTTTTCACAATTGAGTATAAAAAATGAATTCAATCAACCTGGTTTTGAGATTTTCATTAGTTTCATTAGAGATTAGTTTCTCATGGGGCAGCCATGATATTATGATATTCTGTGGAGTTGAAATCAAGTAGAGCTGCAGATAGAAAATGGAGAGTTGGGGCAGCTAGGGTGAATAGAGCACCAGCCCTGGAGTCAGGAAGACCTGAATTCAAATCTGGCCTCAGACACTTAACACTTACTAGCCATGTGACCTTGGGCAAGTCATTAACCCCAATTACCCTTCCAAAAGAAGAAAAAAGAAAAAGAAAAAGAAAATGGAGAGTTACACCAGTCAGTAGACCTGGGTTTGAATTCTGGCTTTACGACTTATTGCCATATACCATATGTATACCATAGACGAGTCATTTAGTCTCTTTAGGCTTCAGTTCCTTCATTTAGAAAATGAAGTGGTTGGATTGAATGGCCTTTATGGTCTCAGCATAAAATCTATGACCCTCTCAGATTCAGAAGCACATTAGATCAAAAATGTATTTAATACTTACTCTTCCTTTTATTTCAATTCAATAGCTTGAGGGTGTGTTGACCCCTCTAGTTAAGAAAAAACAAGTCTTTGAAGTCAGGATCTTATTAGCACCCAGGTAAATACATGTGGTACAGAAGTACAGTAGAAAGAGCACTGGATTTGGAGCCAGAAAACCTAAGCATACAGTGCAGAGTGATGAAAAGAAATGCCTTTGGAGTCCAAGGATCTTAGTTCTAATCTCATTTTTTATGCTTTTTATCTATATCATTTAACCTCCTTACAACTCAGTTTTCTCATCCATAAAATGAATAGGTTGTAATAGTTGGCTTCTGAGGTCCCTTCTGGTCTTAAATCTAAGATTCTTAGATCATAGATTGGATTATGTTGTATTGGAGTGTGTTGAGTCCCAAACTGGCCAACGATTAATGCTCCATGATCTTGAGCAAGTTGCTTTAGTTGTCTGGATCTCAGTTTCTTCACCTATAAAATAAAAAGCAATTTCTAAAGTCCCTTCCAGCTCAAATATAAGACGGACATGATTTCATTAAGAGGACATTTTAGGCATAAGAAATGACATGAGTAAATGTACATATAAATTGGGAAGCAGGAGATGTATGGAGAATAAAGGGTAGTGCCATTTGTCTGGAGACCTGAGTACACAAATGGAGTAGGATAAGGTAAGGCTAGAAAAGTGAGAATGAGCAGCCCTTGGTTACTTTCTGTATTATTGCTCACAAGGGGTCTGTCTCCTTAGGGTCAGGGGAAATAGGAGTGATTAAGCTGGTAAAAGGATTGAGAAGACACTGAGAAAGGTTAGAAAAGACTAGGTTGGAGTCAGATGATGGAGGGCCTTGAATTCTATCCAAAGAAGTTTGAATTCTTCTTGATTTATCAATTCAAATATTTCATATTTGTGGTTGCTGGATCATTTTCATGACATTAGATCCTAAATACCATACGTTTATACTTTCTGCTCTTTGGGTAGAGGAGAAACCATTAAAATAGCCCAAATTTTCTCAACTTCCTCTCTGACCTTTTCTCAATTCAATCACTGCTTCCCCTTCACTTCCCCCTCCCTAAGCCTGAAGAGCTGGATCTCCTTTTAGTAGTAACCTGTAACTTCTAACCCCTCCTTCAGTCCTGCTCATAGTCTCACTTTTACCTACAAACAAAATCTTTCCTGATATAAGAAGTTAAACACTAAGGTCATTATAATGAATTTTATCGAGTGCCTATGGTATCCCAGGAAGTATGCTACCACAAGGGCTGGACAAAGACAAACTGAAACGATCCCTGCACTCAAGAAATCCACATACCACTGGGAGTATATGACCTTCCCATTGATAAAACTTGTTCTGGAAAAACCAAGGATGGAGAGTAGGTTCCTTCTATTCAGATGTAAGAGCTGGGGGGTTGGGGAGTGGAGTGATAGCACGCTAGTCAATCAATGAATAAATCACTCTAGCTCACATAATCTTATCAGCTGAATATATTGCTTTTGAATCTGTCAGTTAAAGGTATTAAGCTAATTATTACCTGTAATATTCATTGGAATTTCTATATAATATCAAACTAATTCAGAATCTAGGTAATTCAAGAGTAATTTTAACTGTTACTATGGCATCATATGGGTGGTGATATTCCACTGGAGGGACCAGTTCCCTTCAGGTGAGTCATAACACAGCCATTACCTGAACTCTGGGTGGCTAAGAATAGAGAAGATATTGTCTTGTCCTAAAATCTCCAAGGGACAATAGGATCAAAGGAATTAGCTGAAGAATTTGGGGAGGTACTATTGAGGCAACCATCAGAGGAACTACCTGACCCTAACCCCATGGTTGGAGCAAATTCAAACTAGTTGGAGCCAATCTTGTGGTTTATCTGGAAACTCTCCACTGATGTGCCTGGAGCCCACTGTTCTGCCAAGATGTTACTATTCCCCAAGCTTCCCCAGCCATCTCTATGAACACTCAGCTATTTGCAAACAACTTATGTAAAAGCTTTTTGAGATTGTACCTTCCATGAGACACTCTCTCCCTGTTGAAGTGTATTTAAACCCTGCCCCTTTGGCCCCCACCAGGTAGCTTGGTAGGAAAACCAAGTGTCTCAATACAAAGTATTCCCATGTGTAATTTGTCTCTAATTTGTCTCCAGATGTCACAGGATGTCCGCCTTATGGGAAGACAAACTGAAGCATGCATCAGGGATATTTCCCTATTTGTTCCACTGCAGGTCAACAATGCAGCAGGGAATGGAGTGTTGAAAGTCTGTCTTGAAGATTTTAGGCCCACAAACCATTCTTCTCTTTAATTCATATCTCCCTTGTGGAAAAGTTTAGTAAGTCCATTCTCTATGAACACTCCAGGTGAGGGTTCAGATGGATAGAAATGCTACTTCTCCCATAATAACTTACATTTATAGAGTGCTTTAAGATTTGTAAAGCATCTTTTTCACATCAACTTTTTGAGGTAGGTAATATAAATATTATCTTTCCCGGTTGTTCAGGGAAGTCTAAAACTCATGTTGTCCAGAGTAGAAATTTAAATGGGGGAATAAGTGAATCTCACTCAAAATATTTAAAGCAGGACATTTATGAATCTGGAGTCTCCACCATGAATGTGGACTCTGTCCTCTCAGTCAGTAAACTCTATATTCATAAGACATAGACATTCAACATACCATGGCATTGGAGTTTATTTGGCGTAACAAAAATAAAAGGAGAAAAATGTTAAGGCTCCTAGATCAAATCCCAACCATCCCCCAAATCTCATAAAATATTTTATCACATGCATAGATCACAGGCATGATTAAAGGAAGGGGTCCCAAGACCCCACCCCTGAGTTTCAGAACTAGATATATTAAAAGGTAACTGAGGCAGCATGGGGAAAAGGGAATGATTTTTCCTATTGCCTTACCAACGAATGAGATTTTTAATACTGTCAGTCCGTTCCCACTCCAGAACTACCTTATCCATGCTGATCTCCACCATCTACATCTCTGGGACCTGTGAAAATGGGGAACACTTCTCTTGGTTCTTTCTCCTATGGACCCTTTCACTGGCAGAGTTTTGACAAGAAATGATAATCAGTGGCCACCAGGGTCTGACAGAATGTAATCCCTGAAGTCATAGGATATTTACAGGGCAAGGAAACTTAGAGGGTATCAAGTCCAATTCCTTCCTTTCACAGTTGAGAAAACTGAGGCAAACAGAGGTTAAGAGACTTGCCTAAGGTCATACACCTTGTAAATGTCTGAGGTAGAATCTGAATTCAAATCTTCCTGATTCCAAGCTCGGCATTCAATCCCCTGCACCATACAGCTGTACAAACTTTGTCTTAACCTGATTACAGTGGCTCCTCTTTTCCTATTACATGATTTTCTTTACACTGCAAGGGTGTTCTCCCTTGGACTCCAGGGAAGGGAAAATGGTGAAAGTGACAAGCCAAGAGAAAGGGAAATGGGTAAGACATGTGCAAGTGAGAGAAATAAAGAGAGGAGTCAATTAGACTGACCTTTTCCTTGCCACTCTCCTCCATATGCCTTAAATGGCCGTTGTCCACAATTTAGGTTGTTATTATGCAGGAATCTCTTTATGATTGTTTTACAGCATACATAGTGCTAGTGTTTGCCCAAATAAATGTCTCCTTGAGATGCACTGGCTCCTTTTCCTGTAACCGTCAAGGTGTGAAAATGGACAAACTGCTTTCTACTCAGTTTTCCTCCACACCACCGTTCAAGGGAGTGAATTAAGGGATGGATATTCTCTGCTTCCCTCTGGAACTTAGCTATGGGACATCAGGCCAGTGGGAATAGAGAGGTTAGTGTCCTTATCTCCCAGGTCTCTTCTCCTGGAAATTCTTGGATTTGTCCTTTAACTCTGATCAAATTGCCTGGCTTCTGAGACTATTCCTCTAGTCTCCTCTGGTCTTCCGCCCTACCATATTTTTAATTATTTATTTAATAAAGATTAATCAAATAACCGAGACTACTATATGCAGGGTCTTGTGCTAGACAATGAAGGGAGTTCAGAGGTGAATTGACACAGCTGGTTCAATCGGGAGAGATTAGACCAGCTAGCCTCTCCTAGTTTATCTGGGGGAGGGGCGCGTTGAATAAAGAGGCGAGAGTCAGAGAGATGAATAATGGCTCGGTTTAATCTCCAAGAGAACAAAGCTTAAAAAGTTAAAGTAAAGCGTTCAGAGTGCATGATTCGGTGGCTGTACCAATACCGCGCATGATCACTTCGTGCACTGATGACTGTCCAATCCGGACCATGGGAGGGAGGGCCGAACCAGCCGTGATAGCTACGTTTCACAAAGCAAGCGGTCCAAGGAGGACTGTGACCCTCTCAGGCAGTTAGCCTTGAAACCTCCGCACGTTTTGTCTCGTAGCTGGAGCAGAGTGTGAGAATGTTTGTGCCCAGAGGCTCTCAACAGTGAGTTATCAGGATCCCTTCTTTTGTAGAGAAGATTTATACCCTCAATTGAGGCACTCCACTTGAATTAGCCTACTCCACAATGTGCTTATAGTCTAGTAATAGAGATGACAATGATAGACAAATACTTACTAAACGGAGATATCATGTGCTAAGTGTCTTAGAGGAGCTGTCAAATTCAGGTCAGCTGCAGCATATGGCCGCCCTTTCCAGTGCGGGGGAACAGATTAAAATATAAACAGGAAATGTTGAACAAAATAAAATAAAAATACAATACAACATGGATAGTGTCAATTTGTGGTTTTCTAAGTCAATATGCACCCTTTCTCTTTGAGTTTGATATTACTGCCTTTGACAATGAGCCTTATGGAGAACTGTGGGAGTTCAAGGACTGGAGAAGACTTCTGTGAGAAGACAATTTGGAAATCAGTGAAGACTGCTTTTTTCCAAAGCCTGCCTCAAATGGAGGTGAATAACAGAGAAGGAAGGAGAGTCAGGCCAGCTACTCTGACTGGCCTGAAGTTTTCTCCATCTGAATGGCTCATTTTGGCTTTTGGTTCTGCCCTACGTGACTGGGAGAACTTTCTAATTGGGGGCTGGGACATTGGAGGTGATGGAGAGAATTCTAGGGGCTGACATATTGTGGAAAAAGTATTGTGGCCCCTAGCAATGTCCAGTCCAGTTTGTGAGGTTTTGTGACAGCATTGGAAAGCTTGTTGAGTTTCTACAAGGAGCAGGTGATTTCAATGCTGTAACAATCTGAGGTCTTGCTACCCTCGACTGTGAACTGAAGTCCTTTGGCTACTTTTTCCTTAGAACAATGGTACAGGTTTATCTACTGAGGCCTTGGGAAGCTTGATTTGGGTAAAGATGGGAGCTTTCAGTGGGTATTGCTGTCATTTTGGCCCTGATAATGGGTCTGTTGCAGGTGAGAAGTCTTTTCCAAAGGAAGAGTTTTTTCTGAGGACAAAGTGAGTAGACTACATCAGCCTGAGTTCTTGAGGAGTTCCTGTAACAGAGCCGTTAGGCTGGAGCCTCTCTATTCCTGTCTTTCTCACTCCCTAGAGAGGATCCAGGGATAAGGCAGTCTTATTGCTGGACCTATATAGGTATTAAATATAGGAATGCAGATAGGCAGGTGAATAATGATAACCTTGTCTCATGGGCTTGGCTTTATTTTCTTCCCTTCCCCACTTGTTACAAGGGAGACCCAAAGAGCCTCAGAGTTCAGAAATTAGGGGATTCCAGACTTAGAGTCTTTGGCAGCTGGTTGAAAGAGTGGTCTTTAAATTGTTATCGACTGGGTAGAAGTTAGTGATTGGACATTAAGAAGACAGGTGCAATGAATTTCCAACCCAAAGTCAGAGTGAGTTTTTAAAAAAGGAATTGGCCTTAAGTGACTAGTACATTAAGGTTAAAAGGTAGATTGAAGTCTGAAAATTTTGATCTTAGATGCATCTTCTACCTAGAGGGTGGGCTATCATCCTGAAGAGGAAATGACTATTTTCTCCAAAGTTCAGAGAAACACATAGACTTTCTACAGATTGTGTCTGGCTTATGGGATAAAACTCTTATGCGTTGTTTGTTTACAGTCCCATGACTAGGGATGCCAGGATTTTGTGTTTTTTTTTTCTTCTAAAAGAGCTGCTGTAAGAAAAAGCCTCTGTCCTTTAAGCTAAGAGTAGGGGCAGCATCCCTTCTTTTGTAGAGAAGATTTATACCCTTAATTGAGGCACTCCAGCTGAAGCCTGAAGTAGGAAGTAGAGAAAAGTTTCACTCCTTTGTGCTCAGGGGAGCCATACTTGGCAGTGACTACAGAACCAGTAGAGTATCTGGTCAAGTAGAGCTTACATGACATTGCCATGGTCACAGATCCAGTGGAGACTTAGACACACAAGAGAGACTAAATGCCTGGTGAGATCAGTGGGGAGTGGCCCAGAAGGACCAGCCCAATATTATCAACAGAAAGTATCAGTGGTGTTGCATGAGTTGCTCCTCTGCCCTTATGTGCTGGGCACATGTGTACACAGCTATGTATGCCTTCATCACCTGAACACTGAGAATATTTGTATGTATGTGTATGCTACTCTGCACATTTCTACTATGTGTTCACTCATTCTACTGATATTGTGTGTCCTTGTAGGAGAGTATGCTTCTGGTTGATAAAGAAAATAATTTAGGGGCATCTAGGTGGCGCAGCGAATAGAGTACTGGCCCTGGAGTCAGGAGGAACTGAGTTCAAATCCAGCCTCAGACACTTAATACTTACTAGCCATGTGGCCTTGGGCAAGTCACTTAACTCCAATTGCCCTGCCTTTTCCCCCTCAAAAAAAGCAAAGAAAAGAATTTATCTCCACTTTTTTACTCTGCTATTTCATTAAATTCCTTCGAACTAATTATATCCTTTGAATGAATAGAAAGGTAAGCTCATTGGTGGTGCTTCATGAGCAATGATTTTGAATAGATGTGGATCTGCAGAGTAACTTATAAATGTAGTAGGTTCCTCTTGGGGACACTTGATAAGAATGACTCCAAGTGCTTCTTCGGAAAGAAAATTGATAATGTGGAAAGTGGTAAGAAGAGGGTAACCAGATTGGTGAAGGATCTCAATTCCATTCCCTATGAGAATGAAGAAACTGGAGAAGAGAAGGCTCAGGGAGCACAATATAAATATCTTTTAGTACTTAAATGGGTGGAAATTACGAAGAGATAAATTTAGGCTTGTTATTAGAAAATACTGTGTTCAAAAGTAGAATAGGTTGCTTAAGAAATCAGATTTAATGACCTGTTGACCATTTATTGGGTGTATTATTTTGGGGAATTCTTGTTTTGGTATGGTTTGGTCTCAGTTACTGCTAGGCTCCTTCTAATGTTGCAATTCTGATTCTGCAAGGGGAAATGAAGGGTTTAGACTGGATTACTTCTATGGTCTTTTTAACCTCATATATTTTATGATTTATGGCAGAGGTATGGTGGAGGCAGCTCTAATGGCTTGTGAGAGTCAATTGTTAAATGTTCAGTATGAGTACTTACAACTCAGAAATCTGTAATCACTACAAAATTAGGGGTTGATTCATTGTTTTGGTGACTTCTAGGCTAATGTTAATATCATCAGCAGCCTCATGGTTGCTATATTCCCTTTTATAAAACCTGTATACGTTACCAAACCCTCTGGGGTAGAATTGTCCACAAGTACATCCTCCACCTTCAACATCTGTAAGCCAACACTTCAACTCCATGCTGTACTGGCTGCCTCCCAGACTGCTAAGCAGCATATATCTGATTAGTGTCCTGAGCTTCATGAAAGAACAGCATACTGTTGTCATCCTGGGTACACTGCCTCCTGGACGGTAGCCTAGACTGCTAGTTATCCATTCCTATTCCCAACTGGTGGTGTTAGTAGGGGTAGGTACTAGTCAACAAATTAGAATGGCGTACTAGTAATGCCCCCAGAGGCATTCTTCAGTCAGTCTTCTCTTCTAATGCCTGTGCATCTCCAGAATCATTGTTTTCTAGCAAGGATTGTTCTAGCAATCCTTGCTTTTTTAGTTTTCTTAGAGTCTTATCTCCTGTCCTGTTCTACAGATTGGTCAAGGTCTTCTAATCAGATGGATCACATACAGGAAGTGGGCAAGCAGTCACAACACAGTCCTAGGCTCAGGCCCACCTGAAGTCATGCTTTCCTTTTTAAGAGGCCTTCACCCAGATCTGCTTGGTAATCCCTCTATCTTTTCATGCCACCAGTCCCTGCCTGGCCCCTGGGGAATCCTGATGATCCTTAGCTTTCCTGGCCTACATCTAGGCATGAATGAAAATTATTTTTACCTTTATTCAACTGAAACAAGGTAGGCTTTAAGAACATTTTACTTGGAAATTAAGGGAAAGGGTAACATGAACAAGGTGTAAAAACGTCACACAGTCAAGTTTCAGGGTGGTACTGATGCTCTTCCCTTTAGCCTAGTGGGTGTAATTCTGACCTCCAATCACACAGCCAGTCATGGACTCAAGAGGGAACAGGACTCAGGATAGCCAGGGAGGTCTGTGTGGTGGGGAAAGATGGGGATAGGTGTGTGGGATGAAGGTGGAACAGGAAAATGGATCAAGGAGCACCTCCACTTCTACTGAATAAATGCGAGTTTTTTGTTGCATAAAGGTTTTCCACAGCAGATGGTCAGCTCATACATCAAAGCACTTTTGATTACAGGGCGTCTGCAGTCATCAGAACATCCAAGTTTAGCAGAAGAATAGCTCCATCCTAGGAAGAGAGAAGTGTTCACCTCTTAAGAGGCTCCCCCAGTCCTATACCATAAACTGGGGAGGAGAAATTCAATTCTATTACGTGACTTCTTATACTTGAAGACTATAGACAGAGATAGGAGTGATCCCAGGTGTATCTTGTTTTAATGTCTTCTCTGCTCCCTCTCTATTCAACAGTCTTTACCAGGGCTAGGAAGTCTAGATTCCCATGGTTCCTGTCAGTGTGACTCGATGGAAAGTGGGCTTGGATGCACAAGAGTTGGATTCAGTCCCTTGTTCTGTCACGGACTAATCTTTTTGAATTTCAATTTTCTTTCCTACAAAATGAAGATGATAATACCTACCTTCCAGGATTGTTGCGAGAAGTCCTCATACGCTATATAGAGGTAAGCTGTTATAACCGTTCTCATCCTCAGGTGAGAACTTTCCCACCCCTAGGAGAGCCAAAGGCTTCAGGAGCCTTTGGGGCTCAGACATGGGGACCTCCCAACCCCCCTGGGGAAAACGTTCTGGTCAGGGCATCGGGGACAGCAGAGACTGGGGCACTGGCTTCCTCACCGTTTCCAGTGAACATATAGAATAACTGGCTTCTGCATCCTCTTTGTGATTTTGTAGAACAGGTACCCTCACCGCTCAGACACACGCCTTTACTATACATTGTGCAGACAGAACACTCGAGTTCTTTCTTTTCCATAAAGGGTAAGAATTCCTCATCTCCATCTTAAGAGGTAACACAGAATGTGTTACATTATCTCCTGCTCAGTTCCATATTTCACTCAGTTCCATAAAGCCCCACTTTTTTTTTGTTGGTCTCAGTATACAACAGGGATAATGACCTGGGCAGAACTGGGGGAAGTAGCCTAATGTCCCCCCCAGGGAAGGGAAGGGACCTGAGGAAAAAGGTGGAGTATTTTCTATTTTATCACTCTCTCATCCGAAATGATAGAACTCGACTTGGAGAAGAGATGGGAGAGACCCCAGGGCAGCGCTCCCAACCCATTATCCTGGAACTCACCCCCTAAGAAGCAGAGAAGAAAGAGACCCAGCAGGAACAGCTTGATCATCTTATCCCTTGTCAGATTTCTGGTAGGTGAGCCAGTGCAGTTTATTGAAAATAGAGGGTGGGGCAGGTGATCTGAGCACTGACTGCTACTGACCTACCTCCCAGGGGTTCTTGTTGGGGCAGGAGTAGGAAACACAATCTAAGTACTGGCTGGCTGGCTCTTCTTTGTGCTCCCTTCTCACGTATCCACCTCACAGGTTATCTAGTTGTCTTCTGGGGGTACCTAACTCTCCTAAGGTTGATGAAAATGAATAAATATTCAGTTAAATCCATTAACTATTTAGTGACCCTCTCCTATGTACTCAGAACTGTCCTAAATTCTATAAAAAGTACAGTCAAGGGCCCTTCCCTTTAAAAGCTTCCATTCTAGCTGGGTAGACAGCACATGGAACATCAGAGGTGCTCTAGGGATTTAGAAAATCATGCAGTCCAGAATCTTCAGATATAGATGTGAAGGACATCAGAGATCTTCTTATAGTCCTTCGATTTTTTAGAGGAGGAAACCAAAGGGCTACATTTGTGTGACTTGGCTAAGTCTTGCTAATGTCAGAGTTAAGACAAAAGCCAGGTTTCCCAATGCATTTTCCATCACCACAATGTCTCAATAGGAAAAATTGCTCTGGGGACAAGCAGAGTCCTGGGGGAGATGTGGAGGGGCTTGGGCTGGAACTTGAAGAATTGT
>CM053582.1:190115103-190132963 GCA_028627135.1 Pseudochirops cupreus | reverse complement strand
AAGTTGTATAACCATTTAGAATGTATTGTGGAATATGGTGTAAAGTTTTGGTTTAAACTTAATTTCTCCTAGACAGCTTTCCACTTTCCCCAGCAGTTTTTAATCAAATAAGGAATTTTTTGTTTCCTGGGCAATTTTTATTTTCCACTTTATCAAACACTGGATTGTTGAGTTCCATTGTTTCTAACTCTACTTTGTCTAGTCTGCTGCATTACTCTATTATTTATCAAATACCATATGGTTTTGATAACTGCTGCTTAATAAAATGGTTTGAGTTCTTTAAGTGCTGTTCACCCTTCATCCCTACTTCTTTTTTTATCATTTTCTTTGGTATTCTAGATGTTTTGTTTTTTCAAATGGATTTTGTTATTATTTTATCAAGTTCTATAAAGTATCTGTTTGGTAATTTTATTGGTACGGTGTTAAAAGTATAAATTAAATTTGTAGGTAAATATTGTCATTTTTGTTACGTAGATATGGCTTGGCTCTGAGCACTGAATAGTCCTCTGGTCATTTAAGTTGTTTTTTTTTTAAGGAATATTTTGTAATTGGATCAATACAAGTATTTTACATACTTTGGTGGTTGATCTCTAGATATTTTATGCATTGTACAGTTATTTGGAATAGGATTTCTTTTTCTATTTTTGCTTCATGTGTTTTGTTATTATTATGCAGAAATACCACTGATTTGTGAGGGATTATTTTGCAGCCTTCAACTTTGCTGAGACTATTAATTGTATTAATTAGTATCTTTGCTTATTCCCTAGGATTTCTTATTCTGTAGGATTTTTTATCTGCCCTCCTATTCTGTAAAGTAGTCTCTCTCACACACAAAAGGCATTGATTGCCTTGTGGGTAGGGTGCCTCCAGATTCTGTCCTTATCCCTTCAGGCCTGCCTCTTCATTGTTACCTCTACCAGACTTTCATGTCTGTGTACTTGTCCAAATTTAGAAAGAAGTCTCTATAGGCCTTCTGCTGTCACTCTGTTGCTATTCCTGTCCTTTGATTGCTGCATTTGGTTGCATCTCCTGCATTTCTGTTCTCTATAGCGTTTGATAAGTAAATATTCTCTTTAGATCCAGTTTTCTTTTGAAGGATGTTGCAAAAAAAAGTTGAAAATAAATGCCTTTTTATTAATGAATATCCATCTATTTTTTCATTTACGATTAAATTCAAATTTTGCAGGGTAGGTTATCCTGGGCTGCATGCTAAGCTCTTCAGAACACATTAATCCATTCCTTACTGCATTTTCTGGTGGGTGCAAAACAGTCTAGTGTTATTCAAATTACCTTTTTTTCCTATTTGAAAGTCTTCCTCCAGATTGCTTTCAGAACTTATTTCTGAATTGAATTCTTAAATTTAACCAGTATGTGTCTTGGAATTTGCGGTCATGTTTTTTTTTTTTCCTGGAGGAAATCTACGATTTTTTTTCAATCAGTATTTCATTTTCTGTGTTCAGAAATTCTAGACAATTCTCTTATATTATTTCTCGTATTATGGTATTCAGATTTTTCACCTTGTCATGTTCTTCTGGGAGACCCTTGATCCTTAGGCGGTCTCTCCATAGCCTGTCTTTGAGGCTGATGTAGGTAGTGAGCATATGTCCCTTTATTGCTATCATTTTTGACTTTCTTTCTCCTAGATAATCTTTCACTTTTGTGTATTTTCATTCCCAACCTATTGTGCTCCCTCTTATTTCTTTGGTGAGATTTGCCATTACGATTCATTTTTCTATTCTGGTCTTTATTTTTTCTGCCACAAATTCTTTTCTCATAATTCTCGTTCCTCGTTTGAACCCCTCAGTAAGTGCTTTGTGGTTCCGTGTTCTCCTCACATTCCCAAGCTTTTCTGTCTCATCTAGTGTTGGATCATTTTCCTTTGTTTTGCAGTATTTATTCATAGATGCCTGAACTTGTTTACTGTATCTGGAGGTCACATTTTCTCTATTGTTACTGTTTTCCCTTATATTCAAGATCTTTGAGTTTTCTTCCTGAGTTCTTTGATAATTTCAGTCTTTTCCCTCCTTTATTTTCTCCTATTGCTCACTTTCTGACTTCTTCCCTTCTGATTGTGTTTTATTTGAGGTTGATTCTCAAAGTATCTTGATCTCCTCCTATGTTATGCAATTCATGGTTCACCAAAGTCTCTGTTCTGAATGGTTTTTGGATGACAGAACTTGTTCAGCTGGATGCTAAACACTTTCTCTCAGGCTGAGTGGAGTGCCACACAGCCTTCCCCCCTCAATGTCCTGTCCTGTTCCCTTTATTCTTCAGTTTTCTGGTTCAACACTACTTCAGAGTATTGCCATGCTGTTGCTATGGTATTAACTTCTCTAATTTGGGTTACTAGGTCTTTGGGAGGACCTGGATGGTAGTGGTGGTCTAGGGCATGGTATTGAGCTCTATTTCAAGTCCAGACCTCTGTTCTACTCCTTTCCTTCTTTTCTTCCCCTCTCCTGCAAAGGTCTTTTGCAGAACAAACTACTGCCCTTTCTCTCCCTTCCTCCCTTTCCCCCATAGGACTGTCTACCTGTAATGGCCACAAGAAGTTTCTGTCCCAGAGTGCTACCACCACACTGACTGTCAATTGAGTCCCAGCAAATGTCTGTAGCCTCGAGCTGAAATCTCCATGGTACTGGAAAGAGGGAGGGAAGACCAAGGCATGGGGTCAGTTTTGTTGCAAGCCTCTGGGTCAGGTTCTTAGCTTAGTTAGATTCATTGCTGGTAGAATAGTTGCAGTTGGGGAGGGGAGTGCTGAGTAAGTTCAGGGTAGGCATTGGTTCTTAGTTATCTTCTTTTTGGATTCTGATTGTCCTAGACCTTAGAGACAATTGAAGTTGATTTATATTTAGTGCATAATTTCTATTTTGGAGAGGTTTGAGAGGTTATCAGAATTAGAGAAAACATCTAGTCGTCTATCCTGTCAACCACAGTATTTTAAAAATTAAATTAAAAAATTTTTTTCAATTGGATTTTTTTGGTACCATAATAACTCGATATGTGGGAATTCTTTTTTGTTTGCTTTTTCTTCCAGTCTTGCTTCTTTACTTTGGACTTTGTGTCAAGGGCCAGTTGCACATCAAAACTCCACAGATGCTTCTTGTTTTTGTATTTGTTTCTCATCCATTAACCAGGTGAGGGTCCAGGATTACTCCTTGCCCTGAACTGCTACTCCTAGATATATGTCCTTACCTCTGGCCACAATGGATCCAAGACCCTGTAGTGATTGACAGAGTTGCCAGCTGGCATCTGTTCTTGCTAATTGCACAAAGTCTATGCTCCTTTCTCACCCCTGCTGTATTTAGGAATTCTTGCCCTGGTGCACTGTCATGGATTTTTTTTTTTTAACTAGTTGAGTCTCTGGGAACAACATTCAATGCATCTATTCCTGGCTAGATCCCTGTGCAGACCCTTTTGTCTGTGTCTTCATATGCCAACCTTTGCTGGTAATAGAACTCACTGAGATTTTTTTTTTATTTGGATTTCCCAATCAAGGGACTTGGTCTGATGCATTTTCTAGATCTTTGTGGAGTAGTTGTGAGAGAGTGCTCAGTTGTACTTCTTCCTGCTACTCTATCATCTTGGCTCTTCTGAGCCCCTTCTTTTTATAGACGAGGAAACTGTAGCCCAGGCAGTTTAAGTGACTTGTCTAAGGTTCCATAGGTGGCAGGTTCCAGAATTAAATCCAGGTCCTCTGAATCTGTCCCTAGTGTTTGTTACATTGCTCTAGGCTGTAACTCTTTGGGCAATGGAGAAATTAACTAGATTAGTTCTTCCCTTCCCACTCCCCCCTCTTCTAATTGATAACTTCAAAAAATTAAGTGCTATGAAGCAGGAGTCCTTATGAAATTTATCTGCAGTAGTCACTGTGCCAGTGTTTGCTTCTTAAAAGGGTTGCCTTAAGCTACACTGGAACCCTTGCAAGGAATCAGTAAGATGAGAAGATGAACAATGTACTCTGCTCTGCCACTCAAGGAGATGAATTAGGGAATGGATATTTTCTGCTTCTCTCTTCTACCTAGCTGTGGCATATCAGGTCAGTGTTGCTAGAGGACAGAGCCCCCTCTTATCTCTCAGTTTTCTTCTCCTAGGAACCTTTGGACTTTCTCTCTAACTCTGTTAACTCTGTCTAACTGTTTAGTGGGGACTAAGCCTCAGTTCATATTATTTCCTTTTCTCTGTCTTCCCATTCCTCCATTCCTTCATTTAAGAAAGATTTATTGAGGGATGGCTAGGTGGCACAGTGAATAGAGCACTGGCCCTGGAGTCAGGAGGACCTGTTCAAATCCGGCCTCAGATACTTGATACACTTAGTAGCTGTGTGATCTTGGGCAAGTCACTTAATACCAATTGCCCTACCCTCTCCCCTCCAAAAAGAAAAAAAAAGATTTATTGAGCAACTGACATGACTACATGTAAGGCATTATGCTAGACACTGAAGGGGGAGCGGTATAGAATGAACAATATGGTCCCTAGACCATAAACTTAAGGAGCTTTTAGTCTAGCAAGGGTGAATTGTACATAAAAACCATGTGATTGGGTGTAGAGCCATGAATTCCAAAACCCCCATTTAAGGAAGGGACTCAGCACAGACATCCGTCATTTCCCACCTGACTGCAACACATTGGGGCTTCTCTGATTTCTCCACCATGCTCCCTCATCAAGTATCTTTCTCAACTTGACCCTGTCCTTTTTCAGCTTCCTTTTATGTGTTGTCTTCCCGCATTAGAATGTAAGCTCCTTGAGGGTAGTGACTTTCTTTTTTCATATTTGTATTGCCAGTGCTTATTAGATTCTTAATAAATGTTTACTGCAAATTTACCACAAACATAAGGGTTTACTGGAAATGCCGATGTAGCGTGGGCTATCAGAGTAACTCCTGATTTGCTGGGTTAGGGCATCTCCCGCGGAACTGACTGTGTGCTCTGCCTCTTAGTGGAAGCACCTTGCTGACTGGGGTGACTGAGTAGCTCCTGGTCATTGGAAACTTGCACTGAAAAGGGTTGGTAAACTGAATGTCAGAGGCACAGGCTCTTGTGGAGGAACATGCTGACCTAGGTGGTCAATAGGAGTTGTAGAAATTCTGGATCCTTTTTGAGTGGATTGTGTCTTGGGTATTCTACCATCACTTTCTGGTTTATGGATTTCCAGGAAGGGGGTAGTTATTTCTCTCTCTGTCTCTCTCTCACACTCTCTCTCCTCCTCTCCCCTTCTCTCTCTCTCTTCCCCATGACAGTGACAGTCATAGCTGAAAGTAAATGGCAGCAGGAGAATGTGTTTTCCTAGGTGAGTCTGTGCTTGAATCTCACGTTCCTAGATATCTTCTACATTTCTGTTTCCTTCCCTGTTCTTAGGTCAGTCGCTAGGCACCCTGAAAAATGGTCAGTTCAGGTAGCTACCTTATGTGGTTGAGGATTTGAGAGTTCCTAAGTATAGTGCTGTATAGTTCCTGTAGTTACTTTTTGAGTCTTTTGTGTTTTAAACTTTTTCTGTGGTGGAACTGCAGTGTCCCTTGGAGAGGAGTCCCTAACATCCCAGAGATAATCTGTAAATGTGATTTAGGAGAAGATCTGATGGGATAAGAAAGGCTATTTGGGTACAGTTTTGAACATCTTAACTCCTGAGTTTGAAGGATGTCAGGGAAGACGAGTTAGTAATATCTGAGCTATTGGAATAGTTTAGCCCTTCTGATCCTTGTGTATTGAGATCTTGTGGTCAGTAGGGGAGGCATAGGGCTTATGGATAATTTTTCAATCTTTGTCTTGTCTCCTCCAGAGGTACCTTGAGGGTCTCAGCTTACTTTATGAAGATTTACACTAGTATTTTAAGGGATCAGGCTTACTAAGTAGATAGAGGCAGAGTAACTTCTTCCCAAGTTAGTCAGACAAGGATCTGGTACAAAGGAATATTGAATTTAGGGGGGGAAGGGTTAGACATAGATGTTTTGCAGATCTGGGAATTTCCAAGTTGCAGTACTCCTTAATGGGTCCAAGGCTAGGGACCAAGCAACTGTCTGCTAAATAAGCATGAATTAAAATTATTGCATTCTCCTTCCCTTCCAGATTCATGAGACTGAATTTGAGACCAGACAGAGTCAGAAAGGTGTCCTGGGAGTAGATAGGGATGAGATTTAGATCCTTATAAGCCCACCTCATAGGTTCTTGTTAGAACTCCTTCTTGTTGTTCAATTTTTTTTCAGTCATGTCTGACTCTTCATGACCCCATTTGGGGCTTTCTTTCCAGAGATGGTGGAGTGGTTTGCCATTTCTTTCTCCAACTCATTTTACAGATGAGGAAACTGAGGCAAACAGAGTTAAGTCACCTGCTCAGGGTCACACAACTAGTAAGTGTTTGAGGCAGATTTGAACTCAGGAAGATGAGTCTTCCTGATTCCAAGCTCAGTGCTCTATTCACTGTGCCACCTAGCTCCCCTCTTGTTAGAACTCAAAGATCTCTAACACAGATTCCAACTAGAGAGAACAAGTTACCACCGTTTTGATGTTACTTCAAATTTGCAAACACCTGAGCTTTTAGGTGACATCTTTTGTCTCCTAGAATATTGATATTGTTAATAAAAGTGCCTTGACCTTCCATTGTCACCACTTGATATGACTAGACTGACATAGATAGCTAGGGATACTAACTAGATGCTAGTCTCCTAAGAGAATGCATGGATAAAAACTCCATACCTGATCAGGTTGACCAAAGCCTTCATAGGGCTACCAAAAATACCTGTCATATTGGGAACTCTTGGTTCTTCAATACCACCAGTAGCTATTGTCAACCTAAGCTCAAAACCACTTGGATTCATGCTCTGCTGCTGCAGTTACAATAGACTAATTTTTGGCATAACCAGTAGGTTCCTGGCTCATGAAATGTTCTTATATATCATTTACACATTCCAGTCCTATGGAGGTGGAATCGTCTTCAAGTGCGTCACCAACTGTCAGCCTGTGTGAATTTGTACACACCCTTCCCATGCTGTCCTGACTGCCATCCTGACTTCTAGGTTGCTGATAATCTGATTAGTGTCCTGGGGCTTTTGATGGAGCAGTTCATTACTATGACACTGAGTGTATTGCTTCCTGCTGGGTGTTTAGACTGCTAAATGTCATTTCTACTTCTAAATCTGCCACATTTTACCATTGGTTTAATTTATGAGGTTTTGTCAGTGTTAGTGTGGATGGTAGCACTGAGCCAAGCAGAATAGGATATCAGTAATGGCCCAGATGACTGGAGAATGTCCGAGGTTACCATAACAAGGAGTTTTCTTCTAGTTCCTATACCTTTCCAAATCCTTAATTTTCTAGAATCTCTTAGAATTCCATCTCTCATTCTCCTTTTCTATAGAAATGCCAAGGCCTTGTAATAAATTGCCTGCCCACAAGAAGTGCACAAGCAATCACAGACTGAGTCTCTCCTGAGGCGTGCTTTCTTTTGTTAGAGATGCTTACCCAAGATATATTTGATGAACACTCTGGATAGTATGCCACTGGTCCTTTCCTGGCCCCCAAGGTATCCTGATGATCCTCAGGTCTCTTGAGCCAAGCAAGAATGGAAATGACTTTTTGCATTTATTCAACTGAATCAAAAATAGGTTTAAAGAAAACTTTACTTGAAAATTAAGGGAAAGAGTAACATAAGACAAAGTGAAGAATTTATCATGGCCAAGTTTTGGAGTGGAGTAGATGCTGTTCCCTTTAGCTCCATCTATGTGTATTAGTCTCTAATCATGGAATCCATTATTGGCTTAAGGGGGAATAGGACTAGGGGTAACCACAGAGGTCTATTGATTGAGAAAAGGAAAGGAATGACTGTGTGTGTGTGTGTGTGTGTGTGTGTGTGTGTGTGTGTGTGTGTGTGTGTGAAACAAAAATGTGATTTTAGTGAGATGGAGCAGGAAGCACCCCCTTGATTCTATTGAACAATCATTGAAATGCTATTACTTTATTGCAGTAGTTTTCTCTGCAGCAAGAATTCACCACTTGAGTCCAATTTGAGAGAGTTAGAGATTCTCTGCAATCTTCAGCACATTCCAGGTTGGCAAATGAAAACTTCCACTCTAGGAAATGAGAAGTATATATTTTTCGTGAGTTTTCCCCAACCCTAGTTCATAAGCTGGGGCTGGGGAACCACCCTTATTCTTCAGCCCCAGTGACTTAGAGTAGGAGTGTTTCTAGGCATATCTCACTTAACATATACCAATTATGTGACTTTGAACAAATGCCTTAGTCTTCTTGAGCAACAGTTGTTTCCTTTATAAAATAAGCTTAACATTTTAATTGTCCTGCCTACCTCTCAGAGATGCTGCAAAACATCCCAACTTATTTAAGGAGATCTGTTCATATTGTTCTCACCCAAGGGTATTTTCTGTCCCCACCCTTCTGGGAACCAACTCCGGAGTGATAACCCCAACCTGTGGGTTGAACTGTCAAGAACTGATTTCTGTCCTGATTTCCTCACCATGAACGTCGTGGGAGTACCTATAGTAGGAGAGGCTTCTGCATCCATTCTTTGCTGTTGTAGTACAGGTACCCTCACCCTTCATACAGACACCTTGTTTATATATTTGGCAGACAGCACACACGACTTCTTTTCTCATGTTCCATCCAGGAAGGAGACTTGGATTCCCATCTTGAAGGTAACAGAAAATATTATATTATCTCCTTCAGGTCACTTAGTCTTGTCAAATCCCAGTTGTTGATGGTCTCAGTCTCCAACAGGGATATGGACCTGGTAAGAGCTTGAAGAAGAAGCCTAAATATCCCCAAGGGAAAGGAAGAGGACTGAGGGGAAAAGGGGGGTATTTTCTATTTTGTCATCCCTCATTTGATATTCAGACCTGGTCTTGATATGGATGAGAGAGACCCCAGGGAAGCATCCTCAGCACTCCACCTTGGGACTCACCCCCCAAGAGGAAGAAAAGAGAGAGAAACAGCAGAAACAGCTTGTTCATCTTATCCCTTGTGGGGTTTCTGGCAGTTGAACCAGTGGTGATATAGTGACAGTTAATGATATAGTGACCAGAGGGTGGGGCAAACACTCCTAGCACTGACTGCTACTGACCTATCTTGAAGGACTCCTGTTTTATAATACCCTGGAAAGTGGCCAAAAAAAAGGGGCATAGGAGAAAACAGAAGAGGAAAAGGAGATCCAATGCTCCCTAACTGGTTCTTTGTGAACTCTTCTCACATATTCATCCTACCCATCTCCCTTTCCAAGGACTCCTTACCTTCAGAGGTATATGTTATCCCAACTCTCTGTTTTCTAGGAAACCTAAATCTAATGTATGTATGGATGAACATGGACAGACATCCCTTTAAACAGTCTATCATCAAATATTGAAGGAGTATTTCAGAGAGCACTGGGTACCCAGCACTGTGCTAAGTGCTCTGTGAGATATAGATATATAAGACATGGGTCTTCAAGTTAAGAGCTCCCCCTCTAGCTAAGGAAGCAACACACAGAAAACAACAGGTGTCATAGGGACTTATAGAACAACACAGTCAAAAAATCTCAAAATGTTAGAGCTGAAAGAGCTCTTTGAGTTCATCTTGTCCAATCCTGTGATTTTACAGAGAAGAGAACTGAGGCAAGAGGCTTATAAATCACTTGGTCAAAGTCATATGCCTACAAGTACATCACTTACTGTCAGCCTCTATGAGCTGGTACATCCCCTCTCATGCTGTGCTGGCCGCTGTCTGACTGCTAGGTTGCTGATGATCTGATTAGCGTCCTGGGGCTTCTGAAGGAGCAATTCATTACTGTATCACTGGGTATACTGCCTCCTACAAAGTAATTTAGACTATTACATGTCATTCCTATTTTGAATACCACATCTTACCATTGGTTTTATTATGAAGTGTGAGTGCTGTTGGTGGGGGAAAATAGCTCTTGGTCAAGCAGAATGTTATCCTAGGAATATCCTAGAGAGGACTGGGGAATGCCAGAGGTCACAGTGATAAGTAGTTTACTTCTAGTTTTTATGTTTTCCCAGAATCTCTAATTTTCTAGCATCTTTCAGAGCCCTATTTCATTTTCCCGTTCTACAGAGGCCAAGGACTTTCGGTGAATTGGCCACACACAAGGACACAAGCAGACCCTGACTCTTTTCCAAGATGTGCTTTCATCTGGTCGCATCAGATCTCCTGGATGAGTCCTCTGCCTTTTATGCCATCAGATCCCAATAATCACCAGCTCTTGTGGCCCAGGCCTGAATGGAAATGATGCTTGCCTTTATTTAATTGAAGCAAAGTAGGCTTAAAGAAAATTTTACTTGGAAACTAACAGAAACAAAGAAAGAAATAACAAGGCAAGGAAAAAAAATGTAACATGGTCAAATTCCAGAGCAGTGTATGTACTCTTCCATTTAACCTCATCCAGTATTTAATTACAGAGCCAATCAAGGGCTTAAGAAGTAATTAGCCTAGGGGGGGTAATTAAACTAGGAGGAGTAATTAGACTAGACAAGGAAGTCTATGGGGTGGGAATGAGTGTGTGTGTGTGTGTGTGTGTGTGTGTGTGTGTGTGTGTAAAACAAAGCAGCTATTGCATTGAAATGCAACATGGACAGAACTGTTTCTATTGGACAATCACATAAATGTAATTTCTTTGTTGGAGTTGCTTTCTCTGCAGCAGGTGTTCACCACATGCAACGTATCCAAGGTGCATGAAAGTTCTTCAGTACATTCCAGTTAGCAAAAATAAATTTCCACACTAGGAAAAGGGAAGCATCTATTTTAGATTACTCCTTTCCAGCCCCAGATTATAAGCTGGAAATGAGGAATTCATTCTAGGATCTCATTCCTTAGTGTTCAACCCTATAGACATTGAGTAGAAATATTTCCAGGCATATCCCATCTTAAGATCTGCCAATTACATGACTCTGAATAGAAACCTTAAACTTCTTGATCCTCAGTTTCTTCTATATAATAAGCTTCATATTACTTATACTCCCTACCTCCTAGATATTTTGGGCAAAATCTCAAAATATTGTATAAAGGAAATCTATTAATACTCTTAGCACCCAAGGATACTCTGAGCTCCCATCTCCCTGTAACTAATTCAGGGATTATGTCAACAACCCATGGGCTGAGCTGGCTAGATTAGGTCCAGAAGGTGTTGCCTCTTGGTTGCCTTACCATGAATATCTTTGGAGTACCTAGAGAAGGACCAGCTTTTGCATCCATTCTTTGCTGTTATAGCACAGGTGCCATCACCCTTTAAATTACCAACTCTTTTAAAACATGTTGCAAAGAGCACAAATGTTTTCTTTCTTTTTTCTTTTTCCTTACAATAAGCAAACTTGTTTTCCTGTTACAGAGGTGACAAAATATGTTACATTATTTCCTTGAGGTCACTCAGTCCTGCAAAACCCCATTTGTTGCTGGCCTCAATCTCCAATGGATCTGGTCAGAGCTTAGGGAGAAAGTCTAACAACCTTCAGGGGAAAGGAAAGGACCTGAGGAAAAAGATGGAGTATTATCTACCTCTCATGTGATATTCAGACCTGGGCTTGGTGCCAATATAAGACAGACCTCAGGGAAGCATCCCCAACATTCCATCCCTTGTCTTACCTCCCAAGGTGGAAAGAGAGAGACAGAGAAAGAGAGAGACAGAGAGAGACAGAGAGAGACAGAGACAGAGAGAGACAGAGAGAGAGAAAGACAGAGAGACAGAGAGACAGAGAGACAGAGAGAGACAGAGAGAGAGAGAGAGAGACACAGAGAGAGAGACAGAGAGAGAGATTTAGTAGGAACAGCTTGTCCATCTTATCCTGTGTGGGGTTTCAGGCAGTTGAGCCAGTGAAACTTACTGATATAGTGACCACATATAGTGTAGTGATATAGTACAAGAGAAACACTCCTACCACTGATGGCTACTGACCTATCTCCCAGGGGCTCCTGCTTTATAATGTCATGGATTGTGGCCAAAAAGAAATCAGGGCATGGGAGAGCACAAGAAAAGGAAAGGAAACCTAAATGCTTACTAACTGGTTGTTCTGTATGAACCCCTCTCATTCATCTAACTCACCCATCTCCATTTCCAAGGATGCTTTCCCTTCAACGGTATAGGCTATGTCTAAACTTTGTCTTCTAGGTACCTATTTCTCCTATCTTACTTACAGATGAACGTGATGATTTGGTTAAACAATCTATCAGCAAGTATTTAGTGAGTATTTCCTATGTAACTGGTCTTGTGCTAAGCACTGTAGGGGATATAGATCTATAAATGTGGCCCTGTATTCAAGAAGCTTCCACTCTAGCCAGGGTATCAATATATGGAAAATAATGGATGGAGTAGGGATTTATAAAATTATTCATTCATAAATTCTTAAAATGTTAGATCTGGAAGAAACCTTTGAGATTGTCTAATCCAATCTTATGATTTTACAGAGGAGAAAACGAAGACAAAAGACACCTAAACTGACTTTGTCAAGGTCTTACATCTTGTTAGTGGAAGATCTTGGAATAGAATCACACTTTCCTGAATTCTCGTGCTATTTTAATCACTCTGATTCCTTCGAGTGAGAGATCATTGTGAATATGAGTAGTCCAAGAGAGTTTCATGAGGGGCAGAGCCAAAATTGTGGAAGTTGCCTGAGCCCTCCCTAGTTTCCGACAAGACAAAAATTAAACCAAGCCTCTAAAAGAATTCTGGAGTGACAGAATCCACAAAAAGACAGAGCAAGACAACTTTCCAGTCCAAGATAATTTAGAAAGACTCTAGGAATGGTCTGTCTCACTAGGGTAAAAGGGAAGCAGGGTCCGGAGCAGGCAATGTCTGGACAAGCCAGCAGGAAACTCTTAGCTCCAGGATAGATCAAAACCAGAAGCCCTGAGGTCCTGGCTCAGCAGGCCAGTGGCACAGCAGCCCGGCAGTGAGGCCCCTGGTCCCAGTGTAGCAGGCAAACTGCCAGCAGCTCTTTATGAGGTAGCAAAGAATTGGAAATTGAGGGGACGTCCATCAATTGGAGAATGACTGTATAATTGTGGTATATGAATATAATGGAGTACTATTGTGCTGTGATGAGCAGGAAGATTCCAAAAAAAATCTGTACTTACTATTTGATGCTGAGTAAAAGTGAGTGAAGTGAGCAGAACCAGGAGAACGTTGTACACAGTAATAGCAGCACTGTGATGATCAGCTCTTATTAACTTAGCTCTTCTTAGCACACAGCGAGCCAAGACAATTCCGAGAGACAATTCCAAAATTTTGTGATGGAAAATGCTATCCACATCTAAAGAAAGAGCTATGGAGTCTGAATGCAGATGAAAGCGTGCTGTTTTCACTTTTATTTGTTTTCTGAAGCTTTTCCCTTCTGTTCTGTTTCTTCTTTCACAACATGACTAACCTGAAAATATGTTTCCATGATTGTACATGTATAACCTATATCAGATTGTTTGCTGTCTTGGTGTGGGGGGATGGGAGGAAGAGAAGGAAAAAAAAATTGAAACTCAAAATTTTATTAAAAAACGATTGTTAAAAACTATCTTTATTCATAATTGGAAAAAATAAAATACTATTTACAGAGGGGAGAAAGAGACAGACAGACAGAAAGACAGATAGACAGTGCTTCCTGAGTCAGGTTGGCACTTGAAGAATTGTGAGGACAAACACAGATGAAGTGTACAGTGAGGACATTCCATCTGGGAGGACCACCTCTGATTGACTCTTCAGTCTGTTTTTTGGTCAGGCATCAATAGGCTCAAGAAAAGTTCCATAGCCTGGAACTGGGGCTCTATAGTACTGGAAGGGGAAGGGGGGGGAACCAGGGTATAGGGGTAAGTTTTGACATAAATCTGTGGTGTCTTGGAGTCTGCTAGTGTAGCCTCACTACTAAAGAGGAAGATTGGTGAGTGCTGCATGAGCTTAGGGTCAGTAAGTGAAGTTCTTGGTTTGTTTTTTTTTTTAATCTTTTGAGTTCTGGGTAACATTCCACAGTACATGGAAACACTGATGAAGCTTTATCTTTGGCACATTATTTCTGTTTTGGAGAGGTCTGAGAGGTCATAGGGATCAGAGAAAATGTCTAGTCCACTTCCTTGTTGCTCATGTGATCCAGAAGTCTCTTGTGCACTCATTTTCATTGGGATAGAGGGTCCTGAGCGGGATGAAGGGAGAATGAGACTGAAATTGGTGCCAGAGATGGTCAGAAAGAGCTTCAGGGAGAACATAAGGACAGGGTTCAGATCCTCGTAGATCAACCTCACCCAGATCCTGTTAGGATTCAAGGACTGTCAACGCGAGGAAAGCAGGCGTGTTAGTGTGGATATCACTCAAACTGCAAACCCCTGAGCTTATAGGTGACTTGTTGATTCTCCTGGCATATCCCGTTGTCAATATCATTGTGCTGACCTTCCACAGTGACCACTTTCTCTGTATGAAGACAGATACAAGTAGCGATGCTGACCAGCTAGTAGTCTTTTTTGAGGACATAGGAACAAATACTTTACCACTGATCACTCTGACTAAACCCTCAGAGAGCTACCAAAAATGCTATGTGAGGGTGGGAATACCAACTCCTTAAGATCACCAGCATCCATTGACAGCCTGAGCTCAAAACCACTTGGATTCATGTTCTTCTATTGTGGTTATGGAGGCCTAATTTAGGCATAACCAGTAGGTATCTGGATTCTACATATATTCTTATAAATTCTGTACATATTCCAACTTTGTGGGAGTGAAATAGCCTAGAAGTACATCACCTGCTGTCAGTCTCTGTGAGATAATATACCCCTTCCCCATGCTGTACTAGCTGCCATCCTGACTGCTAGGTTGCTGATAATCTGATTAATGTACTGGGGCTTTCAAAGGAATAATTCATGTGTCACTGGGTGTATTGTTTCCTGCTGAGTGGTTTAGACTGTTTTATTGTCATTCCTACTCCCAACTCTGCTACATCCCACCCTTGATTTATGAAGTGTGAATGGTTCTTAGTAGAGAGAGGTAACATTCAATCAGGCAGAATGGGATCCCAATGATGTCCTAGAGAGGACTGGGGAATGCCACAGGTCACAGTAACAAATAGGCTACTGTTGTGTGGGGTAGGGGAGCCCAAAAATCCCCTACCCCCAAAAATTAAAAGTCAGAGGTGTCTTGAGGGAAGAACAGGAAGTTTTATTCAATTCTTGGGAGAAGAGGGCATCCCTTCCATCAGTACAAACCAGCAGAATGAAAGACAGAACAAGAATTTATACCCTAATGTAGTCAAGCTCCCTCCCACCGCTGTCCCTTCTCCAATTGGCTGGGAGGAGGACTTACAATCTGAGCACAAAATCTCCTCCAATAATAAGGAACAAAGAAGCCTGCCACTATCTCTTAGTGACTGGGAAGTGGGCTTACAAAGAACAAGGAAATAGGGGATAGCCAATCCAAATGTACCTATCCTTATTTGGCAACCACCAAAGTGAAGAAGGGGGAAGGGCTCTAAGAGATTCCTAAGAACTTAATGTTGATTGACAGCAAGGGAAAGGGGGAAGGGTCCTGAACAATCTGAACAATTCAAATGTTAATGTACTTATTTGGCAAACACTAAAGTGAAGAAGGCAGCAGGGTTCTAAGAAATTCCTAAAGGGCTTAATGCTGATTGACAGCAAGGGAAGCAGGATTAGGGGCCTACATTGTGTAATTTCTTAGGAAACCCAGGACTCAGGTCTGTCCAGTCTTACAAAAGTCTTTCTCTGGTTTCAAGATAGTCTCCCTCCCTTCTTCTCATTCTGAGGAGTCTTCACAGACGGTGCAGAGAAAGAGTGTACCCCACTCACTGTTAACCCTTATGTCTTCCCAGATTCACTAATTTTCTAGCATCTCTTGTCCTCCTGTTGCTCTGTAGTAAGGATAAGGCCTTCTAATGAATTGATCACACATAAGAAGGGTACAAGTAGTCACAGAATGAATCTTTCTTGAGGTTTGCCTTCATTTGTTAGAAACCTTCACCCCAGATTTCCTTGATGACACGTCTTTTACTTTTACTCTACTAATCCTTGCCTGTTCCCCAAGGTATCCTGAGCTCTCCTGACTTAGGCTTGAATGAAAACTATTTTGACCTTTATTCACCTGAATCAAAGTAGGCTTCAAGAAAAATTTACTTGGAAACTAACGGAAAAGGTAATACAAAACAAGGACCAACAATTTAACATGATCAAGTTTTAAAGTAGTATATATGCTCTTCCATGTAACCCCATCTGTGTGTATCTAACCTCTAATTATAGACATACTCATGGGCTTAGAGGGGAAGAAGACTAGGGGCAGCTGGGGAGTCCTATGGAGTAGGAAAAAAAGGGAAAGATAGGTGTGTGTGTGTGTGGTGTATGAGAAAGAGAGAGAGAGGGAGAGAGACAGAGAGAGAGAGAGAGAGAGAGAGAGAGAAATCATTGTAGTTGAATGGAGCAGGGAGTATCTTCTACTTCTAATGAACAGTCATGTAAAGGCAATTATTTTATTATAGCATTTTTTTTTCTACAGCAAGTTTGTTTCTTTGTTGTCCTTCATTCTTGTATGAGTACCCTTATCCTGCATACAGACACCATTTTTAATACCTCGCAGACAACACACATGAGTTTTCTTTTTGCTGTCAATTTTTAATGGAAACCTGGTTCCCTACCTAGGAGGTGACAGAATTTTTTTATGTTATCTCCTTCAAATCATTCAGCCCTGTCAAGCCCCAGTTGTTGCTGGTCTCAGTCTCCCATAGGGATATAGACTTGGTCAGAGTTCAAAGAGGATGCTTGAGTATCCCTAAGGCAAAGGAAGAGGGCTGAGGAAGAATTGGAAATAATTTCTATTTTATCACCACTCATTTGATAATCAGACCCAGTCTTGGCACAGATATGAGAAAGACCCTAGGAAAGCAGCCCTAATACTCCATCCCTGTACTCACGACCCTCCCCAAAGGAGCAGAGAAGAGAGAGACCCAGTAGGAACAGCTTGTTCATCTTATTCCTTGTGGGTTTCTTGGCAGTTGAGCCAGGGGAAACATAATGCTGGTCACTGATATAGTGACCAGTGAGTGGGGCAGACAATCCTAGCAATGACTGCTACTTGGAATGTGGCCAAAAGGTAATTAGGAGCATGGTAAAGAACAGAAGAGGGAAAGCAAGCCTAAGTGCTCTTTCCTGTGCAATCATTTCATGTGCCTAGTTCAGCTGTCCCCTTTCCAAGTTCTCTTCACCTTCTGAGGCTTAAGTTTTTCCAACTCTTTACTTTCTAGAAATTCAATTCTCCTAACTTATGCACAGATGAAAATGAACAGGTATTCAGCTAAAACATCTATCAACAAGTATTTGGGGTGAGCCAAGATGGCGGCATAGCAGCAGCAACATATCGCAGCTCTCACATAGCCACCCCAAAATACCCATAAAACAGGACTCTAAACCAATCCTAGAACTCCAAAACGCACACAAAGATACTTTTCACTAAAGTCAGCTCGGCTAAGAGGAACCATATCAGCACTACGAACTGAAACCAGCCTGGCCTGAAGCCCCTGCTGTGCCCCGGGGGTGGCTAGACGGGAGGAGCAGAGGAGCTTCAGGTGAGCGGATTAGCGGCAGCTGCGAGTGGGAATTGTGAAAGGGGGAGATGAGCAGTCTGGCCGGAAGGCCTCCAGAGCAGAAAAGCGAAAGGCAGAGGTTTTGCACCTGCCTCAGCGTTGCAGCTTCCCGCCCCGGCCTGCAGGCAGCAGGGGGACTGAGTGATTGTACTCAGGCCAGGGCTCTCATGTTGAGCGGCCTGGATCTGGATCACTGTCTTGGGCCTCGGTCTTGGAGTCCTTGCTATCCAGTCAGCTGGAAGTATATAGGAAGAGTTCCCAGCCTCTCCCTAAGAGCTACGGCAGCCGGGAGGACCCCAGCGATTTGGG
>CM053582.1:190094183-190114603 GCA_028627135.1 Pseudochirops cupreus | reverse complement strand
TTCACTAAAGTCTAAAGACTAGGGAATATTAATATTTTCTCACTAGTTTCAACTTTCACCTGCCACAAAGTAATTTAGCAATAGCAGCATAGTTCTTAAGAAGTTTGAGATAATAATAGCTGTTTAAGAAAAGTCCATAGATTTTTGAAGATTCTGTCAATATGGTCAATTCAGGAGTGTTTCAATCTTCTCTGGGTGAAAGTTCAAGTCTTGCTGAGATACAATGTGACCTATATCCTTAACAAGGCTACAAACCTAGTACTTTCAAGTGACAGATTTAGACTAGGTTTCTCTACATGATCAAACACTTTTGTCAGTCTCTCATATTCTTCTAGTGGGTAGTAACTTTCCACTAGACATTGACATCATCTAGATATACCAGCATTTCCAGATAATTCATGTCTCTTATTATTTTCCCCATCAGTCATTGTATTGTCAAAAGATTAAGTATTTTATCACTCTCATTTTACAGTTGAAGAAACAGGCAAATAAAGAGGTGAATACAGAGAACAGAAGAAAGTGTGTCTTTCCAAAGACAATGAAGTGATCTAGATACACTAACATTTCCAGCCAATTAGTGTCTACTGTTAATTTCTCCATCAGACATTTGAAAGAGGCTAGTTTTTCCCACAAACATGCCTTATGTTACACCCTCAAAATGGCAAAAATCCAGAAGGGTACATAAAAGCAGGTTTTTCCTTGTCTTCTTCAGCTATAGGAATATGAGAGAACCAACTGTATAAATTTAAACCTAAGAACCACTAGCGGACAGCCCTGGGTATCTTGAACCCTTAATACAGTGCACAGATTCTACCTTGATTTTGTTGCTCAAAGTCCAGTTTTAATAATAATTAAATAATAAGAATATTTGAAAAGTGCCTACTATGTACCAAGTATTTTGCTAAGAGTTTTATGGATAACTCATTTGATCCTCACAATGACTCTAGCAGGTAGGAACTATCATTATCTCCCTTTTACAGATAAGGAAACTGAGTCAAACAGAGGTTGTAACTTGCTGAGGATCACATTGCTAGGAAGTATTTGAGGTCACATTTGAACTCAAGTCTTCCTGACTCCAGGCCTAGGGTTCTATCCACTACACTACCCAGCAGCAAGTATAAATCTTTCTGTTTTTCTGCTGCACTACTACTGGAGGTGAGGGAGACTTCTGAACTTTGTGAAGATGCAATTGACCAGGAGTTCTAAAATGTCGTTTCTGAAGTCTCCCATCACATATTAAGGGACTTTATAAGAATGACTGAGGAAAACAAAGGTTTGAGCTTCAAGCAAATCAATTTATTTAGCAACAGATGCCAATTGCCTAACAAACCAGGGTCAGACCTCCTCAGCTTAGGACTAGACTCTGAGCATAGAGACAGACTTTTATACGTCATAAACAGTTAATTAAATGGGGCAAAATAATAAAAAGGAAACAATACAACATTAGGTAATATTATTTCTAATTGCAGGAAAGTTTAGGGGCTTTCTGAGTTGAGAGGGAGAAATTAAACAGGTGAAATTCCCTGAAATTGAAAAAAGAGGTGCCACATTCCCCCAAGGATGTATGAAGAATCAAAGGAACATGGAAACAAAAAATGATTGATCAATATGGGACCAGTTTTCAGATAAGACGTTTGGGTTGCTTGAAATGTACAATTGTGAGAAAACTCCTTGCATCAGTCTTTGGATCTGACCAAGTTTCTGGTCGAGATAACTTAGGTCCTTGGTTAAGGGACTCTAAACAGCAAGGAGAGGTGGGTTAGCTTCCCAGACAGACAAATCTCAGTTCAAACAATGCAATAAAGTTTTCTCTCAATTCCCATAGTTGAATGAAGTTTTCTCACAAGACATAAAATGGACTAGGTCATAACTGAATAGGAACTAAGCTAGATCCAGAATTGAGTCACAAAATGGAATCAGTGTGGTTCACTCAATTCCCACAATTAACCACTTGCTGTAATAATCCCCTTAATTATCTCATTCTTTACTCTTTTGATTTATAAGGTAGTGGGCATCCCATTCCCCCCATGGATCTTTTATCTATTAGCCAAATCTATAAGGTTTTTCATAGATTCATAATCATAATTATATAAGTTAAGTTACAGATCAAACTACTTAGAGTGCTCAAATTTGAGAAGAAAAATTTACATGTCACCAAGGTAACCAAGAAAACTTGCACTTAAACATAAACATCATGAAACACACAGCCAAAACAATAAAACAATCATCATCAATATTAAATAACATCGTCTCTTTGTAACCTACTCCCAATATCCATTTCAACAGCACAATTCAGTCCCAGCTGTCTCATGTACTCCTCTGATCCCTTGAAATCTTTTCTTGAATATTTTGGAATAGACCTAATTCTCAAGACAGCTATGAAGTTGGCTCTGCTTCCCTGGTTCCAAATCACTTGCAAAGGTTCTTAGGTAATTCTGATAAACTCTGCCTGTAACAAGACAATGCAATTTAGTGCAATCTCTTAAATTTGCTTCTCCAACCCTGAAAACACAGATAATTTCAGTTGTTGTTTTTTATATACCACTTCTGGTTTTTATTTTTACCTAAACCTGATGTAAGAATTTTTAGTAAAAAAAAATCTTAAGGTCATAACTGTAAAATGAGCTCTTCTGTATTAAAATTATCAGATAAGATATTTTTAAATGGGGAAATAATTTCACTTTCTTTATAATTATTAATACAATTTTATATGTAAATCTTTAATTCAACTTTGAGAATTTGTTACTAAAGCAGTTTCAAAGCCTGAAATTCTATACAATATACATTTGGCTATAATCATATACATATGCATATAGTTACAAGAGAAAACAGTCTAATCCTGTTGCTTTCTCAAAATTTGCTATTGCATTTACTTAGAAAACTTTTATCTTACATTTTTTATCTTATTATTTTTATCTAATCCCCCCCTTTGAAGGGTATCATTCCCACATTATAATTAGAGCACAAATACAGATTAAAGTTGCAAAATTTTTCTAACTCGCATCCTATTTTAGTAACTCAAAGATTTTCTAGTGTCAATTTATTAATCAGCAAATTTAGTATTGTACTTATGAAACTTCTACTGTTCATTTGCTTTGATTATAGAAATTTTCTATGAAAGGAAAAGGTGGGACATAGTTATAATAACAACAAGGATATTGTCCCCTCAGGGCAACAGACTGACCTGATCTACTACTATAATAGGGAGAAAACTCCCTTAGCTCTATTCGACTCCAGGCATTAACCAAATCTGATAGCCAATCAGGTATCAAAAGCAAGGTCAGGATTAACAGGTTGGGAAATTTTCTGTTCAGAAAGAAAATAGCACAATGGGGAAATTGAATCAAGAGGATCTTACTTTAAGCCATGCCAAGGTCTTATAGCACAAGCCATTTTCTTCTATTGGCTTCATGACAATTCAGACAACCATCCCTATAATCCAAACTCAAAACAATAGTAAATTATAGTCCTAAGAATTTTTACCTCAAGTAGCAAAATTTCATTAACCACAACTTAGGACTTGAATACTATTAATTTTCTCATGTTTCCCTAACAATTACATTTCACTTATCCTTTACTTATAAATTCAAACTAACCACATTCTGGGGTTTCAAACATGTGGCAACTACCTGATAGTTGACTCATAGTGCTATAATGAAGTTAAATCTTTAAAGCACTCTGTTTACCTTCCTAATTTTTATAAGTGATAGTCAAACATTTTCAAATGAAAAATCACTCTTTATTATAGTAAACTTGTTTTTGTTATCTATTTAAAAACAAAATATGCTCCTATTAAAGATTCAACAGTTTTCAAACATTTATTTTTTGCATTCTTTTAAAAACTCAATTCATAATAAAACAACATCCAAATAAAATACTCAATACTATGTATTTAAAATAGGAAACAAAACTTATTACCAGTCAAATAACATCAGTTAAGCCAAATGTTTTTTCTAAATTATCTTATATAAAATCACTAATCTTATCACTTTTATCATTTTATAGCAATCACATTTAAAATCTGGCATGCATTACATTCAGTTAAAGAAATAATAAAAAATAATGGGCAACATTTATACAGCGCTTACCAAATGTGTGCTTACCACTGTATTGAGCACTTTACAATCACTATATCATTTTATCCTCACAAGGAGGTGGGTACTATTTTATCTTCTGAGCATATTAATTTATTAAGCAGTGCATGTCAATTGCCTAATATATCAGGACCTGACCTCCTCAGCTGAGGGCTAGTCCCTAAATACAGGGAGAGACAGACTACATTAAAAGTAGTAAAAATGATTAGATAATGTCAATTAATTAAAAGGAAACAATACAACATTAGGTAATCTGATTTCTAATCGAAGGAAATATTAGAGACTTTCCAAGTTGGGATGGAGAGAGTGAATTCTCAAGGGTCCATGAACTATCAAAGGAACATGGAAATAGTAAGTGATCAGTATGGGGGCCAATATTCAAATAAGCCATCTGGATTGTTTGAATGTACAATTGTGAGAAAACTCATTGCATCAATCTTTGAATCTGACGAGGTTTCTGGTCAGTATAACTTTGGTGCTTGGTTAAGGGTCTCTAAGTAGCAGAGAGAAGTAGTTCAGTTTCTCAGCTATACAGGATGAGACTCAAACACTTCAGTAAGGTTTTCTCCCACTTCCCCCAGTTGAATGGAGTTTTCCCACATGACAAAAATTGGACTAAACCATAAGTGAATAGAAACTAATCTAGCTTCAGAATTGAGTCACAAGATGGAGTCAGTATAGGTCACTCAATTTCCATAATTAACCATTTACGGTCCTAATCCCTTAATTAATTAATCTATTTCTGAATGATCAGAGAGTTGGATTTACTTTCTAGACACATCTCCTGCTCACATTCATTCAGTGCGAACATGGTTGTCATCTGACTGAGCTTCTGCCTCAACAAATCCTTACATTTCCCCAGGTTGGAGGCAACTAATTTGTCTAACATTTATTACACTAGGCATTTTCCCCAGTTGTCCTCCATGTCTGCAATGCCCATTCTCATCTCTGCCTCCTGACTACCTTTAAAGCCCAACTAAAATCCCACCTTCTATAGGAAACTTTTTCCAATTCTTCTTAATTCTTGTGCCTTTCTTTTCCCTGTTGATTATTTCCAGTCTATCCTGTATATACAGGATTGTTTATACAAATTTGTTTGCATATTGTCTTCCCCCAGTAGAATATGAATTCCTCCAGGTCAATCTATGGTCTCTCTTTATATTTCTCATACTTAGTTCAGTGCCTAACACATAATTGTTGTGGTGGTTTCTCTTTCATTTTCAAAGAGAGCCAATGACATCAGGGGGTGATGTCCTGACTAGTGTGTGAATTGGATTTGAATGAGGCAGAGTTGCACAAAGTCATCAATCTCATTCTCTGTTCCAGAATCATTGAAGTCCAGTGGCAAAACAAAAGTAAGGATCACTACTGATGACCTGGGATGCAGGTCTTAGCATCTTTGTCATCCGACTAAGCTCTAAGTGCTCCACAGAGCTTGCTTCAGTCACTTTCATGGCCATTGGAACACATTGTTCTCACATGTCCATTTCACCAGGGAGAACCTTCACATAGTTGGGGTATACATCCCCCTAACTCACTGATGGGTTTGTGGTGCATCAGTTACCCTCATCCTTGGCTAAACCAGGTTAAGGGATACAAATATAAAAAGGAAGGAAGGAAGGAAGGAAGGAAGGAAGGAAGGAAGGAAGGAAGGAAGGAAGGAAAAACAAAAACGGTAGGAGGAGAGGTCTCAAAAAGACAGAGGCATGATGAGACATCAGAGATGTCCCAGAGTAGTGCCAACTTGTGAGAAATAAGAAGTTCTGAACCGAATTCTCTGCTTAAGTGCATAAACAAAGCTGATGGGATCTTGCAGGATACTAAGGTTTTCCCAATAATGAGTTTACTGGGGCATAATGGCAAAGTCAGAGATGTCTCAGAGTATTGCAGTCATGAGAAAAATGAAGCCTTCCTTAATTCCTTACTGTCTCTCATCTTCCATGTCCAATTTGTTTCCAAGACCTGCTGATTCCACTTTTGTACCGTCTCTCAAACATACATTCTTCTGTCCTCTGATACTGCCATCCCTTTGGTGCAAGCCTTCGTTACCTCATGATTATACTATTGCAATAGCCTGCTGGTGGATCTGCCTGCTTCATGTCTCTCTCAACTCCAATCCATCCACTACTCACCAAAAAAGTGATTTTTCTCAATCGTACATCTATGTCACCTCCCTTCTCAATAAACTCAAGTGGCTCCCTATCATCTGTAGGGTTAAATACAAAATCCTCCATTTGGTGTTCAAAGGCCTTTATACCCTAGCCTCCTCCCACCTTGCTATTGTCCTTACACCTTACTCCTTGCCAGCTATCCTCTGAAATAGTAAAATTACCTACTTTCAGGTTTCCTTGCGAGAGAATTGGAATTGAGAGGCTTTAGAGTTCTGTATGGTGATTTCAATGATATTGCTTACCTAAATGCCTTTGAATGGGGCAAAATGAAAGTGGGCAATAAATGCTACTGATGAAGATTGGTACTTCATTTGTAGTAACACCTGTGTGCTCAAAAGATTTCTAGTAACTGTTCTGCCATTATTTGATACCAATGTTTACTCCAAGGGCCAAACAGATTAAAGAGAATTCTTGGAAATGCCAAGAAATACATGCTTAACAAGCTGTGTTTGAAATCTTAATATCTCAAACAGGTTATGGTCATGCATTGATGGGGAAGGTTTTTTGTAGCCCTGTTCACACATGTGAAGGGAAGACAAAGAAATGCAGAGTAGCTTCAAAACCTACTAGAACACAAATGGCCTTCCTATGCCACGTCTTTTTCATCTAGAGACTCTCCAAGATTTTTGCTCTTGGCAACTTTTCATAAAATGATGTTTCTTATTGTTAATATCTCGCAGTACTCACAAAAACACTGAACCAGAATGATACCAAATTTTTCCTCAAGCAAAGTAGAAGTGAGCTTTTGTCTGTCTTGAGAATTAAGGTAGAAATGCACATACATGTGTGTGTATTATGCATTTTTATATTTCTAATGAGCACGTTGGAAAGTCTATCCTGTTTGGAAGCTAAGCTATACCTAATCCTCACTTCCATCCTTTATTCTGTAATTTCCCTCCTGTGTCATCCCCAGTTTCCTAGAATTGGAATATTTGTTCACAAAGACATCTAATTTTTCACATTGATGCTGCAATATTCTGTCAGTTGCCGTCATTTTCATCACCAGTAATTGTTCCATTTAATCCCAATAACTGATTTTTCAGAACACTAATCTGGTTGGTATATGAGCTTTGGGGGAGTGTTTACTTCACAGAGTTGGAGGACCTGAGTTATAATAAGATAATTCAAAGTGTCGATTGCTAGGGGAGCTTTTGTGTATGTAACTAAATGTCTTAGTGAGTTAGACTTTAATTCTTTAAGCATGTTATAATCAACTACAATCCTACACTAAAGTGTGTTTTCTTTGTAAATATCTGTGGTTTCTGATACAATGCCAGAAAGACATGTCAAAGGAAGTCTTTCTTCCTCCCTGTATCTGGGATAGAGTATCTTTCAAAAGTGCATTCAAATACGAATTTCTAGAATTCTGTTTGGTGTGGACATTTCTTGTCTTTCCAGGATATTTAACTCCCCAACATTTCCTGCAGGAAGTATAGTTAGAATGTCTGTATCAACCTGTATATTAGTGACCAGTATCTCTGAGCAGCTTGTTTGTGTTACCATCGTATTGGTGTACTTTAACAATGGAAGGGCTGGGTAGTATTTGGTTGAAACTTTGGGACTGGGGGGGTGGTGGAAATAAGGAATCAGGTAATTGGGGTGGAGAATGGGGTTTGGAAGATGGTATACAGGGGTTCAGAATCACTGGGGTATGAAGGGTATGATTAGTCATAAGAATGTTCTTCACTGAGTGGATGGTATCACTCTTCCCAATAAAGTTGAAGATTGGACGGGAGACAAGTGAAGCATAAGACAGGATAGACATGGTCATATAATCAGATGGGAGGCCCTGCCTCACTACTCCTCTTCCTTCCAAAGGGAGGAAATTAGCCAGGAAAACGGAGCAGTGAGAGATGTAGGTCAAATCTACCCAGCATCAGAAAGAAGATCTATTCCCCACCGATTTTCCTCTTCCTTCAAAGGACAGTCACAGAAAGAGATAGAAGGCCCAGAGTCAAAGGGTAAGTTGTTCCTCTTTGCATTGGAGGTTTTCTACATCCCAAGTGGGAGACCGGGCTGGCAGTAGGAGGTAGAAGCTGCCTAGTGCTGGCACAGATAAGTCATTGCTTTGGGGCAGGGGGATATCCTTTGGGGCAAATGGAAGATGTCCAACCCCTTGCTGGCTTCCCTCAGGGGACAAGCTGTGCACAGCAGGAGAAGGAAGGCATAAGGTATGTGAGCAGAGAAGTGCTTGAATGCTATTCATGTGCTACTAACTGAAACTATACAAAATTATGAAACCTTGCCAACTGGGTCCACTAGAAATTTATGTTACATAATCTCAAATGGACCCTCATTTCAGCAAAGCAGTTTCTATATAACTCACTAATCAATTCACTATCCCATTTACCAGAGCAACTTTTCCAAACTTTTCATCTCCCTTCAAACTTCTAATGGCTCTTTTTACTCCCACCACCTCAAATGAAAAACTTGCTTCGTAGTTCACTAAAATAATTGAGGTGATTTCTCAAGAGCTCTCTTTTTTCCTCTCCTTATCTCACATAACTCAAGATGCCTTCTCTGACTAAAGAATACTCAACCTCTGTCTCACTTAAGGATGTGGTCCTTCTCCTTGCCAAAGCAAACCTCTCCACTTGCACACCTGATCCCATTCTATTCCATCTCCTTCAGCACTTGGTCACTTCTATCTTTCCCACTTTCTCGGTTTTCTTCAGTCTCCCCCTGGCTGTTGACTACTTCCCTACTGCCTAGAAATGCTCCTGTGTCATCACCCCCCAATTCCCAGAAAACTCTTACTTGATTCATCCATTCCTCCTACCTATTGCCCTATTTATCTCTTCCCTTTGGCAACTGAACTCCTTGAGAAAGCCATCCACAATCAGTGCCTCCAATTCCTTTCTATCCAATCTCTTCTTAAGTCTCTGCAATCTGGCTTCTGACCTCATCATTCAACTAAAACCACTCTCTCCAAAGTTACCAATGACTTGTTAATGGCCAAATCCAATGGTTTTTTTTTTTAGTTCTCATCCTTCTTGTCCTTTTTGCAGTCTTTGACTCTGTCCATCACCCTCTTTTCCTTGATACTCTGTTTTCTCTAAGTTTTCACGACACTGATCTCTCATTGTTCTCCTCTTGCATATCTGATCATTCCTTCTCAGTCTCCCTCGTTTGATCTTCATATAGATTGCGTCTGATAACCATGGGTTTACACCAAGGCTTTGTCTTAGGCCCTCTTCTCATCTCTCCATATGCTATTTTGCTTGGTGATCTCATAATCTCCCATGGATTAAATTATTATCTCTATGCTAGTGAAACTACTTATCCAGCCCTAATTGCTCTTCTGATTTCCGGTCTCACCTCTCTATCTACTGGACTTCTTGAACTGGGCGTCCCATAATCATTTTTATTTCAGCACGTCCAAAATTGTACCTATTATCTTCCTCCCCTCATCCTCCCGTTTTCTTAATTTTTCTTTTACTGTCAAGAGCAACATCCACACTCCCAATCTACATGTTCTCTTTATTCTCTTTCATCCCTCATATTGAATCTGTTGCCAAGTCCTGTTGACTTTTCCTTCAAAATATTTCTTGCATCTACCTCCTTCTCTCTTCTAACACTGCTGTCACCCTGATGCAGGCCCTCTTCACATCATGCCTTGGCTACTACCATAGCCTTTTGGTTGGTCTCCCTGACTTAAGTCTCTGCACTTCAGTCCACTCTCCACTCAGCTGGCAAAATTTTCTTCCTTCAATGAAGGTCTGACAATGTTACTCCTTCCCAGTTAAATCAATTCCACTGGCTTCCTATTACCTCTAGGATCAAATATAAAATCTGCTACTTGGATTTTAGAGCCCTTCATAACCTGATGCTTTTTTTTTTTTACTTTTCTGATCCTCTTACATTTTCCTCCCCTCCCAATATTCTACCACCCAGGGACATTGGCATGCTTTTGTGTTCTCACAGAAACACTCTATCGCCTCATTCTATGCACCTTTACTGGTTGCTTACCATTCCTGAGATGCCCTTCCTCCTCTTCTCCACCCTCTGGTTTCATTAAGGTCTAACATAAAATCCTATCTTGTTCCCATTTAATCTTAGTGCCTTCTCTCTGAAATGATTGCCAATTTCTCCTGAATATATCTTGTTTGTACATAGTTATCTAATTGCTGTATCCACCACTACCACCATTATAAAATGACATTCTTGAGGGCACAGATTGTTTTTACCTTTATTTAAAGGTATCCCTGGCACTTAGCCTGGCATATAGTAAATTCAGTAAATGCTTGTTGATTAAATATTTATTCTGGGGCCCCAAAATTATTGTGCTACTGGACTATAAATATTAGAAATATGGTAGATAGATTCAATTTTAAACCAATACCCTGTTGAAAATAAAAGAAGGAGTAAGGAGCCAGTCACCCTTCTCTTCCTGTCCCCCACAAAGGTGGAAATATACAGTCTCACGTACAGAGAGGCGGGCCAGATTCCAGATTAGAAATCTCTTCATGAAACACGTGAGCCTAGTCATTCTTATATTTAGATAGCAACCACACATAAAGACTACACAGACAAAAGATAAGATGGACAAGATGTTCTTGCTGGGTCTCTCTCTATTCTGCCTTTTGCAAGGTGAGTCATGGGATGTTGTGCTGGGGTTATTGCCCCAGGGGGTCTCTCCCATATCTACTCCAAGCCCAAGCCTTAATGTCAGATAAGGGGTGAGATATTAGAAAAGACTCCATATTTTTCCTCAAACATTTCCCTTTCTTTGGGCTCGTAGACTTCTTCCCTTAGCTTTCCCTAGGTCTACGTGTTGACTGTGAATTGAGAGACACACCAAGTGTGGCTGGACAAGAGTCAGTGATCCGAAGGTAATGTAACACATTCTATGTTGCTTCCAAGGTGGAGAGCCAAAGTTTGCTACAACGGGAAAGGAGGTTGTATGTGCTATCTGTGAAAAATTTAAAAAAGGCTCCTGTTTGCAAGGTGAAGGTACCTGTGTTTCAAAAGTAAAGAAAGGATGCAGAAGCCAGTCTTTCTATACATACTCTGAAGAAACTAAAGGTGAGGAAGCAAGTGCATCAGACTCTGCTGCCCTTGCTTGTTTGGACAGTTGAACCCACGGGTGGGTGGCTGGGGTCCCTATTACTGAATAAAGTCCTGGAGGTGTGTAGCTACCAAAGGGGAAGGGGAGGAGTAATAGCTTATCTTTATACATAACTGTGAGCTTCCTGACATCATCAGTGAGAGGTAGATACTACAAATATTGTTATCCCCATTTTATAGGTTAGGAACATGAAACTCAGGAAGATTAAGGCACTTGATCAAAGCAGAATAGTCAGGATATGCCTGGGAATGTTCCAATTCTATGTTTCAAGTGTAGGGTGGCAGATTCTGGAGTAAAACTTCTCTAGCAGCTTAGGATCTGGGACTAAGGGAGTCTCTTCAAAGGTGAATGCTTCTCCCTTCCTAGGGTGGTCCTATACTCATTCTCAGCTGGAATGTGTTGACACTTGCGGAGAGCCTGTAGTCTTCCTGGCTTGGTTTCGTTTGGTGAACATTTGCTGTTCAGACAAAAATCTGTGCAATATAGGATATTCACTAGCATGATTTTTCAACAGACAAGGGGCGTGGTGCAACCTGCTCAATCCCATTGAAATAATAGCTTTTCCCCCCACCCACATCTATCCCCTCCCCATCTCCCTCACCCCACAGACTTCCCTAATCCTGTTCCCCTTTAGGGCCATGACTGGCTCTGTGATTAGGGGTCACATACACACAGAAGGAAGAGCCTATGTACTGCTCTGAAACTTGTCTTATGTTACCCTTTCCCTTCATTTCCAAGTAAAATTTTCTTTGCTTCAGTTGAATAAAGGCAAAAATCATTTTCATTCATGCCTAGGCCAGGAGAGCTGGGGATCACCAGGATACCTTTGGGAGATTGGGGAGGGTCAGGTAGAGACTGAGGTCACTAATTAAATCTGAGTTTCTTACAAAGGAAAGCATATCTTATATGGGCCTGAATGTGGGATTGGGCTGTGACTATTTTCCCCTCATAATGTGGTTGATTTCATTTCAAGGCTTTGGTCAATCTATAGAAAAGATGGAGATGATGCTCTGAGAAATGCTAGAAAACAAGGGATTACAGAGAAGCATGGAGACTAAAGGAAGTCTCTTTGTCACTGTGACCCCTGGTACCCTCCAGTCTCCTATGGGTCATTTCTAAATGCCATTCTAACCCCTCTCCCAAAGCCCATTTGTATGGGACTGCAGGGCAGGGCCTTCATCTCTACCAATATGGAGAGAGTTCCATGCCAATGAGCTTAGAGACAGGAGATACAGTATTATGCCTGACTGAATATCAATCCCACCCACATTTCATGGACTAAACCATGGGTTGGAATGTTCAGAATTGGGAGTTAAAGGGGATAACCAACAGGCCAGTCCACCCTCCTAGAGGCAGTGCCCCCAGTGACACAGTAATGTGTTCTTTAAAATGTCATGCTCCTTTAAAAGCCCTGGAATACTGATCAGCTTTCATCAACTTAGCAATCAGTGATGCAGGATGATTTGGGTTCACAGTGGGATAAGAGGAGGAGGATGTTTTTGTACACAATTCCACCCATAAAAGGAGGGAATTATGTACAGGTTTTATAAAAAGAGAACCAGGACCAGAGGGCTACTTTTGATACTGAAATTTGTACACTATAACTCTTCATTCACAGGTCCTGTTATGGGAAGACTTTATTCAACTAGCCTAGATTGGTGAATTTGACCCAAGAAGTCCCAAGTAAAATAAACAAGTAGAGTTTGAGGATAGGAATTTTTTCAGAGGAGAGAACATAGTAGAGATTCTTACTTTGGAGATGTAGTAATTAAATAGCAGTCAAAATAAGAGCAAAAGTATAGGAATTGGCACTAGATTTCATGCCTCCAGCCTATTGGATGAAAAGGGAAATGTAATAATGATAGATTACGTGTAGCAGATTATTGCAAAGTCTAGCTTTGATCTATTAAGTAAATGTCTTACCTAGAGATTCTTATATCTCAGAAACTACAATATCTAGATCCCCCAAACCCAGTATACCCAAAACCAGACCATTATTTGATTTATCCAGGCCTAACAGAACTATTTTTATCTCTTCTAGAGACTTACAAGGAAGGTAACTTTTCTTTATCTCTAGACATCTACTTTTCTGTCAAGTTCAAGGATAACAGAAAGATTCTGTCCCATTTTTCTGGGTCACATGGACTCTAGATGATAGAATATGAGAAAGAAAAGAGATCATAGGAAAAATTTATTTTGACCCACTCATACCCTCTCATAGAATCAAAATTTCAGAGTTGGAAAGGCACTCCGAAGCCATATCAACCAACTGGCAACCAAAAAGAATCCTCAACACAACATGCCCAACAAGTCCTTAAATTGACAGGCAGTCATTTTTTGAAGATGCCTGTGAGGGGAACAAACAGCCGTTAAGGTTGTTCCACTTTTGCACATCTTTAATTCTGAGGAAATTTCTTAATAGCAAGCCAAAATTTGCCTCCTTAGAATTTCCAAATATTCTTCCCAGTTCTTTCCTCTGTGGCTAGGTAACGCCATTGATAGAGCACTGGGTTTAGAATCAGGAAGACTCACCTTTATGAATTTAAATTTAGCCTCAGACACTCCCTAGTTGTGTGACCCTGGGCAAGTCACTTAACCTTGTTTGCCTAATTTTTCTCATCTGTAAAATGAACTGGCAAAGGCAATGGTAAACCACTGCAGCATCTCTGCCAAGAAAACCCCAAATGGAGTCATGAATGAAAAACAATAACGACAATCCCTCTTCTACATGACAGCCTTTCAAGTACTTGAAGATGGTTATCATGAATTCTCTGAGCCCTCTCTTCTTCAAAGTAAACGTCCTGATGTCCTTTCACTGATATTCATATGATATGGAATTGAGACCCTTCACCATTTTAGTTGACCTTCTCTTATTACTGCCCTTTCTAACGTAGCACCTGGAAGCATCCCCCCAACTTAGACAGCGAGTCCCTGCAACAAGGATTTAAGGTACCATAGGACTGTTTATCCACTTAAAACCACAAATCATCGTCATCACTAAATGTGTTTATGTTTATACTTAATCAGAAGGCAGAATGAACTCAAAATAAATGCAATGGCATAGTAGTAAAAGTGACAATAAAACATTTCCCTCACATGCTGGGGTAATACAACATCAGTGAACACTCCTGGGCATTATGCAGGGAAAGGCATTTACACAGAGAACATATGTGCTCCAATACACAAGCATGGAGCATGCCTCTGGTGCTACAAGCTCACCAATCTCTGATATCATTGTTATTTTCTGGTATGCAGTCTCAACTGGATATGCAGTCTTTGTAAGGTCTACAGGCGTCTCACTTTGTCTCTGTCAGGTTATTGTTCTGTGACAGTCTCACACGGCCACCAATTGACAGTACCCTACTGACCCTAAAGTCATTCCCAGATATGGCTATGAATGCGTGGAGCTTCAGACTTTAACTGAAATTCTCAGTTAAGCTGCAATGTCTTCTCCCTAAAAAGGAGAGTTGACTATGGCATCATTCTTTTACTTTATAAAGTCCAGTTCTTTTAGAAAAACAAAGTTCTGTCATCTCCAGGCATCAGATGAGGGGGAAAAAATAACTTTTCTTCCATAGCGTGGAAACATAAGGTGATGGGGACACCAAAAAGAGGGCTAAAGTAGAGCTATATGTTTCTCTATCCCTTTGGCAAAATGGGCATTTCAACTTCCTAACAATATTCTTCAATCCAGAGACAAACTCTTTGGAAGACTCAACTAACTTGTGCCTTGAGGATACAATATACCTTGGTTGCATGATAAGGGCATAGATATTGCCAATATCCTCAGTCTGACTTAAGGTTAGACATACCTCAGGCCTCCATGATTAATTTACAATTTTTAATTTTAGCCAGTAAATATAGATTTAGAAAATATACTTCTGTCAAACTCCAAAGACTTTTTGAGTCTGAACATCCTAGTTTCTTACTACAAGATTTTCTTAGTCTCCCTTGGAAATTAATAGGAGGGGGAAATGGCCCAGGAATAAAGCCAATCCCACAGGACAATGTCATTTTTCCACAATCTGAATAACTTTATTATTTACTATATTACCCATATGTGACCAGCAAAAGGTCTATCCTACATCTGGATGCATTAATATTTCCTCTCTAAGGAGAAACAGAAACAGGAACTGAGAGCACCCTGACTAGAAAAGCTGTCCATAAGATCACCTTCTCAAGACTTGAGGTTGATACACACCATCCTCCATGGCCTTTGAAAGTACTCTTCCCTTAAATAGGAATGCTCACCTGAAAAGAGGAATGATTAGACTCCAGAATAAAAGTGAACCATAACGAGCACGCTCAGACCTTCCTAGATATCTATCATTCCTCTAAAACAGACTCAGAAAGTGAACTTTCCTAGAGTCACAGTCCATACAGGGGCATTATTGCTGAAAAAGTGCAACATTGGAATGACTTGCTCCATTGCATCCACTTAGGAAGCCTACTCCCTAAAAATCCAGGTGAAAAACATCATAAAGTGAGTTGGGACTCTCAAGGTCCTCAGCAGGGAACAAGTCAATGATAGAGAGAGATATCATCCAAAAGCCTTTTGACCTTCCTCTTGACGGACAGATCTCAATACACAGGGTTCAAAGTCTAGGGCTAACCACTTTCCAAAGCTCATTGCTGCTTAGTCATCTTTTCTGACCTCACATTTAGAACTGAAGAAATTCAACATACTTATACATCCTACTATTATACTTTTAGATGCCTTTAAGATCTGCCCTCCTCTGAGTACTGGAGATCAGTGTTTGTTCTCCAGAAGCACATCAATGCAATAAGAACACTATGTAATAACTGAATTTACCTTGTTCCATATCCTTGAAAGGATTATCAGGAACCTATTAAGAGTTTCCATACATCCTACTACAGCATTCACATTTACATACATATATACAACACACACATACACACACACACACACACAGTATTCCTTATATGTGCTAAAAGGGAACAGATTTTGTTCATCATGTAGCAGTTGTTTCTCATACACTTCATTTTTCTCATCTTCCTAGAACGTGTCATCAGAAAAGAGAATCACAAGCGTGTTTACCTCACTGAAGACACAACTCTGTCCTTTCTTTAATGCTTTCTGAGCAGCCGACCCACTTTACTTTTCCTTCAAAACCATACAAAAGTATGTACAGAGTCTGGGGGCAGTGAGAGCCAAATGGTGCTTTAAGGGATTAGGTAACACATAATCATAAATGCTGCAGCTAGGAGCAACCATAAAGATCCATGTCTAATTTCTTCATAATTTAGAAGAGAAAACTAAAACCCAAGGGAATCAAATACATTGTGTGAAATAATGTTCTACTACATTTACTACATTACCATAATTTGTTCATCCATTCCCTCACAGGCAGCCATTTGTTTTTATATCTTTTCTAGAATAAAAAGTACTACACAGTATTTTAGTATGTATGGGTCCTTTACTTCTCTCTTTTTCCTCCTTGCTTTATAAGCCTCATAATCTTAGCGCCGTATCACAGGGTTTGCACATGACAGGGTCTTAGCTAGTGAAACCACCTCCTCAGAGCATGTTCTTCCTGCTGCCAGCCCACAGAGAAGAGGCTGGGGAACCTGTTTCCAGAGAGGTGGTGTGATGTATGATGAAGGGACTTGTTCCCTGCTTTAGAGCATGCTATAACTTTAACATCCAGGCATTCTGTAACTTGTGCCAGTCTACTAACCACATGGCAGAGAGATAGGACTTTTGAGTGACTGCTGAACCTGAAGGGAATGAGGGGCTAGATGGTGCCTTGAAAAAACAACCTTGGGAAGGCTAGGTGGTGCAGTGAATAGAGCAATGGCCCTGGAATCAGAAGGAACTGAGTTCAAATGCGGCCTCAGACACTTAACACTTACTAGCCATGTGACTGTGGGCAAGTCACTTAACCCCAATTGCCCTCCAAAAAGAAAAAAAAAAAAGAAAAGGCAACCTGGATATATTCAAATGAGGAGGCCAGACTTGCTCTGAGCCCTCAATGGAAGAAAGACCTAAGGCCTTTATCTCTCAATCTGGTCTGCTTCCATGTGACCCATGAGCACAAGAAATGTTGCTGGTTTTATCTCTGTTGAATGAACTATTCTCTACTTTTAGGTGGAGACATATTGGAGAGCACTGTGACCTTGTGAGTTTCAAAAGGTCAGAATTGTTGGTCTTGGATGTCTAGGAGCCAGAGTACAGCCAGGATTTGCAAGAGGCCAAGCACAGAGGAAACAGAAGCACGAACAAAGACTTGTTTGACCAACCTCACTGGTCAGGAGGGATAGACTCATCTCCACAGGCTATGCCACATTTGGAAATGAATGTGGTGGGGCAAATACATTATGTGAACCCAGGGACTAAGGTAATTGATAGAAGAGGATATTGTTATGCTTTGCCTCTAGTTTGTAACTTCTGTTCTTACTATGTCTTTGTAGTAAATGGCCCTTTGTAAAATAAAAGTAATGTTAATTGGTTAAATACTAGCATACTCCTCACAGGTAATTGATATGGGGGAGTATTTACTGTAACTAGAACGATGGCTCAGGCCAATAACATTAGAGAACCTTTCATGGGCACTCCTAAAATTCTGATAGGGAGATGCAGCCTCATTTAATGGGTTTTACCTATTGTACAAGTTAGGAAGAGGGTATTCATAACTTTTAAAGGCTGTTCACTTATTGACTTTAACAATTGGATCAATTTATAGATCCCCTAAAAGTGCATTGGTGTGCTTGTCCTCCCACAGTCTCTTGAGCAATTATTCTTTTCCTCCATGGTCATCTTTGTCAATCTGATGAATTTGAGGTAGAACATTGGAGCTGTTTTCATTCGTATTTCTCCTCTTATTCGTGATTTTGTTCATAATCATTGTTCATCATTTGTTCGTAATAGTTGTAGTTAGCTCCCATTTCATTTGAAAACTTCCTATTCTGGGAGTTCCCTACCATATGCTGCTCTAAATCACTAATGCTTAGAGAAATGCAAATTAAAACAACACTGAGATACCAACTTACACTCACCAGATTGGCTAAGATGATGGAAAAGAAAGATGACAAAAGTTGGAGGGGATATGGGAAAAACTGGTATACCAATGAACCATGGGTGGAGCTAGAAACCAGTCTAACCATTCTGGAAAGCAATTTGGAACTTTGCTCCCCCCAAAAAACTATTAAACTGTGCCTATCCAATGACCCAACAATTCTTCTACTAGCTCTATATCCCAAGGAGGGAAAATACCCCTGAAGAAAGAGGAAAAATACCTACACACATAAAAATATTTATATTAGTTCTTTTTGTAAAGGCAAGGAATTGGAAACAGAGGAGAAATCCATCAACTGGGGAGTAGCTAAATAAGCTATGATATACTATTGTGTTATGATATCAAAAATGAAAAGTGTGAATTCATCACCAATCTAAGGTAAATTAAAGCAGTTATTAGGGGCTATTTTACCCAATTGTATGTCAATAAATCTGACAATCTAAATGATATGAATGAATATTTACAAAAATATAAGATGCCCAGATTAACTGAAGAGGAAATAGAATACCCCATTTCAGAAAAAAGCAAGCCATCAATGAAATCACTAAGAAAAAAAAATCCCCAGAGCCAGGTGGATTCAAAGTGAATTCCACCAAATATTTAAAGAACAATTAATTCTAATATTATATAAACTATTTGGAAAAATAGGCAAAGAAGGAGTCCTGCCAAATTCCTTTCATGACACAAATATGGTGCTAATATTTACACCAGTAAGAGCCAAAACAGAGAAAGAAAATTGTAGACCAATTTCTCTAATGAATATTGATGCAAAAAAAATTTTAAACAAAAGACTAACAAGAAGATCACAGAAATATATGAAAAAGATTGATCAGATGGGATTTATACCAGGAATGCAGGGCTGGTTCAATGTTAGGGAAAGTATCAGCATAATTGATGGTATTAAAACAAAACCAAAAAGATATATGATTATCTCAATGGATCAGAAAAAGATTTTGACAAAATATGATACTCATTCCTATTTAAAAAAAAACTCTAGAAAACATAATAATAACTGGAATTTTCCCCAACAACAAGTATTATCTGGAAATCAAAAGTCTTCTCAATAAGATCAAAGAGTAAAGCAAGAATGCCTATTATCACCACTATTATTCAACATTGTAGGGGCATCTAGGTGGCACAGTGAATAGAGCACAAGCCTTGTAGTCAGGAGGACCTGAGTAAAAGCCCAGCCTCACACACTTAACACTTACTAGCTGTGTGACGTTGGGCAAGTCACTTAACTCCAAATGCCCTGCCTTCCCCCCTCCAAAAAATCAGAATAAAATAAGAACAGATGTTTATATATATATATATATATATATATATATATATATATATATATATATATATATATATATATATATGTATTACGAAAAATCTTAGCTATAATAGTAAGAGAACAAAAAGAAATAGAAGGAATTAGAACAGGCAATGAGGAAACAAAATTATCACTGCAGATAGTATGATGATATACTATTCCAAAGAATCAACTGAGAAAACTAGTTGAAACAATTAACAACTTTAGCAAAGTCACAGGATGCAAAATAAATTCACCTAAATCATCAACATTTCTCTATATTACCAACAAAACCTATCAAGAAGAGATAGAAATAGAAATGCCATTTAAAATAACTGTATACAGTATTAAACACTTGGGACTCTACCTGCCAAGACAAACCCAGCAACTATATGACTATAATTACAAAGCACTTTTCACACAAAGCCTGATCCAAATAATTGGAAAAATATTAATCACTCATGGGCAGGCTGAGTCAACATAACAAAAATGACAATTCTGCCTAAATTAATATATTTAATAAGTGCCATACCATTCAAACTATCGAAAAATATTTTACAGAGCTTAAAAAAAATAATAAATGTCACCTGGAAGAACAGAAAGTCAAGAATATCAAAGGAATTAATTTTTAAAAAACTCAGTCTGACACTGGATAAGAAGGAGAGTGGTAAATCAGTGGAATAAAGGGCACAATACACAGTAAGAAATAACCGCAGTAATCTCATAAATGCAAAGATCCAAAATTCTGGAAGA